>CAUEHS010000525.1:0-37779 GCA_958510865.1 Myrrha octodecimguttata
GGTAAGGGTAAGGTAAAGGTAAGGGTAAGCCTAAGGGTAAAAGCAAGGGTAAGGGTAAGGGTAAGGGTAAGGGTAAGGGTAAGGGTAAGGGTAAGGGTAAGGGTAAGGGTAAGGGTAAGGGTAAGGGTAAGGGGTAAGGGTAAGGGTAAGGGTAAGGGTAAGCTTAAGGGTGAAAGCAAGGGTAAGGGTAAGGGTAAGGGTAAGGGTAAGGGTAAGGGTAAGGGTAAGGGTAAGGGTAAGGGTAAGGGTAAGGGTAAGCTTAAGGGTAAAAGCAAGGGTAAGGGTAAGGATAAGGGTGAGGGTAAGGGTAAGGGTAAGGGTAAGGGTAAGCTTAAGGGTAAAAGAAGGGTAAGGGTAAGGGTAAGGGTAAGGGTTAGCTTAAGGGTAAAAGCAAGGGTAAGGTAAGGGTAAGGGTAAGGGTAAGGGTAAGGGTAAGGGTAAGGGTAAAGGTAAGGATAAGCCTAAGGGTAAAAGCAAGGGTAAGGGTAAGGGTAAGGGTAAGGGTAAGGGTAAGGGTAAGGGTAAGGGTAAGGGTAAGGGTAAGGGTAAGGGTAAGGGGTAAGGGTAAGGGTAAGGGTAAGGGTAAGGGTAAGGGTAAGGGTAAGGGTAAGCTTAAGGGTAAAAGCAAGGTGAGGGTAAGGGTAAGGGTAAGGGTAAGGGTAAGGTAAGGGTAAGGATAAGGGTAAGGGTAAGGGTAAGGGTAAGCCTAAGGGTAAAAGCAAGGGTAAGGGTAAGGGTAAGGGTAAGGGTAAGGGTAAGGGTAAGGGTAAGGGTAAGGGTAAGGGTAAGCTTAGGGTAAAAGCAAGGGTAAGGGTAAGGGTAAGGGTAAGGGTAAGGGTATGGGTAAGGGTAAGGGTAAGGGTAAGGGTAAGGGTAAGGGTAAGGGTAAGGGTAAGGGTAAGGGTAAGCTTAAGGGTAAAAGCAAGGGTAAGGGTTAGGGTAAGGGTAAGGGTAAGGGTAAGGGTAAGGGTAAGGGTAAGCTTAAGGGTAAAAGCAAGGGTAAGGGTAAGGGTAAGGGTAAGGGTAAGGGTAAGGGTAAGGATAAGGGTAAGGGTAAGGGTAAGGGTAAGGGTAAGGGTAAGGGTAAGGGTAAGCTTAAGGGTAAAAGCAAGGGTAAGGGTAAGGGTAAGGGTAAGGGTAAGGGTAAGGGTAAGCTTAAGGGTAAAAGCAAGGGTAAGGGTAAGGGTAAGGGTAAGGGTAAGGGTTAGGGTAAGGGTAAAGGTAAGGGTAAGCCTAAGGGTAAAAGCAAGGGTAAGGGTAAGGGTAAGGGTAAGGGTAAGGGTAAGGGTAAGGGTAAGGGTAAGGGTAAGGGTAAGGGTAAGAGTAAGGGTGAGGGTAAGGGTAAGCTTAAGGGTAAAAGCAAGGGTAAGGGTAAGGGTAAGGGTAAGGGTAAGCCTAAGGGAAAAAGCAAGGGTAAGGGTAAGGGTAAGGGTAAGGGTAAGGGTAAGCTTAAGGGTAAAAGCAAGGGTAAGGGTAAGGGTAAGGGTAAGGGTAAGGGTAAGGGTAAGGGTAAGCTAAAGGGTAAAAGCAAGGGTAAGGGTAAGGGTAAGGGTAAGGGTAAGGGTAAGGGTGAGGGTAAGGGTAAGGGTAAAGGTAAGGGTAAGCCTAAGGGTAAAAGCAAGGGTAAGGGTAAGGGTAAGGGTAAGGGTAAGGGTAAGGGTAAGCTTAAGGGTAAAAGCAAGGGTAAGGGTAAGGGTAAGGGTAAGGGTAAGGGTAAGGGTAAGGGTAAGGGTAAGGGTAAGCTTAAGGGTAAAAGCAAGGGTAAGGGTAAGGGTAAGGGTAAGGGTAAGGGTAAGGGTAAGGGTAAGGGTTAGGGTAAGGGTAAGGGTAAGGGTAAGGGTAAGGGTAAGCTAAAGGGTAAAAGCAAGGGTAAGGGTTAGGGTAAGGGTAAGGGTAAGGGTAAGGGTAAGGGTAAGCTTAAGGGTAAAAGCAAGGGTAAGGGTAAGGGTAAGGGTAAGGGTGAGGGTAAGGGTAAGGGTAAGGGTAAGGGTAAGTGTAAAGGTAAGGGTAAGCCTAAGGGTAAAAGCAAGGGTAAGGGTAAGGGTAAGGGTAAGGGTAAGGGTAAGGGTAAGCTTAAGGGTATAAGCAAGGGTAAGGGTAAGGGTAAGGGTGAGGGTAAGGGTAAGGGTAAGGGTAAGGGTAAGGGTAAGCTTAAGGGTAAAAGCAAGGGTAAGGGTAAGGGTAAGGGTAAGGGTAAGGGTAAGGGTGAGGGTAAGCTTAAGGGTAAAAGCAAGGGTAAGGGTAAGGGTAAGGGTAAGGGTAAGGGTAAGGGTAAGGGTAAGGGTAAGGGTAAGGGTAAGGGTAAGGGTAAGGGTAAGGGTAAGGGTAAAGGTAAGGGTAAGCCTAAGGGTAAAAGCAAGGGTAAGGGTAAGGGTAAGGGTAAGGGTAAGGGTAAGGGTAAGGGTAAGGGTAAGGGTAAGGGTAAGGGTAAGGGTAAAGGTAAGTGTAAGGGTAAGCTTAAGGGTAAAAGCAAGGGTAAGGGTAAGAGTAAGGGTAAGGGTAAGCCTAAGGGTAAAAGCAAGGGTAAGGGTAAGGGTAAGGGTAAGGGTAAGGGTAAGGGTAAGGGTAAGGGTAAGCTTAAGGGTAAAAGCAAGGGTAAGGGTAAGGGTAAGTGTAAGGGTAAGGGTAAGGGTAAGCTTAAGGGTAAAAGCAAGGGTAAGGGTAAGGGTAAGGGTAAGGGTAAGGGTAAGGGTAAGGGTAAAGGTAAGGGTAAGCCTAAGGGTAAAAGCAAGGGTAAGGGTAAGGGTAAGGGTAAGGGTAAGGGTAAGGGTAAGGGTAAGGGTAAGGGTAAGGGTAAGGGTAAGGGTAAGGGTAAGGGTAAGGGTAAGCTTAAGGGTAAAAGCAAGGGTAAGGGTAAGGGTAAGGGTAAGGGTAAGGGTAAGGGTAAGGGTAAGCTTAAGGGTAAAAGCAAGGGTAAGGGTAAGGATAAGGGTAAGGGTAAGGGTAAGGGTAAGCTTAAGGGTAAAAGCAAGGGTAAGGGTAAGGGTAAGGGTAAGGGTAAGGGTAAGGGTAAGGGTAAGGGTAAGGGTAAGCTTAAGGGTAAGGGTAAGGGTAAGGGTAAGGGTAAGCTTAAGGGTAAAAGCAAGGGTAAGGGTAAGGGTGAGGGTAAGGGTAAGGGTAAGGGTAAGGGTAAGGGTAAGGGTAAGCTTAAGGGTAAGGGTAAGGGTAAGGGTAAGGGTAAGCTTAAGGGTAAAAGCAAGGGTAAGGGTAAGGGTAAGGGTAAGGGTAAGGGTAAGCTTAAGGGTAAGGGTAAGGGTAAGGGTAAGGGTAAGCTTAAGGGTAAAAGCAAGGGTAAGGGTAAGGGTAAGGGTAAGGGTAAGGGTAAGGGTAAGGGTAAGGGTAAGGGTAAGGGTAAGGGTAAGGGTAAGGGTAAGCTTAAGGGTAAGGGTAAGGGTAAGGGTAAGGGTAAGGGTAAGGGTAAGCTTAAGGGTAAAAGCAAGGGTGAGGGTAAGGGTAAGGGTAAGGGTAAGGGTAAGGGTAAGGGTAAGGGTAAGGGTAAGGGTAAGGGTAAGGGTAAGGGTAAGGGTAAGGGTAAGGGTAAGGGTAAGGGTAAGGGTAAGGGTAAGGGTAAGGGTAAGGGTAAGCCTAAGGGTAAAAGCAAGGGTAAGGGTAAGGGTAAGGGTAAGGGTAAGCTTAAGGGTAAAAGCAAGGGTAAGGGTAAGGGTGAGGGTAAGGGTAAGGGTAAGGGTAAGCTTAAGGGTAAAAGCAAGGGTAAGGGTAAGGGTAAGGGTAAGGGTAAGAGTAAGGGTGAGGGTAAAGGTAAGGGTAAACCTAAGGGTAAAAGCAAGGGTATGGGTAAGGGTAAGGGTAAGGGTAAGGGTAAGGGTAAGGGTAAGGGTAAGGGTAAGGGTAAGGGTAAGGGTAAGCTTAAGGGTAAAAGCAAGGGTAAGGGTAAGGGTAAGGGTAAGGGTAAGGGTAAGGGTAAGGGTAAGGGTAAGGGTAAGGGTAAGCTTAAGGGTAAAAGCAAGGGTAAGGGTAAGGGTAAGGGTAAGGGTAAGGGTAAGGGTAAGGGTAAGGGTAAGGGTAAGGGTAAGGGTAAGCCTAAGGGTAAAAGCAAGGGTAAGGGTAAGGGTAAAAGCAAGGGTAAGGGTAAGGGTAAGGGTAAGGGTAAGGGTAAGGGTAAGGGTAAGAGTAAGGGTAAGGGTAAGGGTAAGGGTAAGGGTAAGGGTAAGGGTAAGGGTAAGGGTAAGCTTAAGGGTAAAAGCAAGGGTAAGGGTAAGGGTAAGGGTAAGGGTAAGGGTAAGTTTAAGCTTAAGGGTAAAAGCAAGGGTGAGGGTAAGGGTAAGGGTAAAGGTAAGGGTGAGCCTTAGGGTAAAAGCAAGGGTAAGGGTAAGGGTAAGGGTAAGGGTAAGGGTAAGGGTAAGGGTAAGGGTAAGGGTAAGGGTAAGCTTAAGGGTAAAAGCAAGGGTAAGGGTAAGGGTAAGGGTAAGGGTAAGGGTAAGGGTAAGGGTAAGCTTAAGGGTAAAAGCAAGGGTAAGGGTAAGGGTAAGGGTAAGGGTAAGGGTAAGGGTAAGGGTAAGGGTAAGGGTAAGGGTAAGGGTAAGGGTAAGGGTAAGGGTAAGGGGTAAGGGTAAAGGTTAGGGTAAGCCTAAGGGTAAAAGCAAGGGTAAGGGTAAAGGTAAGGGTAAGGGTAAGGGTAAGGGTAAGGGTAAGGGTAAGGGTAAGGGTAAGGGTAAGCTTGAGGGTAAAAGCAAGGGTAAGGGTAAGGGTAAGGGTAAGGGTAAGCCTAAGGGTAAAACAAGGGTAAGGGTAAGGGTAAGGGTAAGGGTAAGGGTAAGCTTAAGGGTAAAAGCAAGGGTAAGGGTAAGGGTAAGGGTGAGGGTAAGGGTAAGCTTAAGGGTTAAAGCAAGGGTAAGGGTAAGGGTAAGGGTAAGGGTAAGGGTAAGGGTAAGGGTAAAGGTAAGGGTAAGCCTAAGGGTAAAAGCAAGGGTAAGGGTAAGGGTAAGGGTAAGGGTAAGGGTAAGGGTAAGGGTAAGGGTAAGGGTAAGGGTAAGTGTAAGGGTAAGGGTAAGGGTAAGGGTAAGCTTAAGGGTAAAAGCAAGGGTAAGGGTAAGGGTAAGGGTAAGGGTAAGGGTAAGGGTAAGGGTAAGGGTAAGGGTAAGCTTAAGGGTAAAAGCAAGGGTAAGGGTAAGGGTAAGGGTGAGGGTAAGGGTAAGGGTAAGGGTAAGGGTAAGCTTAAGGGTAAAAGCAAGGGTAAGGGTAAGGGTAAGGGTAAGGGTAAGGGTAAGGGTAAGGGTAAGGGTAAGCTTAAGCGTAAAAGCAAGGGTAAGGGTAAGGGTAAGGGTAAGGGTAAGGGTAAGGGTAAGGGTAAGGGTAAGGGTAAGGGTAAAGGTAAGGGTAAGCCTAAGGGTAAAAGCAAGGGTAAGGGTAAGGGTTAGGGTAAGGGTAAGGGTAAGGGTAAGGGTAAGGGTAAGGGTAAGGGTAAGGGTAAGGGTAAGTGTAAGGGTAAGGGTAAGGGTAAGCTTAAGGGTAAAAGCAAGGGTAAGGGTAAGGGTAAGGGTAAGGGTAAGGGTAAGGGTAAGGGTAAGGGTAAGGGAAGGGTAAGGGTAAGCTTAAGGGTAAGGGTAAGGGTAAGGGTAAAGGTAAGGGTAAGCCTAAGGGTAAAAGCAAGGGTAAGGGTAAGGGTTAGGGTAAGGGTAAGGGTAAGGGTAAGGGTAAGGGTAAGGGTAAGGGTAAGGGTAAGGGTAAGGGTAAGTGTAAGGGTAAGGGTAAGGGTAAGCTTAAGGGTAAAGGCAATGGTAAGGGTAAGGGTAAGGGTAAGGGTAAGGGTAAGGGTAGGGGGTAAGGGTAAGGGTAAGCTTAAGGGTAAGGGTAAGGGTAAGGGTAAGGGTAAGCCTAAGGGTAAAAGCAAGGGTAAGGGTAAGGGTAAGGGTAAGGGTAAGGGTAAGCTTAAGGGTAAAAGCAAGGGTAAGGGTTAGGGTAAGGGTAAGGGTAAGGGTAAGGGTAAGCTTAAGGGTAAAAGCAAGGGTAAGGGTAAGGGTAAGGGTAAGGGTAAGGGTAAGGGTAAGGGTAAAGGTAAGGGTAAGCCTAAGGGTAAAAGCAAGGGTAAGGGTAAGGGTAAGGGTAAGGGTAAGGGTAAGGGTAAGGGTAAGGGTAAGGGTAAGGGTAAGGGTAAGGGTAAGGGTAAGGGTAAGGGTAAGCTTAAGGGTAAAAGCAAGGGTAAGGGTAAGGGTAAGGGTAAGGGTAAGGGTAAGGGTAAGGGTAAGGGTAAGGGTAAGGGTAAGGGTAAGGGTAAGGGTAAGGGTAAGGGTAAGGGTAAGGGTAAGGGTAAGCGTAAGCTTAAGGGTAAAAGCAAGGGTGAGGGTAAGGGTAAGGGTAAGGGTAAGGGTAAGGGTAAGGGTAAGGGTAAGGGTAAGGGTAAGCTTAAGGGTAAAAGCAAGGGTAAGGGTAAGGGTAAGGGTAAGGGTAAGGGTGAGGGTAAGGGTAAGGGTAAGGGTAAGGGTAAGGGTAAGGGTAAGGGTAAGGGTAAGGGTAAGGGTAAGGGTAAGCGTAAGCTTAAGGGTAAAAGCAAGGGTGAGGGTAAGGGTAAGGGTAAGGGTAAGGGTAAGGGTAAGGGTAAGGGTAAGGGTAAGGGTAAGCTTAAGGGTAAAAGCAAGGGTAAGGGTAAGGGTAAGGGTAAGGGTAAGGGTAAGGGTAAGGGTAAGGGTAAAGGTAAGGGTAAGCCTAAGGGTAAAAGCAAGGGTAAGGGTAAGGGTAAGGGTAAGGGTAAGGGTAAGCTTAAGGGTAAAAGCAAGGGTAAGGGTAAGGGTAAGGGTAAGGGTAAGGGTATGGGTAAGGGTAAGGGTAAGGGTAAGCTTAAGGGTAAGGATAAGGGTAAGGGTAAAAGCAAGGGTAAGGGTAAGGGTAAGGGTAAGGGTAAGGGTAAGCTTAAGGGTAAAAGCAAGGGTAAGGGTAAGGGTAAGGGTAAGGGTAAGGGTAAGGGTAAGGGTAAGGGTAAGGGTAAGCTTAAGGGTAAGGGTAAGGGTAAGGGTAAGGGTAAGCTTAAGGGTAAAAGCAAGGGTAAGGGTAAGGGTAAGGGTAAGGGTAAGGGTAAGGGTGAGGGTAAGGGTAAGGGTAAGGGTAAGGGTAAGGGTAAGGGTAAGCTTAAGGGTAAAAGCAAGGGTAAGGGTAAGGGTAAGGGTAAGGGTAAGGGTAAGGGTTAGGGTAAGGGTAAGGGTAAGCTAAAGGGTAAAAGCAAGGGTAAGGGTAAGGGTAAGGGTAAGGGTAAGGGTAAGGGTAAGGGTAAGGGTAAGGGTAAGGGTAAGGGTAAGGGTAAGCCTAAGGGTAAAAGCAAGGGTAAGGGTAAGGGTAAGGGTAAGGGTAAGGGTAAGAGTAAGGGTAAGGGTAAGGGTAAGGGTAAGCTTAAGGGTAAAAGCAAGGGTAAGGGTAAGGTTAAGGGTAAGCCTAAGGGTAAAAGCAAGGGTAAGGGTAAGGGTAAGGGTAAGGGTAAGCTTAAGGGTAAAAGCAAGGGTAAGGGTAAGGGTAAGGGTAAGGGTAAGGGTAAGGGTAAGGGTAAGGGTAAGCTTAAGGGTAAAAGCAAGGGTGAGGGTAAGGGTAAAGGTAAGGGTAAGGGTAAGGGTAAGGGTAAGGGTAAGCTTAAGGGTAAAAGCAAGGGTAAGGGTAAGGGTAAGGGTAAGGGTAAGGGTAAGGGTAAGGGTAAGGGTAAAGGTAAGGGTAAGGGTAAGGGTAAGGGTAAGGGTGAGGGTAAGGGTAAGGGTAAGGGTAAGGGTAAGGGTAAGGGTAAGGGTAAGAGTAAGGGTAAGCTTAAGGGTAAAAGCAAGGGTAAGGGTAAGGGTAAGGGTAAGGGTAAGCCTTAGGGTAAAAGCAAGGGTAAGGGTAAGGGTAAGGGTAAGGGTAAGGGTAAGCTTAAAGGTAAAAGCAAGGGTAAGGGTAAGGGTAAGGGAAAGGTTAAGGGTAAGGGTAAGCTTAAGGGTAAAAGCAAGGGTAAGGGTAAGGGTAAGGGTAAGGGTAAGGGTAAGGGTAAGGGTAAGGGTAAGGGTAAAGGTAAGGGTAAGCCTAAGGGTAAAAGCAAGGGTAAGGGTAAGGGTAAGGGTAAGGGTAAGGGTAAGGGTAAGGGTAAGGGTAAGGGTAAGGGTAAGGGTAAGGGTAAGGGTAAGGGTAAGGGTAAGCTTAAGGGTAAAAGCAAGGGTAGGGGTAAGGGTAAGGGTAAGGGTAAGGGTAAGGGTAAGGGTAAAGGTAAGGGTAAGCCTAAGGGTAAAAGCAAGGGTAAGGGTAAGGGTAAGGGTAAGGGTAAGGGTAAGGGTAAGGGTAAGGGTGAGGGTAAGGGTAAGGGTAAGGGTAAGGGTAAGGGTAAGGGTAAGGGTAAGGGTAAGGGTAAGCTTAAGGGTAAAAGCAAGGGTAAGGGTAAGGGTAAGGGTAAGGGTAAGGGTAAGGGTAAGGGTAAGCTTAAGGGTAGAAGCAAGGGTAAGGGTAAGGGTAAGGGTAAGGGTAAGGGTAAGGGTAAGGGTAAGGGTAAGGGTAAGGGTAAGGGTAAGGGTAAGGGTAAGCTTTAGGGTAAAAGCAAGGGTAAGGGTAAGGGTAAGGGTAAGGGTAAGGGTAAGGGTAAGCTTAAGGGTAAAAGCAAGGGTAAGGGTAAGGGTAAGGGTAAGGGTAAGGGTAAGGGTAAGGGTAAGGGTAAGGGTAAAGGTAAGGGTAAGCCTAAGGGTAAATGCAAGGGTGAGGGTAAGGGTAAGGGTAAGGGTAAGGGTAAGTGTAAGGGTAAGGGTAAGGGTAAGGGTAAGGGTAAGCTTAAGGGTAAAAGCAAGGGTAAGGGTAAGGGTAAGGGTAAGGATAAGGGTAAGGGTAAGGGTAAGGGTAAGGTTAAGCTTAAGGGTAAGGAAAAGGGTAAGGGTAAGGGTAAGCTTAAGGGTAAAAGCAAGGGTAAGGGTAAGGGTAAGGGTAAGGGTAAGGGTAAGCTTAAGGGTAAAAGCAAGGGTAAGGGTAAGGGTAAGGGTGAGGGTAAGGGTAAGGGTAAGGGTAAGCTTAAGGGTAAAAGCAAGGGTAAGGGTAAGGGTAAGGGTAAGGGTAAAGGTAAGGGTAAGCCTAAGGGTAAAAGCAAGGGTAAGGGTAAGGGTAAGGGTAAAGGTAAGGGTAAGGGTAAGGGTAAGGGTAAGGGAAAGGGTAAGTAAGTAAGCTTACCCTTACCCTTACCCTTGCTTTTACCCTTAGGCTTACCCTTACCCTTACCCTTACCCTTGCTTTTACCCTTAAGCTTACCCTTACCCTTACCCTTACCCTTACCCTTACCCTTACCCTTACCCTTACCCTTACCCTTACCCTTACCCTTACCCTTACACTTGCTTTCACCCTTAGGCTTACCCTTACATTTACCCTTACCCTTACCCTTACCCTTACCCTTACCCTTACCCTTGCTTTTACCCTTAAGCTTACCCTTACCCTTACCCGTAACCTTACCCTTACCCTTACCCTTACCCTTACCCTTACCCTTACCCTTACTTTTACCCTTAAGCTTACCCTTACCCTTACCCTTACCCTTACCCTTACCCTTACCCTTACCCTTACCCTTACCCTTGCTTTTACCCTTAAGCTTACCCTTACCCTTACCCTTACCCTTACCCTTAAGCTTACCCTTACCCTTACCCTTACCCTTACCCTTACCCTTACCCTTACCCTTACCCTTGCTTTTACCCTTAAGCTTACCCTTACCCTTACCCTTACCCTTACCCTTACCCTTACCCTTGCTTTTACCCTTAAGCTTACCCTTACCCTTACCCTTACCCTTACCCTTAAGCTTACCCTTACCCTTACCCTTACCCTTACCCTTACCCTTACCCTTACCCTTACCCTTACCCTTACCCTTACCCTTACCCTTACCCTTACCCTTGCTTTTACCCTTAAGCTTACCCTTACCCTTACCCTTACCCTTACCCTTAAGCTTACCCTTACCCTTACCCTTACCCTTACCCTTACCCTTGCTTTTACCCTTAAGCTTACCCTTACCCTTACCCTTACCCTTACCCTTAAGCTTACCCTTACCCTTACCCTTACCCTTACCCTTACCCTCACCCTTACCCTTACTCTTGCTTTTACCCTTAAGCTTACCCTTACCCTTACCCTTACCCTTACCCTTAAGCTTACCCTTACCCTTACCCTTACCCTTACCCTTACCCTTACCCTTACCCTTACCCTTACCCTTGCTTTTACCCTTAAGCTTACCCTTACCCTTACCCTTACCCTTACCCTTACCCTTGCTTTTACCCTCGAGCTTACCCTTACCCTTACCCTTACCCTTACCCTTAACCTTACCCTTACCCTTACCCTTACCCTTACCCTTACCCTTACCCTTACCCTTACCCTTACCCTTACCCTTACCCTTAACCTTACCCTTGCTTTTACCCTTAAGCTTACCCTTACCCTTACCCTTACCCTTACCCTTACCCTTACCCTTACCCTTACCCTTACCCTTACCCTTACCCTTACCCTTACCCTTACCCTTACCCTTGCTTTTACCCTTAGGCTTACCCTTACCTTTACCCTTACCCTTACCCTTACCCTTACCCTTACCCTTACCCTTACCCTTACCCTTGCTTTTACCCTTAAGCTTACCCTTACCCTTACCCTTTCCCTTACCCTTACCCTTACCCTTGCTTTTACCTTTAAGCTTACCCTTACCCTTACCCTTACCCTTACCCTTACCCTTGCTTTTACCCTTAGGCTTACCCTTACCCTTACCCTTACCCTTACCCTTGCTTTTACCCTTTAGCTCACCCTTACCCTTACCCTTACCCTTACCCTTACCCTTACCCTTACCCTTACCCTTACCCTTACCCTTACCCTAACCTTTACCCTTACCCTTACCCTTACCCTTACCCTTACCCTTACCCTTACCCTTACCCTTACCCTTGCTTTTACCCTTAAGCTTACCCTTACCCTTACCCTTACCCTTACCCTTACCCTTACCCTTACCCTTACCCTTACCCTCACCCTTGCTTTTACCCTTAAGCTTACCCTTACCCTTACCCTTACCCTTACCCTTACCCTTACCCTTACCCTTACCCTTGCTTTTACCCTTAAGTTTACCCTTACCCTTACCCTTACCCTTACCCTTACCCTTGCTTTTACCCTTAGGCTTACCCTTACCCTTACCCTTACCCTTACCCTTGCTTTTACCCTTAAGCTTACCCTTACCTTTACCCTTACCCTTACTATTACCCTTACCCTTACCCTTACCCTTACCCTTACCCTTACCCTTGCTTTTACCCTTAGGCTTACCCTTACCTTTACCCTTACCCTTACCCTTACCCTTACCCTTACCCTTACCCTTACCCTTACCCTTACCCTTACCCTTGCTTTTACCCTTAAGCTTAGCCTTACCCTTACCATTACCCTTACCCTTACCCTTACCCTTACCCTTACCCTTACCCTTACCCTTACCCTTGCTTTTACCCTTAAGCTTACCCTTACCCTTACCCTTACCCTTACCCATACCCTTACCCTTACCCTTACCCTTACCCTTACCCTTACCCTTACCCTTACCCTTACCCTTGCTTTTACCCTTAAGCTTACCCTTACCCTTACCCTTACCCTTACCCTTAAGCTTACCCTTACCCTTACCCTTACCCTTACCCTTACCCTTACCCTTGCTTTTACCCTTAAGCTTACCCTTACCCTTACCCTTACCCTTACCCTTACCCTTGCTTTTACCCTTACCCTTATCCTTACCCTTAAGCTTACCCTTACCCTTACCCTTACCCTTACCCTTGCTTTTACCCTTAGGCTTACCCTTACCTTTACCCTTACCCTTACCCTTACCCTTACCCTTACCCTTACCCTTACCCTTACCCTTACCCTTGCTTTTACCCTTAAGCTTACCCTTACTCTTACCCTTACCCTTACCCTTACCCTTACCCTTACCCTTACCCTTACCCTCACCCTTGCTTTTACCCTTAAGCTTACCCTTACCCTTACCCTTACCCTTACCCTTACCCTTACCCTTGCTTTTACCCTCGAGCTTACCCTTACCCTTACCCTTACCCTTACCCTTAAGCTTACCCTTACCCTTACCCTTACCCTTACCCTTACCCTTACCCTTACCCTTACCCTTACCCTTACCCTTACCCTTACCCTTAACCTTACCCTTGCTTTTACCCTTAAGCTTACCCTTACCCTTACCCTTACCCTTACCCTTACCCTTACCCTTACCCTTACCCTTACCCTTACCTATACCCTTACCCTTACCCTTACCCTTACCCTTACCCTTGCTTTTACCCTTAGGCTTACCCTTACCTTTACCCTTACCCTTACCCTTACCCTTACCCTTACCCTTACCCTTACCCTTACCCTTGCTTTTACCCTTAAGCTTACCCTTACCCTTACCCTTTCCCTTACCCTTACCCTTACCCTTACTTTTACCTTTAAGCTTACCCTTACCCTTACCCTTACCCTTACCCTTACCCTTGCTTTTACCCTTAGGCTTACCCTTACCCTTACCCTTACCCTTACCCTTGCTTTTACCCTTTAGCTCACCCTTACCCTTACCCTTACCCTTACCCTTACCCTTACCCTTACCCTTACCCTTACCCTTACCCTTACCCTAACCTTTACCCTTACCCTTACCCTTACCCTTACCCTTACCCTTACCCTTACCCTTACCCTTACCCTTACCCTTGCTTTTACCCTTAAACTTACCCTTACCCTTACCCTTACCCTTACCCTTACCCTTACCCTTACCCTCACCCTTGCTTTTACCCTTAAGCTTACCCTTACCCTTACCCTTACCCTTACCCTTACCCTTACCCTTACCCTTACCCTTACCCTTGCTTTTACCCTTAAGCTTACCCTTACCCTTACCCTTACCCTTACCCTTACCCTTGCTTTTACCCTTAGGCTTACCCTTACCCTTACCCTTACCCTTACCCTTGCTTTTACCCTTAAGCTTACCCTTACCCTTACCCTTACCCTTACTCTTACCCTTACCCTTACCCTTACCCTTACCCTTACCCTTGCTTTTACCCTTAAGCTTACCCTTACCTTTACCCTTACCCTTACCCTTACCCTTACCCTTACCCTTACCCTTACCCTTACCCTTACCCTTACCCTTACCCTTACCCTTACCCTTACCCTTGCTTTTACCCTTAAGCTTAGCCTTACCCTTACCATTACCCTTACCCTTACCCTTACCCTTACCCTTACCCTTACCCTTACCCTTACCCTTACCCTTGCTTTTACCCTTAAGCTTACCCTTACCCTTACCCTTACCCTTACCCATACCCTTACCCTTACCCTTACCCTTACCCTTACCCTTACCCTTACCCTTACCCTTGCTTTTACCCTTAAGCTTACCCTTACCCTTACCCTTACCCTTACCCTTAAGCTTACCCTTACCCTTACCCTTACCCTTACCCTTACCCTTACCCTTACCCTTACCCTTGCTTTTACCCTTAAGCTTACCCTTACCCTTACCCTTACCCTTACCCTTACCCTTGCTTTTACCCTTACCCTTATCCTTACCCTTAAGCTTACCCTTACCCTTACCCTTACCCTTACCCTTACCCTTACCCTCACCCTTACCCTTGCTTTTACCCTTAGGCTTACCCTTACCTTTACCCTTACCCTTACCCTTACCCTTACCCTTACCCTTACCCTTACCCTTACCCTTACCCTTGCTTTTACCCTTAAGCTTACCCTTACCCTTACCCTTACCCTTACCCTTACCCTTACCCTTACCCTTACCCTTACCCTCACCCTTGCTTTTACCCTTAAGCTTACCCTTACCCTTACCCTTACCCTTACCCTTACCCTTACCCTTACCCTTACCCTTACCCTTACCCTTACCCTTACCCTTACCCTTACCCTTACCCTTACCCTTACCCTTACCCTTACCCTTACCCTTACCCTTACCCTTACCCTTACCCTTACCCTTACCCTTACCCTTACCCTTACCCTTACCCTTACCCTTACCCTTACCCTTACCCTTACCCTTACCCTTACCCTTACCCTTACTCTTACCCTTACCCTTGCTTTTACCCTTAAGCTTACCCTTACCCTTACCCTTACCCTTACCCTTACCCTTACCCTTACCCTTACCCTTACCCTTACCCTTGCTTTTACCCTTAGGCTTACCCTTACCTTTACCCTTACCCTTACCCTTACCCTCACCCTTACCCTTACCCTTACCCTTGCTTTTACCCTTAAGCTTACCCTTACCCTTACCCTTACCCTTACCCTTACCCTTGCTTTTACCCTTAAGCTTACCCTTACCCTTACCCTTACCCTTACCCTTACCCTTGCTTTTACCCTTAGGCTTACCCTTACCCTTACCCTTACCCTTACCCTTAAGCTTACCCTTACCCTTACCCTTACCCTTACCCTTACCCTTACCCTTGCTTTTACCCTTAAGCTTACCCTTACCCTTACCCTTACACTTACCCTTACCCTTACCCTTACCCTTACCCTTACCCTTACCCTCACCCTTACCCTTACCCTTGCTTTTACCCTTAGGCTCACCCTTACCTTTACCCTTACCCTTACCCTTACCCTTAAGCTTACCCTTACCCTTGCCCTTACCCTTACCCTTACCCTTACCCTTACCCTTACCCTTACCCTTACCCTTACCCTTGCTTTTACCCTTAATCTTACCCTTACCCTTACCCTTACACTTACCCTTACCCTTACCCTTACCCTAACCCTTACCCTTACCCTTACCCTAACCCTTACCCTTACCCTTGCTTTTACCCTTAGGCTTACCCTTACCTTTACCCTTACCCTTACCCTTACCCTTACCCTTACCCTTACCCTTACCCTTACCCTTGCTTTTACCCTTAAGCTTACCCTTACACTTACCCTTACCCTTACCCTTACCTTTACCCTTACCCTTACCCTTGCTTTTACCCTTAAGCTTACCCTTACCCTTACCCTTACCCTTACCCTTACCCTTACCCTTACCCTCACCCTTACCCTTACCCTTACCCTTGCTTTTACCCTTAAGCTTACCCTTACCCTTACCCTTACCCTTACCCTTACCCTTACCCTTACCCTTACCCTTGCTTCTACCCTTAAGCTTACCCTTACCCTTACCCTTACCCTTACCCTTACCCTTACCCTTACCCTTACCCTTACCCTTACCCTTACCCTTACCCTTACCCTTACCCTTACCCTTACCCTTACCCTTACCCTTGCTTTTACCCTTAGGCTTACCCTCACCTTTACCCTTACCCTTACCCTTACCCTTACCCTTACCCTTACCCTTGCTTTAACCCTTAAGCTTACCCTTACCCTCACCCTTACCCTTACCCTTACCCTTGCTTTTACCCTTAAGCTTACCCTTACCCTTACCCTTACCCTTACCCTTACCCTTGTTTTACCCTTAGGCTTACCCTTACCCTTACCCTTACCCTTACCCTTGCTTTTACCCTTAAGCTTACCCTTACCCTTACCCTTACCCTTACCCTTACCCTTACCCTTACCTTTACCCTTACCCTTGCTTTTACCCTTAGGCTTACCCTAACCTTTACCCTTACCCTTACCCTTACCCTTACCCTTACCCTTACCCTTACCCTTACCCTTACCCTTACCCTTACCCTTACCCTTACCCTTGCTTTTACCCTTAAGCTTACCCTTACCCTTACCCTTACCCTTACCCTTACCCTTACCCTTACCCTTGCTTTTACCCTCAAGCTTACCCTTACCCTTACCCTTACCCTTACCCTAACCCTTACCCTTGCTTTTACCCTTAAGCTTACCCTTACCCTTACCCTTACCCTTACCCTTACCCTTGCTTTTACCCTTAAGCTTACCCTTACCCTTACCCTTACCCTTACCCTAACCCTTACCCTAACCCTTACCCTTGCTTTTACCCTTAAGCTTACCCTTACCCTTACCCTTACCCTTACCCTTGCTTTTACCCTTAAGCTTACCCTTACCCTTACCCTTACCCTTACCCTTACCCTTACCCTTACCCTTACCCTTACCCTTACCCTTGCTTTTACCCTTAAGCTTATCCTTACCCTTACCCTTACCCTTAACCTTACCCTTACCCTTACCCTTACCCTAACCCTTGCTTTTACCCTAAGGCTTACACTTACCTTTACCCTTACCCTTACCCTTACCCTTGCTTTTACCCTTAAGCTTACACTTACCCTTACCCTTACCCTTACCCTTACCCTTGCTTTTACCCTTAAGCTTACCCTTACCCTTACCCTTACCCTTACCCTTACCCTTACCCTTACCCTTACCCTTACCCTTGCTTTTACCCTTACCCTTACCCTTGCTTTTACCCTTAGGCTTACCCTTACCCTTACCCTTACCCTTACCCTTACCCTTACCCTTACCCTTACCCTTGCTTTTACACTTAAGCTTACCCTTACCCTAACCCTTACCCTTACCCTTACCCTTACCCTTACCCTTACCCTTACCCTTACCCTTGCTTTTACCCTTAAGCTTACCCTTACCCTTACCCTTACCCTTACCCTTACCCTTACCCTCACCCTTACCCTTACCCTTACCCTTACCCTTACCCTTGCTTTTACCCTTAAGCTTACCCTTACCCTTACCCTTACCCTTACCCTTACCCTTACCCTTACCCTTACCCTTACCCTTACCCTTACCCTTACCCTTGCTTTTACCCTTGAGCTTACCCTTACCCTTACCCTTACCCTTACCCTTACCCTTACCCTTACCCTTACCCTTACCCTTACCCTTACCCTTACCCTTACCCATACCCTTGCTTTTACCCTTAGGCTTACCCTTACCTTTACCCTTACCCTTACCCTTACCCTTACCCTTACCCTTACCCTTACCCTTACCCTTACCCTTACCCTTACCCTTACCCTTACCCTTGCTTTTACCCTTAAGCTTACCCTTACCCTTACCCTTACCCTTACCCTTGCTTTTACCCTTAAGCTTACCCTTACCCTTACCCTTACCCTTACCCTTACCCTTGCTTTTACCCTTAGGCTTACCCTTACCCTTACCCTTACCCTTACCCTTACCCTTACCCTTACCCTTACCCTTACCCTTACCCTTACCCTTACCCTTACCCTTACCCTTACCCTCACCCTTGCTTTTACCCTTAAGCTTACCCTTACCCTTTCCCTTACCCTTACCCTTACCCTTACCCTTACCCTTACCCTTACCCTTACCCTTACCCTTACCCTTACCTTTACCCTTGCTTTTACCCTTAAGCTTACCCTTACCTTTACCCTTACCCTTACCCTTACCCTTACCCTTACCCTTACCCTTACCCTTGCTTTTACCCTTAAGCTTACCCTTACCCTTACCCTTACCCTTACCCTTACCCTTACCCTTACCCTTACCCTTACCCTCACCCTTGCTTTTACCCTTAAGCTTACCCTTACCCTTACCCTTACCCTTACCCTTACCCTTACCCTTACCCTTACCCTTACCCTTACCCTTACCCTTACCCTTACCCTTACCCTTACCCTTACCCTTACCCTTACCCTTACTCTTACCCTTACCCTTGCTTTTACCCTTGAGCTTACCCTTACCCTTACCCTTACCCTTACCCTTACCCTTACCCTTACCCTTACCCTTACCCTTACCCTTACCCTTACCCTTGCTTTTACCCTTAGGCTTACCCTTACCTTTACCCTTACCCTTACCCTTACCCTTACCCTTACCCTTACCCTTACCCTTACCCTTACCCTTACCCTTACCCTTACCCTTGCTTTTACCCTTAAGCTTACCCTTACCCTTACCCTTACCCTTACCCTTACCCTTACCCTTGCTTTTACCCTTAAGCTTACCCTTACCCTTACCCTTACCCTTACCCTTACCCTTGCTTTTACCCTTAGGCTTACCCTTACCCTTACCCTTACCCTTACCCTTAAGCTTACCCTTACCCTTACCCTTACCCTTACCCTTACCCTTACCCTTACCCTTACCCTTACCCTTACCCTTACCCTTACCCTTGCTTTTACCCTTAAGCTTACCCTTACCCTTACCCTTACACTTACCCTTACCCTTACCCTTACCCTTACCCTTACCCTTACCCTTACCCTAACCCTTACCCTTACCCTTGCTTTTACCCTTAGGCTTACCCTTACCTTTACCCTTACCCTTACCCTTACCCTTAAGCTTACCCTTACCCTTACCCTTACCCTTACCCTTACCCTTACCCTTACCCTTACCCTTGCTTTTACCCTTAATCTTACCCTTACCCTTAGCCTTACACTTACCCTTACCTTTACCCTTACCCTTACCCCTACCCTTACCCTTACCCTTACCCTTACCCTTACCCTTACCCTAACCCTTACCCTTACCCTTGCTTTTACCCTTAGGCTTACCCTTACCTTTACCCTTACCCTTACCCTTACCCTTACCCTTACCCTTACCCTTACCTTTACCCTTACCCTTACCCTTGCTTTTACCCTTAAGCTTACCCTTACCCTTACCCTTACCCTTACCCTTACCTTTACCCTTACCCTTACCCTTGCTTTTACTTAAGCTTACCCTTACCCTTACCCTTACCCTTACCCTCACCCTTACCCTTACCCTTACCCTTGCTTTTACCCTTAAGCTTACCCTTACCCTTACCCTTACCCTTACCCTTACCCTTACCCTTACCCTTACCCTTGCTTTTACCCTTAAGCTTACCCTTACCCATACCCTTACCCTTACCCTTACCCTTACCCTTACCCTTACCCTTACCCTTACCCTTACCCTTACCCTTACCCTTACCCTTACCCTTGCTTTTACCCTTAGGCTTACCCTTACCTTTACCCTTACCCTTACCCTTACCCTTACCCTTACCCTTACCCTTACCCGTACCCTTGCTTTAACCCTTAAGCTTACCCTTACCCTCACCCTTACCCTTACCCTTACCCTTGCTTTTACCCTTAAGCTTACCCTTACCCTTACCCTTACCCTTACCCTTACCCTTGTTTTACCCTTAGGCTTACCCTTACCCTTACCCTTACCCTTACCCTTGCTTTTACCCTTAAGCTTACCCTTACCCTTACCCTTACCCTTACCCTTACCCTTACCCTTACCCTTACCCTTACCCTTACCCTTACCTTTACCCTTACCCTTGCTTTTACCCTTAGGCTTACCCTAACCTTTACCCTTACCCTTACCCTTACCCTTACCCTTACCCTTACCCTTACCCTTACCCTTACCCTTACCCTTGCTTTTACCCTTAAGCTTACCCTTACCCTTACCCTTACCCTTACCCTTACCCTTACCCTTACCCTTGCTTTTACCCTTAAGCTTACCCTTACCCTTACCCTTACCCTCACCCTTACCCTTACCCTTACCCTTGCTTATACCCTTAAGCTTACCCTTACCCTTACCCTTACCCTTACCCTTACCCTTACCCTTACCCTTACCCTTACCCTTACCCTTACCCTTGCTTTTACCCTTAGGCTTACCCTTACCTTTACCCTTACCCTTACCCTTACCCTTACCCTTGCTTTTACCCTCAAGCTTACCCTTACCCTTACCCTTACCCTTACCCTAACCCTTACCCTTGCTTTTACCCTTAAGCTTACCCTTACCCTTACCCTTACCCTTACCCTTGCTTTTACCCTTAAGCTTACCCTTACCCTTACCCTTACCCTTACCCTTACCCTTACCCTTACCCTTACCCTTACCCTTACCCTTACCCTTGCTTTTACTCTTAAGCTTACCCTTACCCTTACCCTTACCCTTACCCTTACCCTTACCCTTACCCTTACCCTTACCCTTGCTTTTACCCTAAGGCTTACCCTTACCTTTACCCTTACCCTTACCCTTACCCTTGCTTTTACCCTTAAGCTTACACTTACCCTTACCCTTACCCTTACCCTTACCCTTACCCTTACCCTTGCTTTTACCCTTAAGCTTACCCTTACCCTTACCCTTACCCTTACCCTAACCCTTACCCTTACCCTTACCCTTACCCTTACCCTTACCCTTGCTTTTACCCTTACCCTTACCCTTGCTTTTACCCTTAGGCTTACCCTTACCCTTACCCTTACCCTTACCCTTACCCTTACCCTTACCCTTACCCTTGCTTTTACCCTTAAGCTTACCCTTACCCTTACCCTTACCCTTACCCTTACCCTTACCCTTACCCTTACCCTTACCCTTACCCTTGCTTTTACCCTTAAGCTTACCCTTACACTTACCCTTACCCTTACCCTTACCCTTACCCTTACCCTTACCCTTACCCTTACCCTTACCATTACCCTTGCTTTTACCCTTAGGCTTACCCTTACCTTTACCCTTACCCTTATCCTTACCCTTACCCTTACCCTTACCCTTACCCTTACCCTTACCCTTACCCTTACCCTTGCTTTTACCCTTAAGCTTACCCTTACCCTTACCCTTACCCTTACCCTTACCCTTACCCTTGCTTTTACCCTTAAGCTTACCCTTACCCTTACCCTTACGCTTACCCTTACCCTCACCCTTACCCTTACCCTTACCCTTGCTTATACCCTTAAGCTTACCCTTACCCTTACCCTTACCCTTACCCTTACCCTTACCCTTACCCTTACCCTTACCCTTGCTTTTACCCTTAGGCTTACCCTTACCTTTACCCTTACCCTTACCCTTACCCTTACCCTTACCCTTACCCTTACCCTTACCCTTACCCTTACCCTTACCCTTGCTTTTACCCTTAAGCTTACCCTTACCCTTACCCTTACCCTGACCCTTACCCTAACCCTTACCCTTGCTTTTACCCTTTAGCTTACCCTTACCCTTACTCTTACCCTTACCCTTACCCTTACCCTTACCCTTACCCTTACCCTTACCCTTACCCTTACCCTTACCCTTACCCTTACCCTTACCCTTACCCTTGCTTTTACCCTTAAGCTTACCCTTACCCTTACCCTTACCCTTACCCTTACCCTTACCCTTACCCTTACCCTTACCCTTGCTTTTACCCTTAAGCTTACCCTTACCCTTACCCTTACCCTTACCCTTACCCTTGCTTTTACCCTTAGGCTTACCCTTACCTTTACCCTTACCCTTACCCTTACCCTTACCCTTACCCTTACCCTTACCCTTACCCTTACCCTTACCCTTACCCTTACCCTTGCTTTTACCCTTAAGCTTACCCTTACCCTTACCCTTACCCTTACCCTTACCCTTACCCTTGCTTTTACCCTTAAGCTTACCCTTACCCTTACCCTTACCCTTACCCTTACCCTTGCTTTTACCCTTAGGCTCACCCTCACCCTTACCCTTACCCTTACCCTTACCCTTGCTTTTACCCTTAAGCTTACCCTTACCCTTACCCTTACTCTTACCCTTACCCATACCCTTACCCTTACCCTTACCCTTACCCTTACCCTTACCCTTACCCTTACCCTTACCCTTACCCTTACCCTTACCCTTGCTTTTACCCTTAGGCTTACCCTTTCCTTTACCCTTACCCTAACCCTTACCCTTACCCTTACCCTTACCCTTACCCTTGCTTTTACCCTTAAGCTTACCCTTACCCTTACTCTTACCCTTACCCTTACCCTTACCCTTACCCTTACCCTTACCCTTCCCCTTGCTTTTACACTTAAGCTTACCCTTACCCTTACCCTTACCCTTACCCTTACCCTTACCCTTACCCTTACCCTTACCCTTACCCTTACCCTTACCCTTACCCTTGCTTTTACCCTTAAGCTTACCCTTACCCTTACCCTTACCCTTACCCTTACCCTAACCCTTACACTTGCTTTTACCCTTAAGCTTACCCTTACCCTTACCCTTACCCTTACCCTTACCCTTACCCTTACCCTTACCCTTACCTTTACCCTTACCCTTACCCTTACCCTTACCCTTACCCTTACCCTCACCCTTACCCTTACCCTTGCTTTTACCCTTAAGCTTACCCTTACCCTTACCCTTACCCTTACCCTTACCCTTACCCTTACCCTTACCCTTACCCTTGCTTTTACCCTTAAGCTTACCCTTACCCTTACCCTTACCCTTACCCTTACCCTTACCCTTACCCTTACCCTTACCCTTACCCTTGCTTTTACCCTTAGGCTTACCCTTACCTTTACCCTTACCCTTACCCTTACCCTTACCCTTACCCTTACCCTTACCCTTGCTTTTACCTTTAAGCTTACCCTTACCCTTACCCTTACCCTTACCCTTACCCTTACCCTTACCCTTGCTTTTACCCTTAAGCTTACCCTTACCCTTACCCTTACCCTTACCCTTACCCTTGCTTTCACCCTTAGGCTTACCCTTATCCTTACCCTTACCCTTACCCTTGCTTTTACCCTTAAGCTTACCCTTACCCTTACCCTTACTCTTACCCTTACCCTTACCCTTACCCTTACCCTTACCCTTACCCTTACCCTTACCCTTGCCCTTGCTTTTACCCTTAGGCTTACCCTTACCTTTACCCTTACCCTAACCCTTACCCTTACCCTTACCCTTACCCTTACCCTTGCTTTTACCCTTAAGCTTACCCTTACCCTTACCCTTACCCTTACCCTTACCCTTACCCTTACCCTTGCTTTTACCCTTAAGCTTACACTTACCCTTACCCTTACCCTTACCCTTACCCTTACCCTTACCCTTACCCTTGCTTTTACCCTTAAGCTTACCCTTACCCTTACCCTTACCCTTACCCTAACCCTTACCCTTACCCTTACCCTTACCCTTACCCTTGCTTTTACCCTTACCCTTACCCTTGCTTTTACCCTTAGGCTTACCCTTACCCTTACCCTTACCCTTACCCTTACCCTTGCTTTTACCCTTAAGCTTACCCTTACCCTTACCCTTACCCTTACCCTTACCCTTACCCTTACCCTTACCCTTACCCTTACCCTTGCTTTTACCCTTAAGCTTACCCTTACACTTACCCTTACCCTTACCCTTACCCTTACCCTTACCCTTACCCTTACCCTTACCCTTACCCTTACCCTTACCCTTGCTTTTACCCTTAGGCTTACCCTTACCTTTACCCTTACCCTTATCCTTACCCTTACCCTTACCCTTACCCTTACCCTTACCCTTACCCTTACCCTTACCCTTACCCTTGCTTTTACCCTTAAGCTTACCCTTACCCTTACCCTTACCCTTACCCTTACCCTTACCCTTGCTTTTACCCTTAAGCTTACCCTTACCCTTACCCTTACGCTTACCCTTACCCTCACCCTTACCCTTACCCTTACCCTTGCTTATACCCTTAAGCTTACCCTTACCCTTACCCTTACCCTTACCCTTACCCTTACCCTTACCCTTACCCTTGCTTTTACCCTTAGGCTTACCCTCACCTTTACCCTTACCCTTACCCTTACCCTTACCCTTACCCTTACCCTTACCCTTACCCTTACCCTTACCCTTACCCTTACCCTTGCTTTTACCCTTAAGCTTACCCTTACCCTTACCCTTACCCTGACCCTTACCCTAACCCTTACCCTTGCTTTTACCCTTTAGCTTACCCTTACCCTTACTCTTACCCTTACCCTTACCCTTACCCTTACCCTTACCCTTACCCTTACCCTTACCCTTACCCTTACCCTTACCCTTACCCTTGCTTTTACCCTTAAGCTTACCCTTACCCTTACCCTTACCCTTACCCTTACCCTTACCCTTACCCTTACCCTTGCTTTTACCCTTAAGCTTACCCTTACCCTTACCCTTACCCTTACCCTTACCCTTGCTTTTACCCTTAGGCTTACCCTTACCTTTACCCTTACCCTTACCCTTACCCTTACCCTTACCCTTACCCTTACCCTTACCCTTACCCTTACCCTTACCCTTGCTTTTACCCTTAAGCTTACCCTTACCCTTACCCTTACCCTTACCCTTACCCTTACCCTTGCTTTTACCCTTAAGCTTACCCTTACCCTTACCCTTACCCTTACCCTTACCCTTGCTTTTACCCTTAGGCTCACCCTCACCCTTACCCTTACCCTTACCCTTACCCTTGCTTTTACCCTTAAGCTTACCCTTACCCTTACCCTTACTCTTACCCTTACCCTTACCCTTACCCTTACCCTTACCCTTACCCTTACCCTTACCCTTACCCTTACCCTTACCCTTACCCTTACCCTTACCCTTACCCTTGCTTTTACCCTTAGGCTTACCCTTTCCTTTACCCTTACCCTAACCCTTACCCTTACCCTTACCCTTACCCTTACCCTTGCTTTTACCCTTAAGCTTACCCTTACCCTTACTCTTACCCTTACCCTTACCCTTACCCTTACCCTTACCCTTCCCCTTGCTTTTACCCTTAAGCTTACCCTTACCCTTACCCTTACCCTTACCCTTACCCTTACCCTTACCCTTACCCTTACCCTTACCCTTACCCTTACCCTTACCCTTGCTTTTACCCTTAAGCTTACCCTTACCCTTACCCTTACCCTTACCCTTACCCTAACCCTTACACTTGCTTTTACCCTTAAGCTTACCCTTACCCTTACCCTTACCCTTACCCTTACCCTTACCCTTACCCTTACCCTTACCTTTACCCTTACCCTTACCCTCACCCTTACCCTTACCCTTGCTTTTACCCTTAAGCTTACCCTTACCCTTACCCTTACCCTTACCCTTACCCTTACCCTTACCCTTACCCTTACCCTTGCTTTTACCCTTAAGCTTACCCTTACCCTTACCCTTACCCTTACCCTTACCCTTACCCTTACCCTTACCCTTACCCTTACCCTTGCTTTTACCCTTAGGCTTACCCTTACCTTTACCCTTACCCTTACCCTTACCCTTACCCTTACCCTTACCCTTACCCTTGCTTTTACCTTTAAGCTTACCCTTACCCTTACCCTTACCCTTACCCTTACCCTTACCCTTACCCTTGCTTTTACCCTTAAGCTTACCCTTACCCTTACCCTTACCCTTACCCTTACCCTTGCTTTCACCCTTAGGCTTACCCTTATCCTTACCCTTACCCTTACCCTTGCTTTTACCCTTAAGCTTACCCTTACCCTTACCCTTACTCTTACCCTTACCCTTACCCTTACCCTTACCCTTACCCTTACCCTTACCCTTACCCTTACCCTTGCCCTTGCTTTTACCCTTAGGCTTACCCTTACCTTTACCCTTACCCTAACCCTTACCCTTACCCTTACCCTTACCCTTACCCTTGCTTTTACCCTTAAGCTTACCCTTACCCTTACCCTTACCCTTACCCTTACCCTTACCCTTACCCTTGCTTTTACCCTCAAGCTTACCCTTACCCTTACCCTTACCCTTACCCTTACCCTTACCCTTACCCTTACCCTTACCCTTACCCTTGCTTTTACCCTTAAGCTTACCCTTACCCTTACCCTTACCCTTACCCTTACCCTTACCCTTACCCTTACCCTTATCCTTGCTTTTACCCTTAGGCTTACCCTTACCTTTACCCTTACCCTTACCCTTACCCTTACCCTTACCCTTGCTTTTACCCTTAAGCTTACCCTTACCCTTACCCTTACCCTTACCCTTAAGCTTACCCTTACCCTTACCCTTACCCTTACCCTTACCCTTACCCTTACCCTTACCCTTACCCTTACCCTTACCCTTACCCTTACCCTTACCCTTGCTTTTACCCTTAAGCTTACCCTTACCCTTACCCTTACCCTTACCCTTACCCTTGCTTTTACCCTTAAGCTTACCCTTACCCTTACCCTTACCCTTACCCTTAAGCTTTCCCTTACCCTTACCCTTACCCTTACCCTTACCCTTACCCTTACCTTTACCCTTACCCTTACCCTTGCTTTTACCCTTAAGCATACCCTTACCCTTACCCTTACCCTTACCCTTAAGCTTACCCTTACCCTTACCCTTACCCTTACCCTCACCCTTACCCTTACCCTTGCTTTTACCCTTAAGCTTACCCTTACCCTTACCCTTACCCTTACCCTTAAGCTTACCCTTACCCTTACCCTTACCCTTACCCTTACCCTTACCCTTGCTTTTACCCTTAAGCTTACCCTTACCCTTACCCTTACCCTTACCCTTAAGCTTACCCTTACCCTTACCCTTACCCTTACCCTTACCCTTACCCTTACCCTTACCCTTACCCTTACCCTTGCTTTTACCCTTAAGCTTACCCTTACCCTTACCCTTACCCTTACCCTTGCTTTTACCCTTAAGCTTACCCTTACCCTTACCCTTACCCTTGCTTTTACCCTTAGGCTTACCCTTACCTTTACCCTTACCCTTACCCTTACCCTTACCCTTACCCTTACCCTTACTCTTACCCTTACCCTTACCCTTGCTTTTACCCTTAAGCTTACCCTTACCCTTACCCTCACCCTTACCCTTACCCTTACCCTAACCCTTACCCTTGCTTTTACCCTTTAGCTTACCCTTACCCTTACTCTTACCCTTACCCTTACCCTTACCCTTACCCTTACCCTTACCCTTACCCTTACCCTTACCCTTACCCTTACCCTTACCCTTACCCTTACCCTTACCCTTACCCTTACCCTTACCCTTACCCTTACCCTTGCTTTTACCCTTAAGCTTACCCTTACCCTTACCCTTACCCTTACCCTTACCCTTACCCTTACCCTTACCCTTACCCTTGCTTTTACCCTTAAGCTTACCCTTACCCTTACCCTTACCCTTACCCTTACCCTTGCTTTTACCCTTAGGCTTACCCTTACCTTTACCCTTACCCTTACCCTTACCCTTACCCTTACCCTTACCCTTACCCTTACCCTTACCCTTACCCTTACCCTTGCTTTTACCCTTAAGCTTACCCTTACCCTTACCCTTACCCTTACCCTTACCCTTACACTTACCCTTGCTTTTACCCTTAAGCTTACCCTTACCCTTACCCTTACCCTTACCCTTACCCTTGCTTTTACCCTTAGGCTCACCCTCACCCTTACCCTTACCCTTACCCTTACCCTTGCTTTTACCCTTAAGCTTACCCTTACCCTTACCCTTACTCTTACCCTTACCCTTACCCTTACCCTTACCCTTACCCTTACCCTTACCCTTACCCTTACCCTTACCCTTACCCTTACCCTTACCCTTGCTTTTACCCTTAGGCTTACCCTTTCCTTTACCCTTACCCTAACCCTTACCCTTACCCTTACCCTTACCCTTACCCTTGCTTTTACCCTTAAGCTTACCCTTACCCTTACCCTTACCCTTACCCTTACCCTTACCCTTACCCTTACCCTTACCCTTACCCTTACCCTTACCCTTACCCTTACCCTTACCCTTGCTTTTACCCTTAAGCTTACCCTTACCCTTACCCTTACCCTTACCCTTACCCTTACCCTAACCCTTACCCTTGCTTTTACCCTTAAGCTTACCCTTACCCTTACCCTTACCCTTACCCTTACCCTTACCCTTACCCTTACCCTTACCTTTACCCTTACCCTTACCCTTACCCTTACCCTTACCCTTACCCTTGCTTTTACCCTTAAGCTTACCCTTACCCTTACCCTTACCCTTACCCTTACCCTTACCCTTACCCTTACCCTTACCCTTACCCTTACCCTTGCTTTTACCCTTAAGCTTACCCTTACCCTTACCCTTACCCTTACCCTTACCCTTACCCTTACCCTTACCCTTACCCTTACCCTTACCCTTGCTTTTACCCTTAGGCTTACCCTTACCTTTACCCTTACCCTTACCCTTACCCTTACCCTTACCCTTACCCTTACCCTTGCTTTTACCCTTAAGCTTACCCTTACCCTTACCCTTACCCTTACCCTTACCCTTACCCTTACCCTTACCCTTACCCTTGCTTTTACCCTTAAGCTTACCCTTACCCTTACCCTTACCCTTACCCTTACCCTTGCTTTCACCCTTAGGCTTACCCTTATCCTTACCCTTACCCTTACCCTTGCTTTTACCCTTAAGCTTACCCTTACCCTTACCCTTACTCTTACCCTTACCCTTACCCTTACCCTTACCCTTACCCTTACCCTTACCCTTACCCTTACCCTTACCCTTGCTTTTACCCTTAGGCTTACCCTTACCTTTACCCTTACCCTAACCCTTACCCTTACCCTTACCCTTACCCTTACCCTTGCTTTTACCCTTAAGCTTACCCTTACCCTTACCCTTACCCTTACCCTTACCCTTACCCTTACCCTTGCTTTTACCCTCAAGCTTACCCTTACCCTTACCCTTACCCTTACCCTTACCCTTACCCTTACCCTTACCCTTACCCTTACCCTTGCTTTTACCCTTAAGCTTACCCTAACCCTTACCCTTACCCTTACCCTTACCCTTACCCTTACCCTTACCCTTACCCTTACCCTTACCCTTACCCTTACCCTTACCCTTATCCTTGCTTTAACCCTTAGGCTTACCCTTACCTTTACCCTTACCCTTACCCTTACCCCTACCCTTACCCTTGCTTTTACCCTTAAGCTTACCCTTACCCTTACCCTTACCCTTACCCTTAAGCTTACCCTTACCCTTACCCTTACCCTCACCCTTACCCTTACCCTTACCCTTACCCTTACCCTTACCCTTACCCTTGCTTTTACCCTTAAGCTTACCCTTACCCTTACCCTTACCCTTACCCTTACCCTTGCTTTTACCCTTAAGCTTACCCTTACCCTTACCCTTACCCTTACCCTTAAGCTTTCCCTTACCCTTACCCTTACCCTTACCCTTACCCTTACCCTTACCCTTACCCTTACCTTTACCCTTACCCTTACCCTTACCCTTGCTTTTACCCTTAAGCTTACCCTTACCCTTACCCTTACCCTTACCCTTAAGCTTACCCTTAACCTTACCCTTACCCTTACCCTCACCCTTACCCTTACCCTTGCTTTTACCCTTAAGCTTACCCTTACCCTTACCTTACCCTTACCCTTAAGCTTACCCTTACCCTTACCCTTACCCTTACCCTTACCCTTACCCTTGCTTTTACCCTTAAGCTTACCCTTACCCTTAACCTTACCCTTACCCTTAAGCTTACCCTTACCCTTACCCTTACCCTCACCCTTACCCTTACCCTTACCCTTACCCTTACCCTTACCCTTACCCTTACCCTTACCCTTACCCTTACCCTTGCTTTTACCCTTAAGCTTACCCTTACCCTTACCCTTACCCTTACCCTTGCTTTTACCCTTAAGCTTACCCTTACCCTTACCCTTACCCTTACCCTTAAGCTTACCCTTACCCTTACCCTTACCCTTACCCTTACCCTTACCCTTACCCTTGCTTTTACCCTTAAGCTTACCCTTACCCTTACCCTTAACCTTACCCTTACCCTTGCTTTTACCCTTAGGCTTACCCTTACCTTTACCCTTACCCTTACCCTTACCCTTACCCTTACCCTTACCCTTACCCTTACCTTTACCCTTACCCTTGCTTTTACCCTTAAGCTTACCCTTACCCTTACCCTTACCCTTACCCTTACCCTTACTCTTGCTTTTACCCTTAAGCTTACCCTTACCCTTACCCTTACCCTTACCCTTACCCTTACCCTTGCTTTTACCTTTAGGCTTACCCTTACCCTTTCCCTTACCCTTACCCTTGCTTTTACCCTTAAGCTTACCCTTACCCTTACCCTTACCCTTACCCTTACCCTTACCCTTAAGCTTACCCTTACCCTTACCCTTACCCTTACCCTTACCCTTACCCTTACCCTTACCCTTACCCTTACCCTTACCCTTACCCTTACCCTAACCCTTACCCTTACCCTTACCCTTACCCTTACCCTTGCTTTTACCCTTAGGCTTACCCTTACCTTTACCCTTACCCTTACCCTTACCCTTACCCTTACCCTTGCTTTTACCCTTAAGCTTACCCTTACCCTTACCCTTACCCTTACCCTTACCCTTACCCTTACCCTTACCCTTACCCTTGCTTTTACCCTTAAGCTTACCCTTACCCTTACCCTTACCCTTACCCTTACCCTTACCCTTACCCTTACCCTTACCCTTACCCTCACCCTTGCTTTTACCCTTAAGCTTACCCTTACCCTTACCCTTACCCTTACCCTTACCCTTACCCTTACCCTTACCCTTGCTTTTACCCTTAAGCTTACCCTTACCCTTACCCTTACCCTTAACCTTACCCTTGCTTTTACCCTAAGGCTTACCCTTACCCTTACCCTTACCCTTACCCTTGCTTTTACCCTTAAGCTTACCCTTACCCTTACCCTTACCCTTACTCTTACCCTTACCCTTACCCTTACCCTTACCCTTGCTTTTACCCTTAGGCTTACCCTTACCTTTACCCTTACCCTTACCCTTACCCTTACCCTTACCCTTACCCTTACCCTTACCCTTACCCTTACCCTTACCCTTGCTTTTACCCTTAAGCTAACCCTTACCCTTACCTTTACCCTTACCCTTACCCTTAACCTTACCCTTACCCTTGCTTTTACCCTTAAGCTCACCCTTACCCTTACCCTTACCCTTACCCTTACACTTACCCTTACCCTGACCCTTACCCTTGCTTTTACCCTTAAGCTTACCCTTACCCTTACCCTTACCCTTACCCTTACCCTTAAGCTTACCCTTACCCTTACCCTTACCCTTACCCTTACCCTTACCCTTACCCTTACCCTTACCCCTGCTTTTACCCTTAAGCTTACCCTTACCCTTACCCTTACCCTTACCCTTACCCTTGCTTTTACCCTTAAGCTTACCCTTACCCTTACCCTTACCCTTACCCTTACCCTTACCCTTACCCTTACCCTTACCCTTACCCTTGCTTTTACCCTTAAGCTTACCCTTACCCTTACCCTTACCCTTACCCTAACCCTTACCCTTAACCTTACCCTTACCCTTACCCTTACCCTTACCCTTACCCTTGCTTTTACCCTTAGGCTTACCCTTACCTTTACCCTTACCATTACCCTTACACTTACCCTTACCCTTACCCTTACCCTTACCCTTACCCTTGCTTTTACCCTTAAGCTTACCCTTACCCTTAACCTTACCCTTACCCTTACCCTTACCCTTACCCTTACCCTTACCCTTACCCTTACCCTTACCCTTACCCTTACCCTTGCTTTTACCCTTAAGCTTACCCTTACCCTTACCCTTACCCTTACCCTTACCCTTACCCTTACCCTTACCCTTACCCTTACCCTTACCCTTACCCTTGCTTTTACCCTTAAGCTTACCCTTACCCTTACCCTTACCCTTGCTCTTACCCTTAAGCTTACCCTTACCCTTACCTTTACCCTTACCCTTACCCTTACCCTTACCCTTACCCTTACCCTTACCCTTACCCTTACCCTTACCCTTACCCTTACCCTTACCCTTACCCTTGCTTTTACCCTTAGGCTTACCCTTACCTTTAGCCTTACCCTTACCCTTACCCTTACCCTTACCCTTACCCTTACCCTTGCTTTTACCCTTAAGCTTACCCTTACCCTTACCCTTACCCTTACCCTTACCCTTACCCTTGCTTTTACCCTTAAGCTAACCCTTACCCTTACCCTTACCCTTACACTTACCCTTGCTTTTACCCTTAGGCTTACCCTTACCCTTACCCTTACCCTTACCCTTAAGCTTACCCTTACCCTTACCCTTACCCTTACCCTTACCCTTACCCTTACCCTTACCCTTGCTTTTACCCTTAAGCTTACCCTTACCCTTACCCTTACCCTTACCCTTACCCTTACCCTTACCCTTACCCTTACCCTTACCCTTGCTTTGACCCTTAGGCTTACCCTTACCTTTACCCTTACCCTTACCCTTACCCTTACCCTTACCCTTACCCTTACCCTTACCCTTACCCTTGCTTTTACCCTTAAGCTTACCCTTACCCTTACCCTTACCCTTACCCTTACCCTTACCCTTACCCTTGCTTTTACCCTTAAGCTTACCCTTACCCTTACCCTTACCCTTACCCTTACCCTTGCTTTTACCCTTAGGCTTACCCTTACCCTAACCCTTACCCTTACCCTTGCTTTTACCCTAAAGCTTACCCTTACCCTTACCCTTACCCTTACCCTTACCCTTACCCTTACCCTTACCCTTACCCTTACCCTTGCTTTTACCCTTAGGCTTAACCTTACCTTTACCCTTACCCTTACCCTTACCCTTACCCTTACCCTTACCCTTACCCTTACCCTCACCCTTACCCTTACCCTTGCTTTTACCCTTACCCTTGCTTTTACCCTTAAGCTTACCCTTACCCTTACCCTTACCCTTACCCTTACCCTTACCCTTGCTTTTACCCTTACCCTTACCCTTACCCTCACCCTTACCCTTACCCTTACCCTTGCTTATACCCTTAAGCTTACGCTTACCCTTACCCTTACCCTTACCCTTACCCTTACCCTTACCCTTACCCTTACCCTTACCCTTACCCTTACCCTTACCCTTACCCTTGCTTTTACCCTTAGGCTTACCCTTACCTTTACCCTTACCCTTACCCTTACCCTTACCCTTACCCTTACCCTTACCCTTGCTTTTACCCTTAAGCTTACCCTTACCCTTACCCTTACCCTTACCCTTACCCTAACCCTTACCCTTGCTTCTACCCTTAAGCTTACCCTTACCCTTACCCTTACCCTTACCCTTACCCTTACCCTTACCCTTACCCTTACCCTTACCCTTACCCTTACCCTTACCCTTACCCTTGCTTTTACCCTTAAGCTTACCCTTACCCTTACCCTTACCCTTACCCTTACCCTTACCCTTACCCTTACCCTTACCCTTACCCTTATCCTTACCCTTGCTTTTACCCTTAAGCTTACCCTTACCCTTACCCTTACCCTTACCCTTACCCTTACCCTTACCCTTACCCTTACCCTTGCTTTTACTCTTAGGCTTACCCTTACCTTTACCCTTACCCTTACCCTTACCCTTACCCTTACCCTCACCCTTACCCTTACCCTTGCTTTTACCCTTAAGCTTACCCTTACCCTTACACTTACCCTTACCCTTACCCTTGCTTTTACCCTTAAGCTTACCCTTACCCTTACCCTTAACCTAACCCTTACCCTTGCTTTTACCCTTAGGCTTACCCTTACCCTTACCCTTACCCTTACCCTTGCTTTTACCTTAAGCTTACCCTTACCCTTACCCTTACTCTTACCCTTACCCTTACCCTTACCCTTACCCTTACCCTTACCCTTACCCTTACCCTTACCCTTACCCTTGCTTTTACCCTTAGGCTTACCCTTACCTTTACCCTTACCCTAACCCTTACCCTTACCCTTACCCTTACCCTTACCCTTGCTTTTACCCTTAAGCTTACCCTTACCCTTACCCTTACCCTTACCCTTACCCTTACCCTTACCCTTACCCTTGCTTTTACCCTTAAGCTTACCCTTACCCCTACCCTTACCCTTACCCTTACCCTTACCCTTACACTTACTCTTACCCTTGCTTTTACCCTTAAGCTTACCCTTACCCTTACCCTTACCCTTACCCTTACCCTTACCCTTACCCTTACCCTTACCCTTACCCTTACCCTTGCTTTTACCCTTAGGCTTACCCTTACCTTTACCCTTACCCTTACCCTTACCCTTACCCTTGCTTTTACCCTTAAGCTTACCCTTACCCTTACCCTTACCCTTAAGCTTACCCTTCCTTTACCCTTACCCTTACCCTTACCCTTACCCTTACCCTTACCCTTACCCTTACCCTTACCCTTACCCGTGCTTTTACCCTTAAGCTTACCTTACCCTTACCCTTACCCTTACCCTTACCCTTGCTTTTACCCTTAAGCTTACCCTTACCCTTACCCTTACCCTTAAGCTTACCCTTACCCTTACCCTTACCCTTACCCTTACCCTTACCTACCCTTACCCTTACCCTTACCCTTACCCTTACCCTTACCCTTACTCTTACCCTTACCCTTACCCTTACCTTACCCTTACCTTACCCTTACCCTTGCTTTTACCCTTAAGCTTACCCTTACCCTTACCCCTTACCCTTACCCTTAAGCTTACCCTTACCCTTACCCTTACCCTTACCCTTACCCTTAACCTTACCCTTGCTTTTACCCTTAAGCTTACCCTTACCCTTACCCTTACCCTTACCCTTAAGCTTACCCTTACCCTTACCCTTACCCTTACCTTACCCTTGCTTTTACCCTTAAGCTTACCCTTACCCTTACCCTTACCCTTACCCTTACCCTTAAGCTTACCCTTACCCTTACCCTTACCCTTACCCTTACCCTTACCCTTACCCTTACCCTTGCTTTTACCCTTAAGCTTACCCTTACCCTTACCCTTACCCTTACCCTTGCTTTTACCCTTAAGCTTACCCTTACCCTTACCCTTACCCTTACCCTTAAGCTTACCCTTACCCTTACCCTTACCCTTACCCTTACCCTTACCCTTACCCTTACCCTTACCCTTACCCTTACCCTTACCCTTACCCTTGCTTTTACCCTTAAGCTTACCCTTACCCTTACCCTTACCCTTACCCTTACCCTTACCCTTACCCTTACCCTTGCTTTTACCCTTAGGCTTACCCTTACCTTTACCCTTACCCTTACCCTTACCCTTACCCTTACCCTTACCCTTACCCTTGCTTTTACCCTTAAGCTTACCCTTACCCTTACCCTTACCCTTACCCTTACCCTTACCCTTACCCTTGCTTTTACCCTTAAGCTTACCCTACACCTCCTTACCCTTACCCTTACCCTTACCCTTACCCTTGCTTTTACCCTTAGGCTTACCCTTACCCTTACCCTTACCCTTACCCTTGCTTTTACCCTTAAGCTTACCCTTACCCTTACCCTTACCCTTACCCTTACCCTTACCCTTACCCTTACCCTTACCCTTACCCTTACCCTTACCCTTACCCTTACCCTTACCCTTGCTTTTACCCTTAGGCTTACCCTTACCTTTACCCTTACCCTTACCCTTACCCTTACCCTTACCCTTGCTTTTACCCTTAAGCTTACCCTTACCCTTACCCTTACCCTTACCCTTACCCTTACCCTTACCCTTACCCTTACCCTTGCTTTTACCCTAAGCTTACCCTTACCCTTACCCTTACCCTTACCCTTACCCTTACCCATACCCTTACCCTTACCCTTACCCTTACCCTCACCCTTGCTTTTACCCTTAAGCTTACCCTTACCCTTACCCTTACCCTTACCCTTACCCTTACCCTTGCTTTTACCCTTAAGCTTACCCTTACCTTACCCTTACCCTTACCCTTACCCTTGCTTTTACCCTTAGGCTTACCTTTACCCTTACCCTTACCCTTACCCTTGCTTTTACCCTTAAGCTTACCCTTACCCTTACCCTTACCCTTACTCTTACCCTTACCCTTACCCTTACCCTTACCCTTGCTTTTACCCTTAGGCTTACCCTTACCTTTACCCTTACCCTTACCCTTACCCTTACCCTTACCCTTACCCTTACCCTTACCCTTGCTTTACCCTTAAGCTTACCCTTACCCTTACCCTTACCCTAACCCTTACCTTTACCCTTACCCTTACCCTTACCCTTGCTTTTACCCTTTAGCTCACCCTTACCCTTACCCTTACCCTTACCCTTACCCTTACCCTTACTCTTACCCTTACCCTTGCTTTTACCCTTAAGCTCACCCTTACCCTTACCCTTACCCTTACCCTTAAGCTTACCCTTACCCTTACCCTTACCCTTAGCCTTACCCTTACCCTTACCCTTGCTTTTACCCTTAAGCTTACCCTTACCCTTACCCTTACCCTTACCCTTACCCTTGCTTTTACCCTTAAGCTTTCCCTTACCCTTACCCTTACCCTTACCCTTAAGCTTACCCTTACCCTTACCCTTACCCTTACCCTTACCCTTACCCTTACCCTTGCTTTTACCCTTAAGCTTACCCTTACCCTTACCCTTACCCTTACCCTTACCCTTACCCTTACCCTTACCCTTACCCTTACCCTTACCCTTACCCTTACCCTTACCCTTACCCTTGCTTTTACCCTTAGGCTTACCCTTACCTTTACCCTTACCATTACCCTTACCCTTACCCTTACCCTTACCCTTACCCTTACCCTTGCTTTTACCCTTAAGCTTACCCTTACCCTTACCCTTACCCTTACCCTTACCCTTACCCTTACCCTTACCCTTACCCTTACCCTTACCCTTACCCTTACCCTTACCCTTACCCTTACCCTTACCCTTACCCTTACCCTTACCCTTACCCTTACCCTTACCCTTGCTTTTACCCTTAAGCTTACCCTTACCCTTACCCTTACCCTTACCCTTACCCTTACCCTTGCTTTTACCCTTAAGCTTACCCTTACCCTTACTCTTACCCCTACCCTTACCCTTACCCTTACCCTTACCCTTACCCTTACCCTTACCCTTGCTTTTACCCTTAGGCTTACCCTCACCTTTACCCTTACCCTTACCCTTACCCTTACCCTTACCCTTACCCTTGCTTTTACCCTTAAGCTTACCCTTACCCTTACCCTTACCCTTACCCTTAGCCTTACCCTTACCATTGCTTTTACCCTTAAGCTTACCCTTACCCTTACCCTTACCCTTACCCTTACCCTTGCTTTTACCCTTAGGCTTACCCTTACCCTTACCCTTACCCTTACCCTTAAGCTTACCCTTACCCTTACCCTTACCCTTACCCTTAAGCTTACCCTTACCCTTACCCTTACCCTTACCCTTACCCTTACCCTTACCCTTACCCTTACCCTTACCCTTACCCTTACCCTTACCCTTACCCTTACCCTTACCCTTACCCTTACCCTTACCCTTACCCTTACCCTTACCCTTACCCTTACCCTTACCCTTACCCTTACCCTTACCCTTACCCTTACCCTTACCCTTACTTAGGGTAAGGGTAAGGGTAAGCTTAAGGGTAAAAGCAAGGGTAAGGGTAAGGGTAAGGGTAAAGGGTAAGGGTAAGGGTAAGGGTAAGGGTAAGCTTAAGGGTAAGGGTAAGGGTAAGGGTAAGGGTAAGGGTAAGCTTAAGGGTAAAAGCAAGGGTAAGGAGGTAAGGGTAAGGTAAGGGTAAGGGTAAGCTTAAGGGTAAGGGTAAGGGTAAGGGTAAGGGTAAGGGTAAGCTTAAGGGTAAAAGCAAGGTAAGGTTAAGGGTAAGGGTAAGGGTAAGGGTAAGGGTAAGGGTAAGCTTAAGGGTAAGGGTAAGGGTAAGGGTAAGGGTAAGCTTAAGGGTAAAAGCAAGGGTAAGGGTAAGGGTAAGGGTAAGGGTAAGGGTAAGGGTAAGGGTAAGGGTAAGGGTAAGGGTAAGGGTAAGGGTAAGCGTAAGGGTAAGCTTAAGGGTAAGGGTAAGGGTAAGGGTAAGCTTAAGGGTAAAAGCAAGGGTAAGGGTAAGGGTAAGGGTAAGGGTAAGGGTAAGCTTAAGGGTAAAAGCAAGGGTAAGGGTAAGGGTAAGGGTGAGGGTAAGGGTAAGGGTAAGGGTAAGGGTAAGGGGTAAGGGTAAGGGTAAGGGTAAGGGTAAGGGTAAGGGTAAGGGTAAGGGTAAGGGTAAGGGTAAGGGTAAGGGTAAGCTTAAGGGTAAGGGTAAGGGTAAGGGTAAGCTTAAGGGTAAAAGCAAGGGTAAGGGTAAGGGTAAGGGTAAGGGTAAGGGTAAGGGTAAAGGTAAGGGTAAGCCTAAGGGTAAAAGCAAGGGTAAGGGTAAGGGTAAGGGTAAGGGTAAGGGTAAGGGTAAGGGTAAGGGTAAGGGTAAGGGTAAGGGTAAGGGTAAGGGTAAGGGTAAGGGTAAGCTTAAGGGTAAAAGCAAGGGTAAGGGTAAGGGTAAGGGTAAGGGTAAGGGTAAGGGTAAGAGTAAGGGTAAGGGTAAGCTTAAGGGTAAAAGCAAGGGTAAGGGTAAGGGATAGGGTAAGGGTAAGGGTAAGGGTAAGGGTAAGGGTAAGGGTAAGGGTAAGGGTAAGGGTAAGGGTAAGGGTAAGGGTAAGGGTAAGCTTAAGGGTAAAAGCAAGGGTAAGGGTAAGGGTAAGGGTAAGGGTAAGGGTTAGGGTAAGGGTAAAGTTAAGGGTAAGCCTAAGGGTAAAAGCAAGGGTAAGGGTAAGGGTAAGGGTAAG
>CAUEHS010000526.1:0-25749 GCA_958510865.1 Myrrha octodecimguttata
AAGGGTAAGGGTAAGGGTAAGGGTAAGGGTAAGGGTAAGGGTAAGCTTAAGGGTAAAAGCAAGGGTAAGGGTAAGGGTAAGGGTAAGGGTAAGGGTAAGGGTAAGGGTAAGGGTAAGGGTAAGGGTAAGGGTAAGGGTAAGGGTAAAGGTGAGGGTAAGCCTAAGGGTAAAAGCAAGGGTAAGGGTAAGGGTAAGGGTAAGGGTAAGGGTAAGGGTAAGGGTAAGGGTAACGGTAAGGGTAAGTGTAAGGGTAAGCTTAAGGGTAAAAGCAAGGGTAAGGGTAAGGGTAAGGGTAAGGGTAAGCCTAAGGGTAAAAGCAAGGGTAAGGGTAAGGGTAAGGGTAAGGGTAAGGGTAAGCTTAAGGGTAAAAGCAAGGGTAAGGGTAAGGGTAAGGGTAAGGGTAAGGGTAAGGGTAAGCTTAAGGGTAAAAGCAAGGGTAAGGGTAAGGGTAAGGGTAAGGGTAAGGGTAAGGGTAAAGGTAAGGGTAAGCCTAAGGGTAAAAGCAAGGGTAAGGGTAAGGGTAAGGGTAAGGGTAAGGGTAAGGGTAAGGGTAAGGGTAAGGGTAAGGGTAAGGGTAAGGGTAAGGGTAAGGGTAAGGGTAAGGGTAAGGGTAAGCTTAAGGGTAAAAGCAAGGGTAAGGGTAAGGGTAAGGGTAAGGGTAAGGGTAAGGGTAAGGGTAAGCTTAGGGGTAAAAGCAAGGGTAAGGGTAAGGGTAAGGGTAAGGGTAAGGGTAAGGGTAAGGGTAAGGGTAAGGGTAAGGGTAAGGGTAAGGGTAAGCTTAAGGGTAAAAGCAAGGGTAAGGGTAAGGGTAAGGGTAAGGGTAAGCTTAAGGGTAAGGGTAAGGGTAAGGGTAAGGGTAAGGGTAAGGGTAAGGGTAAAGGTAAGGGTAAGCCTAAGGGTAAAAGCAAGGGTAAAGGTAAGGGTAAGGGTAAGGGTAAGGCTAAGGGTAAGGGTAAGGGTAAGGGTAAGGGTAAGGGTAAGGGTAAGGGTAAGGGTAAGGGTAAGGGTAAGGGTAAGGGTAAGGGTAAGGGTAAGGGTAAGGGTAAGGGTAAGGGTAAGCTTAAGGGTAAAAGCAAGGGTGAGGGTAAGGGTAAGGGTAAGGGTAAGGGTAAGGGTAAGGGTAAGGGTAAGGGTAAGGGTAAGGGTAAGGGTAAGGGTAAGGGTAAGGGTAAGGGTAAGCCTAAGGGTAAAAGCAAGGTTAAGGGTAAGGGTAAGGGTAAGGGTAAGGGTAAGGGTAAGGGTAAGCTTAAGGGTAAAAGCAAGGGTAAGGGTAAGGGTAAGGGTAAGGGTAAGGGTAAGGGTAAGCTTAAGGGTAAAAGCAAGGGTTAGGGTAAGGGTAAGGGTAAGGGTAAGGGTAAGGGTAAGGGTAAGGGTAAGGGTAAGGGTAAGGGTAAGGGTAAGGGTAAAGGTAAGGGTAAGCCTAAGGGTAAAAGCAAGGGTATGGGTAAGGGTAAGAGTAAGGGTAAGGGTAAGGGTAAGGGTAAGGGTAAGGGTAAGGGTAAGGGTAAGGGTAAGGGTAAGGGTAAGGGTAAGGGTAAGGGTAAGGGTAAGGGTAAGGGTAAGGGTAAGGGTAAGCTTAAGGGTAAAAGCAAGGGTAAGGGTAAGGGTAAGGGTAAGGGTAAGGGTAAAGGTAAGGGTAAGGGTAAGGGTAAGGGTAAGGGTAAGGGTAAGGGTAAGGGTAAGGGTAAGCTTAAGGGTAAAAGCAAGGGTAAGGGTAAGGGTAAGGGTAAGGGTAAGGGTAAGGGTAAGGGTAAGGGTAAGGGTAAGGGTAAGCTTAAGGGTAAAAGCAAGGGTAAGGGTAAGGGTAAGGGTAAGGGTAAGGGTAAGGGTAAGGGTAAGGGTAAGGGTAAGGGTAAGGGTAAGGGTAAGGGTAAGGGTAAGCTTAAGGGTAAAAGCAAGGGTAAGGGTAAGGGTAAGGGTAAGGGTAAGGGTAAGGGTAAGGGTAAGGGTAAGCCTAAGGGTAAAAGCAAGAGTAAGGGTAAGGGTAAAAGCAAGGGTAAGGGTAAGGGTAAGGGTAAGGGTAAGGGTAAGGGTAAGGGTAAGGGTAAGGGTAAGGGTAAGGGTAAGCTTAAGGGTAAAAGCAAGGGTAAGGGTAAGGGTAAGTGTAAGCTTAAGGGTAAAAGCAAGGGTAAGGGTAAGGGTAAGGGTAAAGGTAAGGGTAAGCCTTAGGGTAAAAGCAAGGGTAAGGGTAAGGGTAAGGGTAAGGGTAAGGGTAAGGGTAAGGGTAAGGGTAAGCTTAAGGGTAAAAGCAAGGGTAAGGGTAAGGGTAAGGGTAAGGGTAAGGGTAAGGGTAAGGGTAAGGGTAAGGGTAAGCTTAAGGGTAAAAGCAAGGGTAAGGGTAAGGGTAAGGTTAAGGGTAAGGGTAAGGGTAAGGGTAAGGGTAAGGGTAAGGGTAAGCTTAAGGGTAAAAGCAAGGGTAAGGGTTAGGGTAAGGGTAAGGGTAAGGGTAAGGGTAAGCTTGAGGGTAAAAGCAAGGGTAAGGGTAAGGGTAAGGGTAAGGGTAAAGGTAAGGGTAAGCCTAAGGGTAAAAGCAAGGGTAAGGGTAAGGGTAAGGGTAAGGGTAAGGGTAAGGGTAAGGGTAAGGGTAAGGGTAAGGGTAAGGGTAAGGGTAAGCTTAAGGGTATAAGCAAGGGTAAGGGTAAGGGTAAGGGTGAGGGTAAGGGTAAGGGTAAGGGTAAGCTTAAGGGTAAAAGCAAGGGTAAGGGTAAGGGTAAGGGTAAGGGTAAGGGTAAGGGTAAGCTTAAGGGTAAAAGCAAGGGTAAGGGTAAGGGTAAGGGTAAGGGTAAGGGTAAGGGTAAGGGTAAGGGTAAGGGTAAGGGTAAGGGTAAGGGTAAGGGTAAGGGTAAAGGTTAGGGTAAGCCTAAGGGTAAAAGCAAGGGTAAGGGTAAAGGTAAGGGTAAGGGTAAGGGTAAGGGTAAGGGTAAGGGTAAGGGTAAGGGTAAGGGTAAGGGTAAGGGTAAGCTTAAGGGTAAAAGCAAGGGTAAGGGTAAGGGTAAGGGTAAGGGTAAGCCTAAGGGTAAAACAAGGGTAAAGGTAAGGGTAAGGGTAAGGGTAAGCTTAAGGGTAAAAGCAAGGGTAAGGGTAAGGGTGAGGGTAAGGGTAAGCTTAAGGGTTAAAGCAAGGGTAAGGGTAAGGGTAAGGGTAAGGGTAAGGGTAAAGGTAAGGGTAAGCCTAAGGGTAAAAGCAAGGGTAAGGGTGAGGGTAAGGGTAAGGGTAAGGGTAAGGGTAAGGGTAAGGGTAAGGGTAAGGGTAAGGGTAAGGGTAAGGGTAAGGGTAAGGGTAAGGGTAAGGGTAAGCTTAAGGGTAAATGCAAGGGTAAGGGTAAGGGTAAGGGTGAGGGTAAGGGTAAGGGTAAGGGTAAGGGTAAGCTTAAGGGTAAAAGCAAGGGTAAGGGTAAGGGTAAGGGTAAGGGTAAGCTTAAGGGTAAAAGCAAGGGTGAGGGTAAGGGTAAGGGTAAGGGTAAGGGTAAGGGTAAGGGTAAGTGTAAGGGTAAGGGTAAGGGTAAGGGTAAGGGTAAGGGTAAGGGTAAGGGTAAGCCTAAGGGTAAAAGCAAGGGTAAGGGTAAGGGTAAGGGTAAGGGTAAGGGTAAGGGTAAGGGTAAGCTTAAGGGTAAAAGCAAGGGTAAGGGTAAGGGTAAGGGTAAGGGTAAGGGTAAGGGTAAGCTTAAGGGTAAAAGCAAGGGTAAGGGTAAGGGTAAGGGTAAGGGTAAGGGTAAGGGTAAGGGTAAGGGTAAGGGTAAGGGTAAGGGTAAAGGTAAGGGTAAGCCTAAGGGTAAAAGCAAGGGTATGGGTAAGGGTAAGAGTAAGGGTAAGGGTAAGGGTAAGGGTAAGGGTAAGGGTAAGGGTAAGGGTAAGGGTAAGGGTAAGGGTAAGGGTAAGGGTAAGGGTAAGGGTAAGGGTAAGGGTAAGGGTAAGGGTAAGCTTAAGGGTAAAAGCAAGGGTAAGGGTAAGGGTAAGGGTAAGGGTAAGGGTAAAGGTAAGGGTAAGGGTAAGGGTAAGGGTAAGGGTAAGGGTAAGGGTAAGGGTAAGGGTAAGCTTAAGGGTAAAAGCAAGGGTAAGGGTAAGGGTAAGGGTAAGGGTAAGGGTAAGGGTAAGGGTAAGGGTAAGGGTAAGGGTAAGCTTAAGGGTAAAAGCAAGGGTAAGGGTAAGGGTAAGGGTAAGGGTAAGGGTAAGGGTAAGGGTAAGGGTAAGGGTAAGGGTAAGGGTAAGGGTAAGGGTAAGGGTAAGCTTAAGGGTAAAAGCAAGGGTAAGGGTAAGGGTAAGGGTAAGGGTAAGGGTAAGGGTAAGGGTAAGGGTAAGCCTAAGGGTAAAAGCAAGAGTAAGGGTAAGGGTAAAAGCAAGGGTAAGGGTAAGGGTAAGGGTAAGGGTAAGGGTAAGGGTAAGGGTAAGGGTAAGGGTAAGGGTAAGGGTAAGCTTAAGGGTAAAAGCAAGGGTAAGGGTAAGGGTAAGTGTAAGCTTAAGGGTAAAAGCAAGGGTAAGGGTAAGGGTAAGGGTAAAGGTAAGGGTAAGCCTTAGGGTAAAAGCAAGGGTAAGGGTAAGGGTAAGGGTAAGGGTAAGGGTAAGGGTAAGGGTAAGGGTAAGCTTAAGGGTAAAAGCAAGGGTAAGGGTAAGGGTAAGGGTAAGGGTAAGGGTAAGGGTAAGGGTAAGGGTAAGGGTAAGCTTAAGGGTAAAAGCAAGGGTAAGGGTAAGGGTAAGGTTAAGGGTAAGGGTAAGGGTAAGGGTAAGGGTAAGGGTAAGGGTAAGCTTAAGGGTAAAAGCAAGGGTAAGGGTTAGGGTAAGGGTAAGGGTAAGGGTAAGGGTAAGCTTGAGGGTAAAAGCAAGGGTAAGGGTAAGGGTAAGGGTAAGGGTAAAGGTAAGGGTAAGCCTAAGGGTAAAAGCAAGGGTAAGGGTAAGGGTAAGGGTAAGGGTAAGGGTAAGGGTAAGGGTAAGGGTAAGGGTAAGGGTAAGGGTAAGGGTAAGCTTAAGGGTATAAGCAAGGGTAAGGGTAAGGGTAAGGGTGAGGGTAAGGGTAAGGGTAAGGGTAAGCTTAAGGGTAAAAGCAAGGGTAAGGGTAAGGGTAAGGGTAAGGGTAAGGGTAAGGGTAAGCTTAAGGGTAAAAGCAAGGGTAAGGGTAAGGGTAAGGGTAAGGGTAAGGGTAAGGGTAAGGGTAAGGGTAAGGGTAAGGGTAAGGGTAAGGGTAAGGGTAAAGGTTAGGGTAAGCCTAAGGGTAAAAGCAAGGGTAAGGGTAAAGGTAAGGGTAAGGGTAAGGGTAAGGGTAAGGGTAAGGGTAAGGGTAAGGGTAAGGGTAAGGGTAAGCTTAAGGGTAAAAGCAAGGGTAAGGGTAAGGGTAAGGGTAAGGGTAAGCCTAAGGGTAAAACAAGGGTAAAGGTAAGGGTAAGGGTAAGGGTAAGCTTAAGGGTAAAAGCAAGGGTAAGGGTAAGGGTGAGGGTAAGGGTAAGCTTAAGGGTTAAAGCAAGGGTAAGGGTAAGGGTAAGGGTAAGGGTAAGGGTAAAGGTAAGGGTAAGCCTAAGGGTAAAAGCAAGGGTAAGGGTGAGGGTAAGGGTAAGGGTAAGGGTAAGGGTAAGGGTAAGGGTAAGGGTAAGGGTAAGGGTAAGGGTAAGGGTAAGGGTAAGGGTAAGGGTAAGGGTAAGCTTAAGGGTAAATGCAAGGGTAAGGGTAAGGGTAAGGGTGAGGGTAAGGGTAAGGGTAAGGGTAAGGGTAAGCTTAAGGGTAAAAGCAAGGGTAAGGGTAAGGGTAAGGGTAAGGGTAAGCTTAAGGGTAAAAGCAAGGGTGAGGGTAAGGGTAAGGGTAAGGGTAAGGGTAAGGGTAAGGGTAAGTGTAAGGGTAAGGGTAAGGGTAAGGGTAAGGGTAAGGGTAAGGGTAAGGGTAAGCCTAAGGGTAAAAGCAAGGGTAAGGGTAAGGGTAAGGGTAAGGGTAAGGGTAAGGGTAAGGGTAAGCTTAAGGGTAAAAGCAAGGGTAAGGGTAAGGGTAAGGGTAAGGGTAAGGGTAAGGGTAAGCTTAAGGGTAAAAGCAAGGGTAAGGGTAAGGGTAAGGGTAAGGGTAAGGGTAAGGGTAAGGGTAAGGGTAAGGGTAAGGGTAAGGGTAAGGGTAAGGGTAAGGGTAAAGGTAAGGGTAAGCCTAAGGGTAAAAGCAAGGGTATGGGTAAGGGTAAGAGTAAGGGTAAGGGTAAGGGTAAGGGTAAGGGTAAGGGTAAGGGGAAGGGTAAGGGTAAGGGTAAGGGTAAGGGTAAGGGTAAGGGTAAGGGTAAGCTTAAGGGTAAAAGCAAGGGTAAGGGTAAGGGTAAGGGTAAGGGTAAGGGTAAAGGTAAGGGTAAGGGTAAGGGTAAGGGTAAGGGTAAGGGTAAGGGTAAGCTTAAGGGTAAAAGCAAGGGTAAGGGTAAGGGTAAGGGTAAGGGTAAGGGTAAGGGTAAGGGTAAGGGTAAGGGCAAGGGTAAGGGTAAGCTTAAGGGTAAAAGCAAGGGTAAGGGTAAGGGTAAGGGTAAGGGTAAGGGTAAGGGTAAGGGTAAGGGTAAGGGTAAGGGTAAGGGTAAGGGTAAGGGTAAGCTTAAGGGTAAAAGCAAGGGTAAGGGTAAGGGTAAGGGTAAGGGTAAGGGTAAGGGTAAGCCTAAGGGTAAAAGCAAGAGTAAGGGTAAGGGTAAAAGCAAGGGTAAGGGTAAGGGTAAGGGTAAGGGTAAGGGTAAGGGTAAGGGTAAGGGTAAGGGTAAGCTTAAGGGTAAAAGCAAGGGTAAGGGTAAGGGTAAGTGTAAGCTTAAGGGTAAAAGCAAGGGTAAGGGTAAGGGTAAGGGTAAAGGTAAGGGTAAGCCTTAGGGTAAAAGCAAGGGTAAGGGTAAGGGTAAGGGTAAGGGTAAGGGTAAGGGTAAGGGTAAGGGTAAGCTTAAGGGTAAAAGCAAGGGTAAGGGTAAGGGTAAGGGTAAGGGTAAGGGTAAGGGTAAGGGTAAGGGTAAGGGTAAGCTTAAGGGTAAAAGCAAGGGTAAGGGTAAGGGTAAGGTTAAGGGTAAGGGTAAGGGTAAGGGTAAGGGTAAGGGTAAGGGTAAGCTTAAGGGTAAAAGCAAGGGTAAGGGTTAGGGTAAGGGTAAGGGTAAGGGTAAGGGTAAGCTTGAGGGTAAAAGCAAGGGTAAGGGTAAGGGTAAGGGTAAGGGTAAAGGTAAGGGTAAGCCTAAGGGTAAAAGCAAGGGTAAGGGTAAGGGTAAGGGTAAGGGTAAGGGTAAGGGTAAGGGTAAGGGTAAGGGTAAGCTTAAGGGTATAAGCAAGGGTAAGGGTAAGGGTAAGGGTGAGGGTAAGGGTAAGGGTAAGGGTAAGCTTAAGGGTAAAAGCAAGGGTAAGGGTAAGGGTAAGGGTAAGGGTAAGGGTAAGGGTAAGCTTAAGGGTAAAAGCAAGGGTAAGGGTAAGGGTAAGGGTAAGGGTAAGGGTAAGGGTAAGGGTAAGGGTAAGGGTAAGGGTAAGGGTAAGGGTAAGGGTAAAGGTTAGGGTAAGCCTAAGGGTAAAAGCAAGGGTAAGGGTAAAGGTAAGGGTAAGGGTAAGGGTAAGGGTAAGGGTAAGGGTAAGGGTAAGGGTAAGGGTAAGGGTAAGCTTAAGGGTAAAAGCAAGGGTAAGGGTAAGGGTAAGGGTAAGGGTAAGCCTAAGGGTAAAACAAGGGTAAAGGTAAGGGTAAGGGTAAGGGTAAGCTTAAGGGTAAAAGCAAGGGTAAGGGTAAGGGTGAGGGTAAGGGTAAGCTTAAGGGTTAAAGCAAGGGTAAGGGTAAGGGTAAGGGTAAGGGTAAGGGTAAAGGTAAGGGTAAGCCTAAGGGTAAAAGCAAGGGTAAGGGTGAGGGTAAGGGTAAGGGTAAGGGTAAGGGTAAGGGTAAGGGTAAGGGTAAGGGTAAGCTTAAGGGTAAAAGCAAGGGTAAGGGTAAGGGTAAGGGTAAGGGTAAGGGTAAGGGTAAGGGTAAGGGTAAGGGTAAGGGTAAGGGTAAGCTTAAGGGTAAATGCAAGGGTAAGGGTAAGGGTAAGGGTGAGGGTAAGGGTAAGGGTAAGGGTAAGGGTAAGCTTAAGGGTAAAAGCAAGGGTAAGGGTAAGGGTAAGGGTAAGGGTAAGGGTAAGCTTAAGGGTAAAAGCAAGGGTAAGGGTAAGGGTAAGGGTAAGGGTAAGGGTAAGGGTAAGGGTAAGCCTAAGGGTAAAAGCAAGGGTAAGGGTAAGGGTAAAAGCAAGGGTAAGGGTAAGGGTAAGGGTAAGGGTAAGGGTAAGGGTAAGGGTAAGGGTAAGGGTAGGGGTAAGCTTAAGGGTAAAAGCAAGGGTAAGGGTAAGGGTAAGTGTAAGCTTAAGGGTAAAAGCAAGGGTAAGGGTAAGGGTAAGGGTAAAGGTAAGGGTAAGCCTTAGGGTAAAAGCAAGGGTAAGGGTAAGGGTAAGGGTAAGGGTAAGGGTAAGGGTAAGGGTAAGGGTAAGGGTAAGGGTAAGGGTAAGCTTAAGGGTAAAAGCAAGGGTAAGGGTAAGGGTAAGGGTAAGGGTAAGGGTAAGGGTAAGGGTAAGGGTAAGGGTAAGGGTAAGGGTAAGGGTAAGGGTAAGGGTAAGGGTAAGGGTAAGCTTAAGGGTAAAAGCAAGGGTAAGGGTAAGGGTAAGGGTAAGGGTAAGGGTAAGGGTAAGGGTAAGGGTAAGGGTAAGGGTAAGGGTAAGCTTAAGGGTAAAAGCAAGGGTAAGGGTAAGGGTAAGGGTAAGGGTAAGGGTAAGGGTTAGGGTAAGGGTAAAGGTAAGGGTAAGCCTAAGGGTAAAAGCAAGGGTAAGGGTAAGGGTAAGGGTAAGGGTAAGGGTAAGGGTAAGGGTAAGGGTAAGGGTAAGGGTAAGGGTAAGAGTAAGGGTAAGGGTAAGGGTAAGCTTAAGGGTAAAAGCAAGGGTAAGGGTAAGGGTAAGGGTAAGGGTAAGCCTAAGGGTAAAAGCAAGGGTATGGGTAAGGGTAAGGGTAAGGGTAAGCTTAAGGGTAAAAGCAAGGGTAAGGGTAAGGGTAAGGGTAAGGGTAAGGGTAAGGGTAAGCTTAAGGGTAAAAGCAAGGGTAAGGGTAAGGGTAAGGGTAAGGGTAAGGGTAAGGGTAAGGGTAAGGGTAAGGGTAAAGGTAAGGGTAAGCCTAAGGGTAAAAGCAAGGGTAAGGGTAAGGGTAAGGGTAAGGGTAAGGGTAAGCTTAAGGGTAAAAGCAAGGGTAAGGGTAAGGGTAAGGGTAAGGGTAAGGGTAAGGGTAAGGGTAAGGGTAAGGGTAAGGGTAAGGGTAAGGGTAAGGGTAAGCTTAAGGGTAAAAGCAAGGGTAAGGGTAAGGGTAAGGGTAAGGGTAAGGGTAAGGGTAAGGGTAAGGGTAATGGTAAGGGTAAGGGTAAGGGTAAGGGTAAGGGTAAGGCTAAGGGTAAGGGTAAGGGTAAGCTAAAGGGTAAAAGCAAGGGTAAGGGTTAGGGTAAGGGTAAGGGTAAGGGTAAGGGAAAGCTTAAGGGTAAAAGCAAGGGTAAGGGTAAGGGTAAGGGTAAGGGTAAGGGTAAGGGTAAGGGTAAGGGTAAGGGTAAGGTTAAGGGTAAAGGTAAGGGTAAGCCTAAGGGTAAAAGCAAGGGTAAGGGTAAGGGTAAGGGTAAGGGTAAAGGGTAAGGGTAAGGGTAAGGGTAAGGGTAAGGGTAAGGGTAAGGGTAAGGGTAAGGGTGAGGGTAAGCTTAAGGGTAAAAGCAAGGGTAAGGGTAAGGGTAAGGGTAAGGGTAAGCTTAAGGGTAAGGGTAAGGGTAAGGGTAAGGGTAAGCGTAAGGGTAAAAGCAAGGGTAAGGGTAAGGGTAAGGGTAAGGGTAAGGGTAAGCTTAAGGGTAAAAGCAAGGGTAAGGGTAAGGGTAAGGGTAAGGGTAAGGGTAAGGGTAAGGGTAAGCTTAAGTGTAAGGGTAAGGGTAAGGGTAAGGGTAAGCTTAAGGGTAAAAGCAAGGGTAAGGGTAAGAGTAAGGGTAAGGGTAAGGGTAAGGGTAAGGGTAAGGGTAAGGGTGAGCTTAAGGGTAAAAGCAAGGGTAAGGGTAAGGGTAAGGGTAAGGGTAAGGGTAAGGGTAAGGGTAAGGGTAAGCTTAAGGGTAAAAGCAAGGGTAAGGGTAAGGGTAAGGGTAAGGGTAAGGGTAAGGGTAAGGGTAAGGGTAAGGGTAAGGGTAAAGGTAAGGGTAAGCCTAAGGGTAAAAGCAAGGGTAAGGGTAAGGGTAAGGGTAAGGGTAAGAGTAAGGGTGAGGGTAAGGGTAAGGGTAAGCTTAAGGGTAAAAGCAAGGGTAAGGGTAAGGGTAAGGGTAAGGGTAAGCCTAAGGGTAAAAGCAAGGGTAAGGGTAAGGGTAAGGGTAAGGGTAAGGGTAAGCTTAAGGGTAAAAGCAAGGGTAAGGGTAAGGGTAAGGGTAAGGGTAAGGGTAAGGGTAAGCTTAAGGGTAAAAGCAAGGGTGAGGGTAAGGGTAAGGGTAAGGGTAAGGGTAAGGGTAAGGGTAAGGGTAAGGGTAAGGGTAAGGGTAAGGGTAAGGGTAAGGGTAAGCTTAAGGGTAAAAGCAAGGGTAAGGGTAAGGGTAAGGGTAAGGGTAAGGGTAAGGGTAAGGGTAAGGGTAAGGGTAAGCTTAAGGGTAAAAGCAAGGGTAAGGGTAAGGTTAAGGGTAAGGGTAAGGGTAAAGGTAAGGGTAAGCCTAAGGGTAAAAGCAAGGGTAAGGGTAAGGGTAAGGGTAAGGGTAAGGGTAAGGGTAAGGGTAAGGGTAAGGGTAAGGGTAAGGGTAAGGGTAAGGGTAAGGGTAAGGGTAAGGGTAAGGGTAAGGGTAAGGGTAAGGGTAAGGGTAAGGGTAAGGGTAAGGGTAAGGGTAAGGGTAAGGGTAAGGGTAAGGGTAAGCTTAAGGGTAAAAGCAAGGGTAAGGGTAAGGGTAAGGGTAAGGGTAAGCCTAAGGGTAAAAGCAAGGGTAAGGGTAAGGGTAAGGGTAAGCTTAAGGGTAAAAGCAAGGGTAAGGGTAAGGGTAAGGGTAAGGGTAAGGGTAAGGGTAAGGGTAAGCTTAAGGGTAAAAGCAAGGGTAAGGGTAAGGGTAAGGGTAAGGGTAAGGGTAAGGGTAAGGGTAAAGGTAAGGGTAAGCCTAAGGGTAAAAGCAAGGGTAAGGGTAAGGGTAAGGGTAAGGGTAAGGGTAAGGGTAAGGGTAAGGGTAAGCTTAAGGGTAAAAGCAAGGGTAAGGGTAAGGGTAAGGGTAAGGGTACGGGTAAGGGTAAGGGTAAGGGTAAGGGTAAGGGTAAGCTTAAGGGTAAGGGTAAGGGTAAGGGTAAGGGTAAGCTTAAGGGTAAAAGCAAGGGTAAGGGTAAGGGTAAGGGTAAGGGTAAGCTTAAGGGTAAAAGCAAGGGTAAGGGTAAGGGTAAGGGTAAGGGTAAGCTTAAGGGTAAGGGTAAGGGTAAGGGTAAGGGTAAGCTTAAGGGTAAAAGCAAGGGTAAGGGTAAGGGTAAGGGTAAGGGTAAGCTTAAGGGTAAGGGTAAGGGTAAGGGTAAGGGTAAGCTTAAGGGTAAAAGCAAGGGTAAGGTTAAGGGTAAGGGTAAGGGTAAGGGTAAGGGTAAGGGTAAGGGTAAGGGTAAGGGTAAGCTTAAGGGTAAGGGTAAGGGTAAGGGTAAGGGTAAGCTTAAGGGTAAAAGCAAGGGTAAGGGTAAGGGTAAGGGTAAGGGTAAGGGTAAGGGTAAGGGTAAGGGTAAGGGTAAGGGTAAGGGTAAGGGTAAGGGTAAGGGTAAGGGTAAGGGTAAGGGTAAGGGTAAGGGTAAGGGTAAGCTTAAGGGTAAGGGTAAGGGTAAGGGTAAGCTTAAGGGTAAAAGCAAGGGTAAGGGTAAGGGTAAGGGTAAGGGTAAGGGTAAGCTTAAGGGTAAAAGCAAGGGTAAGGGTAAGGGTAAGGGTAAGGGTAAGGGTAAGGGTAAGGGTAAGGGTAAGGGTAAGGGTAAGGGTAAGGGTAAGGGTAAGGGTAAGCTTAAGGGTAAGGGTAAGGGTAAGGGTAAGCTTAAGGGTAAAAGCAAGGGTAAGGGTAAGGGTAAGGGTAAGGGTAAAGGTAAGGGTAAGCCTAAGGGTAAAAGCAAGGGTAAGGGTAAGGGTAAGGGTAAGGGTAAGGGTAAGGGTAAGGGTAAGGGTAAGGGTAAGGGTAAGGGTAAGGGTAAGGGTAAGCTTAAGGGTAAAAGCAAGGGTAAGGGTAAGGGTAAGGGTAAGGGTAAGGGTAAGGGTAAGGGTAAGCTTAAGGGTAAAAGCAAGGGTAAGGGTAAGGGTAAGGGTAAGGGTAAGGGTAAGGGTAAGGGTAAGGGTAAGGGTAAGGGTAAGGGTAAGGGTAAGCTTAAGGGTAAAAGCAAGGGTAAGGGTAAGGGTAAGGGTAAGGGTTAGGGTTAGGGTAAGGGTAAAGGTAAGGGTAAGCCTAAGGGTAAAAGCAAGGGTAAGGGTAAGGGTAAGGGTAAGGGTAAGGGTAAGGGTAAGGGTAAGGGTAAGGGTAAGGGTAAGGGTAAGAGTAAGGGTAAGGGTAAGGGTAAGCTTAAGGGTAAAAGCAAGGGTAAGGGTAAGGGTAAGCCTAAGGGTAAAAGCAAGGGTAAGGGTAAGGTTAAGTGTAAGGGTAAGGGTAAGCTTAAGGGTAAAAGCAAGGGTAAGGGTAAGGGTAAGGGTAAGGGTAAGCTAAAGGGTAAAAGCAAGGGTAAGGGTAAGGGTGAGGGTGAGGGTAAGGGTAAGGGTAAGGGTAAAGGTAAGGGTAAGCCTAAGAGTAAAAGCAAGGGTAAGGGTAAGGGTAAGGGTAAGGGTAAGGGTAAGGGTAAGGGTAAGGGTAAGGGTAAGGGTAAGGGTAAGGGTAAGGGTAAGGGTAAGGGTAAGCTTAAGGGTAAATGCAAGGGTAAGGGTAAGGATAAGGGTAAGGGTAAGGGTAAGGGTAAGGGTAAGGGTAAGGGTAAGGGTAAGGGTAAGGGTAAGCTTAAGGGTAAAAGCAAGGGTAAGGGTAAGGGTAAGGGTAAGGGTAAGGGTAAGGGTAAGGGTAAGGGTAAGGGTAAGGGTAAGTGTAAGGGTAAGGGTAAGCTTAAGGGTAAAAGCAAGGGTAAGGGTTAGGGTAAGGGTAAGGGTAAGGGTAAGGGTAAGGGTAAGCTTAAGGGTAAAAGCAAGGGTAAGGGTAAGGGTAAGGGTAAGGGTAAGGGTAAGGGTAAGGGTAAGGGTAAGGGTAAAGGTAAGGGTAAGCTTAAGGGTAAAAGCAAGGGTAAGGGTAAGGGTAAGGGTAAGGGTAAGGGTGAGGGTAAGGGTAAGGGTAAGGGTAAGGGTAAGGGTAAGCTTAAGGGTATAAGCAAGGGTAAGGGTAAGGGTAAGGGTGAGGGTAAGGGTAAGGGTAAGGGTAAGGGTAAGCTTAAGGGTAAAAGCAAGGGTAAGGGTAAGGGTAAGGGTAAGGGTGAGGGTAAGGGTAAGGGTAAGGGTAAGCTTAAGGGTAAAAGCAAGGGTAAGGGTAAGGGTAAGGGTAAGGGTAAGGGTAAGGGTAAGGATAAGGGTAAGGGTAAGGGTAAGGGTAAGGGTAAGGGTAAGGGTAAGGGTAAGGGTAAGGGTAAAGGTAAGGTTAAGCCTAAGGGTAAAAGCAAGGGTAAGGGTAAGGGTAAGAGTAAGGGTAAGGGTAAGGGTAAGGGTAAGGGTAAGGGTAAGGGTAAGGGTAAGGGTAAGGGTAAGCTTAAGGGTAAAAGCAAGGGTAAGGGTAAGGGTAAGGGTAAGGGTAAGCCTAAGGGTAAAAGCAAGGGTAAGGGTAAAGGTAAGGGTAAGGGTAAGGGTAAGCTTAAGGGTAAAAGCAAGGGTAAGGGTAAGGGTAAGGGTAAGGGTAAGGGTAAGGGTAAGGGTAAAGGTAAGGGTAAGCCTAAGGGTCAAAGCAAGGGTAAGGGTAAGGGTAAGGGTAAGGGTAAGGGTAAGGGTAAGGGTAAGGGTAAGGGTAAGGGTAAGCTTAAGGGTAAAAGCAAGGGTAAGGGTAAGGGTAAGGGTAAGGGTAAGGGTAAGGGTAAGGGTAAGGGTAAGGGTAAGGGTAAGCTTAAGGGTAAGGGTAAGGGTAAGGGTAAGGGTAAGCCTAAGGGTAAAAGCAAGGGTAAGTGTAAGGGTAAGGGTAAGGGTAAGGGTAAGCTTAAGGGTAAAAGCAAGGGTAAGGGTAAGGGTAAGGGTAAGGGTAAGGGTAAGGGTAAGGGTTAGGCTAAAGGTAAGGGTAAGCCTAAGGGTAAAAGCAAGGGTAAGAGTAAGGGTAAGGGTAAGGGTAAGGGTAAGGGTAAGGGTAAGGGTAAGGGTAAGGGTAAGGGTAAGGGTAAGGGTAAGGGTAAAGGTAAGGGTAAGGGTAAGCTTAAGGGTAAAAGCAAGGGTAAGGGTAAGGGTAAGGGTAAGGGTAAGAGTAAGGGTAAGGGTAAGGGTAAGCTTATGGGTAAAAGCAAGGGTAAGGGTAAGGGTAAGGGTAAGGGTAAGGGTAAGGGTAAGGGTAAGGGTAAGGGTAAGGGTAAGGGTAAGGGTAAGGGTAAGCTTAAGGGTAAAAGCAAGGGTAAGGGTAAGGGTAAGGGTAAGGGTAAGGGTAAGGGTAAGGGTAAGGGTAAGGGTAATGGTAAGGGTAAAGGTAAGGGTAAGCCTAAGGGTAAAAGCAAGGGTAAGGGTAAGGGTAAGGGTAAGGGTAAGGGTAAGGTTAAGGGTAAGGGTTAGGGTTAGGGTAAGGGTAAGGGTAAGGGTAAGCTTAAGGGTAAAAGCAAGGGTAAGGGTAAGGGTAAGGGTAAGGGTAAGGGTAAGGGTAAGGGTAAGCTTAAGGGTAAGGGTAAGGGTAAGGGTAAGGGTAAGGGTAAGCTTAAGGGTAAAAGCAAGGGTAAGGGTAAGGGTAAGGGTAAGGGTAAGGGTAAGCTTAAGGGTAAAAGCAAGAGTAAGGGTAAGGGTAAGGGTAAGGGTAAGGGTAAGGGTAAGGGTGAGGGTAAGCTTAAGGGTAAGGGTAAGGGTAAGGGTAAGCTTAAGGGTAAAAGCAAGGGTAAGGGTCAGGGTAAGGGTAAGTGTAAGGGTAAGGGTAAGGGTAAGGGTAAGGGTGAGCTTAAGGGTAAAAGCAAGGGTAAGGGTAAGGTTAAGGGTAAGGGTAAGGGTAAGGGTAAGGGTAAGGGTTAGCTTAAGGTTAAAAGCAAGGGTAAGGGTAAGGGTAAGGGTAAGGGTAAGGGTAAGGGTAAGGGTAAGGGTAAGGGTAAGGGTAAGGGTAAGGGTAAAGGTAAGGGTAAGCCTAAGGGTAAAAGCAAGGGTAAGGGTAAGGGTAAGGGTAAGGGTAAGAGTAAGGGTAAGGGTAAGGGTAAGGTTAAGCTTAAGGGTAAAAGCAAGGGTAAGGGTAAGGGTAAGGGTAAGGGTAAGCCTAAGGGTAAAAGCAAGGGTAAGGGAAAGGGTAAGGGTAAGGGTAAGGGTAAGTTTAAGGGTAAAAGCAAGGGTAAGGGTAAGGGTAAGGGTAAGGGTAAGGGTAAGGGTAAGGGTAAGGGTAAGGGTAAGGGTAAGGGTAAGGGTAAGGGTAAGGGTAAGGGTAAGCTTAAGGGTATAAGCAAGGGTAAGGGTAAGGGTAAGGGTGAGGGTAAGGGTAAGGGTAAGGGTAAGGGTAAGCTTAAGGGTAAAAGCAAGGGTAAGGGTAAGGGTAAGGGTGAGGGTAAGGGTAAGGGTAAGGGTAAGCTTAAGGGTAAAAGCAAGGGTAAGGGTAAGGGTAAGGGTAAGGGTAAGGGTAAGGGTAAGGGTAAGGGTAAGGGTAAGGGTAAGGGTAAGGGTAAGGGTAAAGGTAAGGTTAAGCCTAAGGGTAAAAGCAACGGTAAGGGTAAGGGTAAGGGTAAGGGTAAGGGTAAGGGTAAGGGTAAGGGTAAGGGTAAGGGTAAGGGTAAGGGTAAGGGTAAGGGTAAGGGTAAGGGTAAGGGTAAGCTTAAGGGTAAAAGCAAGGGTAAGGGTAAGGGTAAGGGTAAGGGTAAGCCTAAGGGTAAAAGCAAGGGTAAGGGTAAGGGTAAGGGTAAGGGTAAGGGTAAGGGTAAGCTTAAGGGTAAAAGCAAGGGTAAGGGTAAGGGTAAGGGTAAGGGTAAGGGTAAGGGTAAGGGTAAGGGTAAGGGTAAGGGTAAGGGTAAGCTTAAGGGTAAAAGCAAGGGTAAGGGTAAGGGTAAGGGTAAGGGTAAGGGTAAGGGTAAGGGTAAGGGTAAGGGTAAGGGTAAGGGTAAGGGTAAAGGTAAGGGTAAGCCTAAGGGTCAAAGCAAGGGTAAGGGTAAGGGTAAGGGTAAGGGTAAGGGTAAGGGTAAGGGTAAGGGTAAGGGTAAGGGTAAGGGTAAGGGTAAGGGTAAGGGTAAGGGTAAGCTTAAGGGTAAAAGCAAGGGTAAGGGTAAGGGTAAGGGTAAGGGTAAGGGTAAGGGTAAGGGTAAGGGTAAGGGTAAGCTTAAGGGTAAGGGTAAGGGTAAGGGTAAGGGTAAGCCTAAGGGTAAAAGCAAGGGTGAGTGTAAGGGTAAGGGTAAGAGTAAGGGTAAGCTTAAGGGTAAAAGCAAGGGTAAGGGTAAGGGTAAGGGTAAGGGTAAGGGTAAGGGTAAGCTTAAGGGTAAAAGCAAGGGTAAGGGTAAGGCTAAGGGTAAGGGTAAGGGTAAGGGTAAGGCTAAAGGTAAGGGTAAGCCTAAGGGTAAAAGCAAGGGTAAAGGTAAGGGTAAGGGTAAGGGTAAGGGTAAGCTTAAGGGTAAAAGCAAGGGTAAGGGTAAGGGTAAGGGTAAGGGTAAGAGTAAGGGTAAGGGTAAGGGTAAGCTTAAGGGTAAAAGCAAGGGTAAGGGTAAGGGTAAGGGTAAGGGTAAGGGTAAGGGTAAGGGTAAGGGTAAGGGTAAGGGTAAGGGTAAGGGTAAGGGTAAGGGTAAGCTTAAGGGTAAAAGCAAGGGTAAGGGTAAGGGTAAGGGTAAGGGTAAGGGTAAGGGTAAGGGTAAGGGTAAGGGTAAGGGTAAGGGTAAGGGTAAGGGTAAGGGTAAGCTTAAGGGTAAAAGCAAGGGTAAGGGTAAGGGTAAGGGTAAGGGTAAGGGTAAGGGTAATGGTAAGGGTAAAGGTAAGGGTAAGCCTAAGGGTAAAAGCAAGGGTAAGGGTAAGGGTAAGGGTAAGGGTAAGGGTAAGGGTAAGGTTAAGGGTAAGGGTTAGGGTAAGGGTAAGGGTAAGGGTAAGGGTAAGCTTAAGGGTAAAAGCAAGGGTAAGGGTAAGGGTAAGGGTAAGGGTAAGGGTAAGGGTAAGGGTAAGGGTAAGGGTAAGGGTAAGCTTAAGGGTAAGGGTAAGGGTAAGGGTAAGGGTAAGGGTAAGCTTAAGGGTAAAAGCAAGGGTAAGGGTAAGGGTAAGGGTAAGGGTAAGGGTAAGCTTAAGGGTAAAAGCAAGGGTAAGGGTAAGGGTAAGGGTAAGGGTAAGGGTAAGGGTAAGGGTAAGCTTAAGGGTAAGGGTAAGGGTAAGAGTAAGGGTAAGCTTAAGGGTAAAAGCAAGGGTAAGGGTCAGGGTAAGGGTAAGTGTAAGGGTAAGGGTAAGGGTAAGGGTAAGGGTGAGCTTAAGGGTAAAAGCAAGGGTAAGGGTAAGGTAAAGGGTAAGGGTAAGGGTAAGGGTAAGGGTAAGGGTTAGCTTAAGGGTAAAAGCAAGGGTAAGGGTAAGGGTAAGGGTATGGGTAAGGGTAAGGGTAAGGGTAAGGGTAAGGGTAAGGGTAAGGGTGAGGGTAAGGGTAAGGGTAAGGGTAAAGGTAAGGGTAAGCCTAAGGGTAAAAGCAAGGGTAAGGGTAAGGGTAAGGGTAAGGGTAAGAGTAAGGGTAAGGGTAAGGGTAAGCTTAAGGCTAAAAGCAAGGGTAAGGGTAAGGGTAAGGGTAAGGGTAAGCCTAAGGGTAAAAGCAAGGGTAAGGGTAAGGGTAAGGGTAAGGGTAAGCTTAAGGGTAAAAGCAAGGGTAAGGGTAAGGGTAAGGGTAAGGGTAAGGGTAAGCTTAAGGGTAAAAGCAAGGGTGAGGGTAAGGGTAAGGGTAAGGGTAAGGGTAAGGGTAAGGGTAAGGGTAAGGGTAAGGGTAAGGGTAAGGGTAAGGGTAAAGGTAAGGGTAAGCCTAAGAGTAAAAGCAAGGGTAAGGGTAAGGGTAAGGGTAAGGGTAAGGGTAAGGGTAAGGGTAAGGGTAAGGGTAAGCTTAAGGGTAAAAGCAAGGGTAAGGATAAGGGTAAGGGTAAGGGTAAGGGTAAGGGTGAGGGTAAGGGTAAGGGTAAGGGTAAGGGTAAGGGTAAGCTTAAGGGTAAAAGCAAGGGTAAGGGTAAGGGTAAGGGTAAGGGTAAGGGTAAGGGTAAGGGTAAGGGTAAGGGTAAGGGTAAGGGTGAGGGTAAGCTTAAGGGTAAAAGCAAGGGTAAGGGTTAGGGTAAGGGTAAGGGTAAGGGTAAGCTTAAGGGTAAAAGCAAGGGTAAGGGTAAGGGTAAGGGTAAGGGTAAGGGTAAGGGTAAGGGTAAAGGTAAGGGTAAGCCTAAGGGTAAAAGCAAGGGTAAGGGTAAGGGTAAGGGTAAGGGTAAGGGTAAGGGTAAGGGTAAGGGTAAGGGTAAGGGTAAGGGTAAGGGTAAGCTTAAGGGTATAAGCAAGGGTAAGGGTAAGGGTAAGGGTGAGGGTAAGGGTAAGGGTAAGGGTAAGGGTGAGCTTAAGGGTAAAAGCAAGGGTAAGGGTAAGGGTAAGGGTAAGGGTAAGGGTAAGGGTAAGGGTAAGCTTAAGGGTAAAAGCAAGGGTAAGGGTAAGGGTAAGGGTAAGGGTAAGGGTAAGGGTAAGGGTAAGGGTAAGGGTAAGGGTAAGGGTAGAGGTAAGGTTAAGCCTAAGGGTAAAAGCAAGGGTAAGGGTAAGGGTAAGGGTAAGGGTAAGGGTAAGGGTAAGGGTAAGGGTAAGGGTAAGGGTAAGGGTAAGGGTAAGGGTAAGGGTAAGGGTAAGGGTAAGGGTAAGGGTAAGGGTAAGGGTAAGCTTAAGGGTAAAAGCAAGGGTAAGGGTAAGGGTAAGGGTAAGGGTAAGGGTAAGCCTAAGGGTAAAAGCAAGGGTAAGGGTAAGGGTAAGGGTAAGGGTAAGCTTAAGGGTAAAAGCAAGGGTAAGGGTAAGGGTAAGGGTAAGGGAAAGGGTAAGGGTAAGGGTAAGGGTAAGGGTAAGGGTAAGGGTAAGGGTAAGGGTAAGGGTAAGGGTAAAGGTAAGGGTAAGCCTAAGGGTCAAAGCAAGGGTAAGGGTAAGGGTAAGAGTAAGGGGAAGGGTAAGGATAAGGGTAAGGGTAAGCTTAAGGGTCAAAGCAAGGGTAAGGGTAAGGGTAAGGGTAAGGGTAAGGGTAAGGGTAAGGGTAAGGGTAAGGGTAAGGGTAAGGGTAAGGGTAAGCTTAAGGGTAAGGGTAAGGGTAAGGGTAAGGGTAAGCCTAAGGGTAAAAGCAAGGGTAAGTGTAAGGGTAAGGGTAAGGGTAAGGGTAAGCTTAAGGGTAAAAGCAAGGGTAAGGGTAAGGGTAAGGGTAAGGGTAAGGGTAAGGGTAAGGGTAAGCTTAAGGGTAAAAGCAAGGGTAAGGGTAAGGGTAAGGGTAAGGGTAAGGGTAAGGGTAAGGCTAAAGGTAAGGGTAAGCCTAAGGGTAAAAGCAAGGGTAAGGGTAAGGGTAAGGGTAAGGGTAAGGGTAAGGGTAAGGGTAAGGGTAAGGGTAAGGGTAAGGGTAAGGGTAAAGGTAAGGGTAAGGGTAAGCTTAAGGGTAAAAGCAAGGGTAAGGGTAAGGGTAAGGGTAAGGGTAAGAGTAAGGGTAAGGGTAAGGGTAAGCTTAAGGGTAAAAGCAAGGGTAAGGGTAAGGGTAAGGGTAAGGGTAAGGGTAAGGGTAAGGGTAAGGGTAAGGGTAAGGGTAAGGGTAAGGGTAAGCTTAAGGGTAAAAGCAAGGGTAAGGGTAAGGGTAAGGGTAAGGGTAAGGGTAAGGGTAAGGGTAAGGTTAAGGGTAAGGGTAAGCTTAAGGGTAAAAGCAAGAGTAAGGGTAAGGGTAAGGGTAAGGGTAAGGGTAAGGGTAATGGTAAGGGTAAAGGTAAGGGTAAGCCTAAGGGTAAAAGCAAGGGTAAGGGTAAGGGTAAGGGTAAGGGTAAGGGTAAGGTTAAGGGTAAGGGTTAGGGTAAGGGTAAGGGTAAGGGTAAGGGTAAGCTTAAGGGTAAAAGCAAGGGTAAGGGTAAGGGTAAGGGTAAGGGTAAGGGTAAGGGTAAAAGCAAGGGTAAGGGTAAGGGTAAGGGTAAGGGTAAGGGTAAGCTTAAGGGTAAAATCAAGGGTAAGGGTAAGGGTAAGGGTAAGGGTAAGGGTAAGGGTAAGGGTAAGGGTAAGGGTAAGGGTAAGCTTAAGGGTTAAAGCAAGGGTAAGGGTAAGGTTAAGGGTAAGGGTAAGGGTAAGGGTAAGCTTAAGGGTAAGGGTAAGGGTAAGGGTAAGGGTAAGCTTAAGGGTAAAAGCAAGGGTAAGGGTCAGGGTAAGGGTAAGTGTAAGGGTAAGGGTAAGGGTAAGGGTAAGGGTGAGCTTAAGGGTAAAAGCAAGGGTAGGGGTAAGGTTAAGGGTAAGGGTAAGGGTAAGGGTAAGGGTGAGGGTTAGCTTAAGGGTAAAAGCAAGGGTAAGGGTAAGGGTAAGGGTAAGGGTAAGGGTAAGGGTAAGGGTAAGGGTAAGGGTAAGGGTAAAGGTAAGGGTAAGCCTAAGGGTAAAAGCAAGGGTAAGGGTAAGGGTAAGGGTAAGGGTAAGAGTAAGGGTAAGGGTAAGGGTAAGGGTAAGCTTAAGGGTAAAAGCAAGGGTAAGGGTAAGGGTAAGGGTAAGGGTAAGCCTAAGGGTAAAAGCAAGGGTAAGGGTAAGGGTAAGGGTAAGGGTTAGGGTAAGCTTAAGGGTAAAAGCAAGGGTAAGGGTAAGGGTAAGGGTAAGGGTAAGGGTAAGGGTAAGGGTAAGCTTAAGGGTAAAAGCAAGGGTGAGGGTAAGGGTAAGGGTAAGGGTAAGGGTAAGGGTAAGGGTAAGGGTAAGGGTAAGCTTAAGGGTAAAAGCAAGGGTAAGGGTAAGGGTAAGGGTAAGGGTAAGGGTAAGGGTAAGGTTAAGGGTAAGGGTAAGGGTAAGGGTAAGGGTAAGGGTAAGGGTAAGGGTAAGGGTAAGCTTAAGAGTAAAAGCAAGGGTAAGGGTAAGGGTAAGGGTAAGGGTAAGGGTAAGGGTAAGGGTAAAGGTAAGGGTAAGCCTAAGGGTAAAAGCAAGGGTAAGGGTAATGGTAAGGGTAAGGGTAAGGGTTAGGGTAAGGGTAAGGGTAAGGGTAAGGGTAAGGGTAAGGGTAAGGGTAAGGGTAAGGGTAAGGGTAAGGGTAAGGGTAAGGGTAAGCTTAAGGGTAAAAGCAAGGGTAAGGGTAAGGGAAATGGTAAGGGTAAGCCTAAGGGTAAAAGCGAGGGTAAGGGTAAGGGTAAGGGTAAGGGTAAGGGTAAGCTTAAGGGTAAAAGCAAGAGTAAGGGTAAGGGTAAGGGTAAGGGTAAGGGTAAGGGTAAGCTTAAGGGTAAAAGCAAGGGTAAGGGTAAAGGTAAGGGTAAGGGTAAGGGTAAGGGTAAGGGTAAGGGTAAGGGTAAGGGTAAAAGTAAGGGTAAGCCTAAGGGTAAAAGCAAGGGTAAGGGTAAGGGTAAGGGTAAGGGTAAGGGTAAGGTTAAGGGTAAGGGTAAGGGTAAGCTTAAGGGTAAAAGCAAGGGTAAGGGTAAGGGTAAGGGTAAGGGTAAGGGTAAGGGTAAGGGTAAGGGTAAGGGTAAGGGTAAGGGTAAGGGTAAGTTTAAGGGTAAGGGTAAGGGTAAGGGTAAGCTTAAGGGTGAAAGCAAGGGTAAGGGTAAGGGTAAGGGTAAGGGTAAGCTTAAGGGTAAAAGCAAGGGTAAGGGTAAGGGTAAGGGTAAGGGTAAGGGTAAGGGTGAGGGTAAGGGTAAGGGTAAGGGTAAGGGTAAGGGTAAGGGTAAGGGTAAGCTTAAGGGTAAGGGTAAGGGTAAGGGTAAGGGTAAGCTTAAGGGTAAAAGCAAGGGTAAGGGTAAGGGTAAGGGTAAGGGTAAGGGTAAGGGTAAGCTTAAGGGTAAGGGTAAGGGTAAGGGTAAGGGTAAGGGTAAGGGTAAGCTTAAGGGTAAAAGCAAGGGTAAGGGTAAGGGTGAGGGTAAGGGTAAGGGTAAGGGTAAGGGTAAGGGTAAGCTTAAGGGTAAGGGTAAGGGTAAGGGTAAGCTTAAGGGTAAAAGCAAGGGTAAGGGTAAGGGTAAGGGTAAGGGTAAGGGTAAGGGTAAGGGTAAGGGTAAGGGTAAGGGTAAGGGTAAGGGTAAGGGTAAGGGTAAGGGTAAGGGTAAGGGTAAGGGTAAGGGTAAGGGTAAGGGAAAGCTTAAGGGTAAGGGTAAGGGTAAGGGTAAGGGTAAGCTTAAGGGTAAAAGCAAGGGTAAGGGTAAGGGTAAGGGTAAGGGTAAGGGTAAGGGTAAGCTTAAGGGTAAAAGCAAGGGTAAGGGTAAGGGTAAGGGTAAGGGTAAGGGTAAGGGTAAGGGTAAGGGTAAGGGTAAGGGTAAGTGTAAGGGTAAGCTTAAGGGTAAGGGTAAGGGTAAGGGTAAGGGTAAGCTTAAGGGTAAAAGCAAGGGTAAGGGTAATGGAAAGGGTAAGGGTAAGGGTAAAGGTAAGGGTAAGCCTAAGGGTAAAAGCAAGGATAAGGGTAAGGGTAAAGGTAAGGTAAGGGTAAGGGTAAGGGTAAGGGTAAGGGTAAGGGTAAGGGTAAGCTTAAGGGTAAAAGCAAGGGTAAGGGTAAGGGTAAGGGTAAGGGTAAGGGTAAGGGTAAGGGTAAGGGTAAGGGTAAGGGTAAGGGTAAGGGTAAGGGTAAGCTTAAGGGTAAAAGCAAGGGTAAGGGTAAGGGTAAGGGTAAGGGTAAGGGTAAGGGTAAGGGTAAGGGTAAGGGTAAGCTTAAGGGTAAAAGCAAGGGTAAGGGTAAGGGTAAGGGTAAGGGTAAGGGTAAGGGTTGGGGTAAGGGTAAAGGTAAGGGTAAGCCTAAGGGTAAAAGCAAGGGTAAGGGTAAGGGTAAGGGTAAGGGTAAGGGTAAGGGTAAGGGTAAGGGTAAGGGTAAGGGTAAGGGTAAGAGTAAGGGTAAGGGTAAGGGTGAGCTTAAGGGTAAAAGCAAGGGTAAGGGTAAAGGTAAGGGTAAGGGTAAGCCTAAGGGTAAAAGCAAGGGTAAGGGTAAGGGTAAGGGTAAGGGTAAGGGTAAGCTTAAGGGTAAAAGCAGGGGTAAGGGTAAGGGTAAGGGTAAGGGTAAGGGTAAGGGTAAGGGTAAGCTTAAGGGTAAAAGCAAGGGTAAGGGTAAGGGTAAGGGTAAGGGTAAGGGTAAGGGTAAGGGTAAGGGTAAAGGTAAGGGTAAGCCTAAGGGTAAAAGCAAGGGTAAGGGTAAGGGTAAGGGTAAGGGTAAGGGTAAGCTTAAGGGTAAAAGCAAGGGTAAGGGTAAGGGTAAAAGTAAGGGTAAGGGTAAGGGTAAGGGTAAGGGTAAGGGTAAGCTTAAGGGTAAAAGCAAGGGTAAGGGTAAGGGTAAGGGTAAGGGTAAGGGTAAGGGTAAGGGTAAGGGTAAGGGTAAAGGTAAGGGTAAGGGTAGGGGTAAGGGTAAGGGTAAGGGTAAGCTTAAGGGTAAAAGCAAGGGTAAAGGTTAGGGTAAGGGTAAGGGTAAGGGTTAGGGTAAGGGTAAGGGTAAGCTTAAGGGTAAAAGCAAGGGTAAGGGTAAGGGTAAGGGTAAGGGTAAGGGTAAGGGTAAGGGTAAGGGTAAGGGTAAGGGTAAGGGTAAGGGTAAGGGTAAGGGTAAGGGTAAGGGTAAGGGTAAGGGTAAGGGTAAGCCTAAGGGTAAAAGCAAGGGTAAGGGTAAGGGTAAAAGCAAGGGTAAGGGTAAGGGTAAGGGTAAGGGTAAGGGTAAGGTTAAGGGTAAGGGTTAGGGTAAGGGTAAGGGTAAGGGTAAGGGTAAGCTTAAGGGTAAAAGCAAGGGTAAGGGTAAGGGTAAGGGTAAGGGTAAGGGTAAGGGTAAAAGCAAGGGTAAGGGTAAGGGTAAGGGTAAGGGTAAGGGTAAGCTTAAGGGTAAAATCAAGGGTAAGGGTAAGGGTAAGGGTAAGGGTAAGGGTAAGGGTAAGGGTAAGGGTAAGGGTAAGGGTAAGCTTAAGGGTTAAAGCAAGGGTAAGGGTAAGGTTAAGGGTAAGGGTAAGGGTAAGGGTAAGCTTAAGGGTAAGGGTAAGGGTAAGGGTAAGGGTAAGCTTAAGGGTAAAAGCAAGGGTAAGGGTCAGGGTAAGGGTAAGTGTAAGGGTAAGGGTAAGGGTAAGGGTAAGGGTGAGCTTAAGGGTAAAAGCAAGGGTAGGGGTAAGGTTAAGGGTAAGGGTAAGGGTAAGGGTAAGGGTGAGGGTTAGCTTAAGGGTAAAAGCAAGGGTAAGGGTAAGGGTAAGGGTAAGGGTAAGGGTAAGGGTAAGGGTAAGGGTAAGGGTAAGGGTAAAGGTAAGGGTAAGCCTAAGGGTAAAAGCAAGGGTAAGGGTAAGGGTAAGGGTAAGGGTAAGAGTAAGGGTAAGGGTAAGGGTAAGGGTAATCTTAAGGGTAAAAGCAAGGGTAAGGGTAAGGGTAAGGGTAAGGGTAAGCCTAAGGGTAAAAGCAAGGGTAAGGGTAAGGGTAAGGGTAAGGGTTAGGGTAAGCTTAAGGGTAAAAGCAAGGGTAAGGGTAAGGGTAAGGGTAAGGGTAAGGGTAAGGGTAAGGGTAAGCTTAAGGGTAAAAGCAAGGGTGAGGGTAAGGGTAAGGGTAAGGGTAAGGGTAAGGGTAAGGGTAAGGGTAAGGGTAAGCTTAAGGGTAAAAGCAAGGGTAAGGGTAAGGGTAAGGGTAAGGGTAAGGGTAAGGGTAAGGTTAAGGGTAAGGGTAAGGGTAAGGGTAAGGGTAAGGGTAAGGGTAAGGGTAAGGGTAAGCTTAAGAGTAAAAGCAAGGGTAAGGGTAAGGGTAAGGGTAAGGGTAAGGGTAAGGGTAAGGGTAAAGGTAAGGGTAAGCCTAAGGGTAAAAGCAAGGGTAAGGGTAATGGTAAGGGTAAGGGTAAGGGTTAGGGTAAGGGTAAGGGTAAGGGTAAGGGTAAGGGTAAGGGTAAGGGTAAGGGTAAGGGTAAGGGTAAGGGTAAGGGTAAGGGTAAGCTTAAGGGTAAAAGCAAGGGTAAGGGTAAGGGAAATGGTAAGGGTAAGCCTAAGGGTAAAAGCGAGGGTAAGGGTAAGGGTAAGGGTAAGGGTAAGGGTAAGCTTAAGGGTAAAAGCAAGAGTAAGGGTAAGGGTAAGGGTAAGGGTAAGGGTAAGGGTAAGCTTAAGGGTAAAAGCAAGGGTAAGGGTAAAGGTAAGGGTAAGGGTAAGGGTAAGGGTAAGGGTAAGGGTAAGGGTAAGGGTAAAAGTAAGGGTAAGCCTAAGGGTAAAAGCAAGGGTAAGGGTAAGGGTAAGGGTAAGGGTAAGGGTAAGGTTAAGGGTAAGGGTAAGGGTAAGCTTAAGGGTAAAAGCAAGGGTAAGGGTAAGGGTAAGGGTAAGGGTAAGGGTAAGGGTAAGGGTAAGGGTAAGGGTAAGGGTAAGGGTAAGGGTAAGTTTAAGGGTAAGGGTAAGGGTAAGGGTAAGCTTAAGGGTGAAAGCAAGGGTAAGGGTAAGGGTAAGGGTAAGGGTAAGCTTAAGGGTAAAAGCAAGGGTAAGGGTAAGGGTAAGGGTAAGGGTAAGGGTAAGGGTGAGGGTAAGGGTAAGGGTAAGGGTAAGGGTAAGGGTAAGGGTAAGGGTAAGCTTAAGGGTAAGGGTAAGGGTAAGGGTAAGGGTAAGCTTAAGGGTAAAAGCAAGGGTAAGGGTAAGGGT
>CAUEHS010000527.1:0-59609 GCA_958510865.1 Myrrha octodecimguttata
GGATTGTGAAGAGGAATGATTGGTGAAAATTTCAGTCGAATCAGAGCATTGGTTCGAAAGATACTATACTTGTCATTTGACGAAGAACACCCTGTATCTCAGTTGTTTCGAAAGTTAGACTTTTTATTTTTGGAACGTTATTCTGGATTGTGAAGAGGAATGATTGGTGAAAATTTCAGTCGAATCAGAGCATTGGTTCGAAAGATACTATACTTGTCATTTGACGAAGAACACCCTGTATCTCAGTTGTTTCGAAAGTTAGACTTTTTATTTTTGGAACGTTATTCTGGATTGTGAAGAGGAATGATTGGTGAAAATTTCAGTCGAATCAGAGCATTGGTTCGAAAGATACTATACTTGTCATTTGACGAAGAACACCCTGTATCTCAGTTGTTTCGAAAGTTAGACTTTTTATTTTTGGAACGTTATTCTGGATTGTGAAGAGGAATGATTGGTGAAAATTTCAGTCGAATCAGAGCATTGGTTCGAAAGATACTATACTTGTCATTTGACGAAGAACACCCTGTATCTCAGTTGTTTCGAAAGTTAGACTTTTTATTTTTGGAACGTTATTCTGGATTGTGAAGAGGAATGATTGGTGAAAATTTCAGTCGAATCAGAGCATTGGTTCGAAAGATACTATACTTGTCATTTGACGAAGAACACCCTGTATCTCAGTTGTTTCGAAAGTTAGACTTTTTATTTTTGGAACGTTATTCTGGATTGTGAAGAGGAATGATTGGTGAAAATTTCAGTCGAATCAGAGCATTGGTTCGAAAGATACAATACTTGTCATTTGACGAAGAACACCCTGTATCTCAGTTGTTTCGAAAGTTAGACTTTTTGTTTTTGGAACGTTATTCTGGATTGTGAAGAGGAATGATTGGTGAAAATTTCTGTCGAATCAGAGCATTGGTTCGAAAGATACTATACTTGTCATTTGACGAAGAACACCCTGTATCTCAGTTTTTTCGAAAGTTAGACTTTTTATTTTTGGAACGTTATTCTGGATTGTGAAGAGGAATGATTGGTGAAAATTTCAGTCGAATCAGAGCATTGGTTCGAAAGATACTATACTTGTCATTTGACGAAGAACACCCTGTATCTCAGTTGTTTCGAAAGTTAGACTTTTTATTTTTCGGAACGTTATTCTGGATTGTGAAGAGGAATGATTGGTGAAAATTTCAGTCGAATCAGAGCATTGGTTCAAAAGATACTATACTTGTCATTTGACGAAGAACACCCTGTATCTCGGTTGTTTCGAAAGTTAGACTTTTTATTTTTGGAACGTTATTCTGGATTGTGAAGAGGAATGATTGGTGAAAATTTCAGTCGAATCAGAGCATTGGTTCGAAAGATACTATACTTGTCATTTGACGAAGAACACCCTGTATCTCAGTTGTTTCGAAGGTTAGACTTTTTATTTTTGGAACGTTATTCTGGATTGTGAAGAGGAATGATTGGTGAAAATTTCAGTCGAATCAGAGCATTGGTTCGAAAGATACTATACTTGTCATTTGACGAAGAACACCCTGTATCTCAGTTGTTTCGAAAGTTAGACTTTTTATTTTTGGAACGTTATTCTGGATTGTGAAGAGGAATGATTGGTGAAAATTTCAGTCGAATCAGAGCATTGGTTCGAAAGATACTATACTTGTCATTTGACGAAGAACACCCTGTATCTCAGTTGTTTCGAAAGTTAGACTTTTTATTTTTGGAACGTTATTCTGGATTGTGAAGAGGAATGATTGGTGAAAATTTCAGTCGAATCAGAGCATTGGTTCGAAAGATACTATACTTGTCATTTGACGAAGAACACCCTGTATCTCAGTTGTTTCGAAAGTTAGACTTCTTATTTTTGGAACGTTATTCTGGATTGTGAAGAGGAATGATTGGTGAAAATTTCAGTCGAATCAGAGCATTGGTTCGAAAGATACTATACTTGTCATTTGACGAAGAACACCCTGTATCTCAGTTGTTTCAAAAGTTAGACTTTTTATTTTTGGAACGTTATTCTGGATTGTGAAGAGGAATGATTGGTGAAAATTTCAGTCGAATTAGAGCATTGGTTCGAAAGATACTATACTTGTCATTTGACGAAGAACACCCTGTATCTCGGTTGTTTCGAAAGTTAGACTTTTTATTTTTGGAACGTTATTCTGGACTGTGAAGAGGAATGATTGGTGAAAATTTCAGTCGAATCAGAGCATTGGTTCGAAAGATACTATACTTGTCATTTGACGAAGAACACCCTGTATCTCAGTTGTTTCAAAAGTTAGACTTTTTATTTTTGGAACGTTATTCTGGATTGTGAAGAGGAATGATTGGTGAAAATTTCAGTCGAATCAGAGCATTGGTTCGAAAGATACTATACTTGTCATTTGACGAAGAACACCCTGTATCTCAGTTGTTTCGAAAGTTAGACTTTTTATTTTTGAAACGTTATTCTGGATTGTGAAGAGGAATGATTGGTGAAAATTTCAGTCGAATCAGAGCATTGGTTCAAAAGATACTATACTTGTCATTTGACGAAGAACACCCTGTATCTCGGTTGTTTCGAAAGTTAGACTTTTTATTTTTGGAACGTTATTCTGGATTGTGAAGAGGAATGATTGGTGAAAATTTCAGTCGAATCAGAGCATTGGTTCGAAAGATACTATACTTGTCATTTCACGAAGAACACCCTGTATCTCAGTTGTTTCGAAAGTTAGACTTTTTATTTTTGGAACGTTATTCTGGATTGTGAAGAGGAATGATTGGTGAAAATTTCAGTCGAATCAGAGCATTGGTTCGAAAGATACTATACTTGTCATTTGACGAAGAACACCCTGTATCTCAGTTGTTTCGAAAGTTAGACTTTTTATTTTTGGAACGTTATTCTGGATTGTGAAGAGGAATGATTGGTGAAAATTTCAGTCGAATCAGAGCATTGGTTCGAAAGATACTATACTTGTCATTTGACGAAGAACACCCTGTATCTCAGTTGTTTCGAAAGTTAGACTTTTTATTTTTGGAACGTTATTCTGGATTGTGAAGAGGAATGATTGGTGAAAATTTCAGTCGAATCAGAGCATTGGTTCGAAAGATACTATACTTGTCATTTGACGAAGAACACCCTGTATCTCAGTTGTTTCGAAAGTTAGACTTTTTATTTTTGGAACGTTATTCTGGATTGTAAAGAGGAATGATTGGTGAAAATTTCAGTCGAACCAGAGCATTGGTTCGAAAGATACTATACTTGTCATTTGACGAAGAACACCCTGTATCTCAGTTGTTTCGAAAGTTTGACTTTTTATTTTTGGAACGTTATTCTGGATTGTGAGGAGGAATAATTGGTGAAAATTTCAGTCGAATCAGAGCATTGGTTCGAAAGATACTATACTTGTCATTTGACGAAGAACACCCTGTATCTCAGTTGTTTCGAAAGTTAGACTTTTTATTTTTGGAACGTTATTCTGGATTGTGAAGAGGAATGATTGGTGAAAATTTCTGTCGAATCAGAGCATTGGTTCGAAAGATACTATACTTGTCATTTGACGAAGAACACCCTGTATCTCAGTTGTTTCGAAAGTTAGACTTTTTATTTTTGGAACGTTATTCTGGATTGTGAAAAGGAATGATTGGTGAAAATTTCAGTCGAATCAGAGCATTGGTTCGAAAGATACTATACTTGTCATTTGACGAAGAACACCCTGTATCTCAGTTGTTTCGAAAGTTAGACTTTTTATTTTTGGAACGTTATTCTGGATTGTGAAGAGGAATGATTGGTGAAAATTTCAGTCGAATCAGAGCATTGGTTCGAAAGATACTATACTTGTCATTTGACGAAGAACACCCTGTATCTCAGTTGTTTCGAAAGTTAGACTTTTTATTTTTGGAACGTTATTCTGGATTGAGAAGAGGAATGATTGGTGAAAATTTCAGTCGAATCAGAGCATTGGTTCGAAAGATACTATACTTGTCATTTGACGAAGAACACCCTGTATCTCAGTTGTTTCGAAAGTTAGACTTTTCATTTTTGGAACGTTATTCTGGATTGTGAAGAGAAATGATTGGTGAAAATTTCAGTCGAATCAGAGCATTGGTTCGAAAGATACTATACTTGTCATTTGACGAAGAACACCCTGTATCTCAGTTGTTTCGAAAGTTAGACTTTTTATTTTTGGAACGTTATTCTGGATTGTGAAGAGGAATGATTGGTGAGAATTTCAGTCGAATCAGAGCATTGGTTCGAAAGATACTATACTTGTCATTTGACGAAGAACACCCTGTATCTCAGTTGTTTCGAAAGTTAGACTTTTTATTTTTGGAACGTTATTCTGGATTGTGAAGAGGAATAATTGGTGAAAATTTCAGTCGAATCAGAGCATTGGTTCGAAAGATACTATACTTGTCATTTGACGAAGAACACCCTGTATCTCGGTTGTTTCGAAAGTTAGACTTTTTATTTTTGGAACGTTATTCTGGATTGTGAAGAGGAATGATTGGTGAAAATTTCAGTCGAATCAGAGCATTGGTTCGAAAGATACTATATTTGTCATTTGACGAAGAACACCCTGTATCTCAGTTGTTTCGAAAGTTAGACTTTTTATTTTTGGAACGTTATTCTGGATTGTGAAGAGGAATGATTGGTGAAAATTTCAGTCGAATCAGAGCATTGGTTCGAAAGATACTATACTTGTCATTTGACGAAGAACACCCTGTATCTCAGTTGTTTCGAAAGTTAGACTTTTTATTTTTGGAACGTTATTCTGGATTGTGAAGAGGAATGATTGGTGAAAATTTAAGTCGAATCAGAGCATTGGTTCGAAAGATACTATACTTGTCATTTGACGAAGAACACCCTGTATCTCAGTTGTTTCGAAAGTTAGACTTTTTATTTTTGGAACGTTATTCTGGATTGTGAAGAGGAATGATTGGTGAAAATTTCAGTCGAATCAGAGCATTGGTTCGAAAGATACTATACTTGTCATTTGACGAAGAACACCCTGTATCTCAGTTGTTTCGAAAGTTAGACTTTTTATTTTTGGAACGTTATTCTGGATTGTGAAGAGGAATGATTGGTGAAAATTTCAGTCGAATCAGAGCATTGGTTCGAAAGATACTATACTTGTCATTTGACGAAGAACACCCTGTATCTCAGTTGTTTCGAAAGTTAGACTTTTTATTTTTGGAACGTTATTCTGGATTGTGAAGAGGAATGATTGGTGAAAATTTCAGTCGAATCAGAGCATTGGTTCGAAAGATACTATACTTGTCATTTGACGAAGAACACCCTGTATCTCAGTTGTTTCGAAAGTTAGACTTTTTATTTTTGGAACGTTATTCTGGATTGTGAAGAGGAATGATTGGTGAAAATTTCAGTCGAATCAGAGCATTGGTTCGAAAGATACTATACTTGTCATTTGACGAAGAACACCCTGTATCTCAGTTGTTTCGAAAGTTAGACTTTTTATTTTTGGAACGTTATTCTGGATTGTAAAGAGGAATGATTGGTGAAAATTTCAGTCGAATCAGAGCATTGGTTCGAAAGATACTATACTTGTCATTTGACGAAGAACACCCTGTATCTCAGTTGTTTCGAAAGTTAGACTTTTTATTTTTGGAACGTTATTCTGGATTGTGAAGAGGAATGATTGGTGAAAATTTCAGTCGAATCAGAGCATTGGTTCGAAAGATACAATACTTGTCATTTGACGAAGAACACCCTGTATCTCAGTTGTTTCGAAAGTTAGACTTTTTGTTTTTGGAACGTTATTCTGGATTGTGAAGAGGAATGATTGGTGAAAATTTCTGTCGAATCAGAGCATTGGTTCGAAAGATACTATACTTGTCATTTGACGAAGAACACCCTGTATCTCAGTTTTTTCGAAAGTTAGACTTTTTATTTTTGGAACGTTATTCTGGATTGTGAAGAGGAATGATTGGTGAAAATTTCAGTCGAATCAGAGCATTGGTTCGAAAGATACTATACTTGTCATTTGACGAAGAACACCCTGTATCTCAGTTGTTTCGAAAGTTAGACTTTTTATTTTCGGAACGTTATTCTGGATTGTGAAGAGGAATGATTGGTGAAAATTTCAGTCGAATCAGAGCATTGGTTCAAAAGATACTATACTTGTCATTTGACGAAGAACACCCTGTATCTCGGTTGTTTCGAAAGTTAGACTTTTTATTTTTGGAACGTTATTCTGGATTGTGAAGAGGAATGATTGGTGAAAATTTCAGTCGAATCAGAGCATTGGTTCGAAAGATACTATACTTGTCATTTGACGAAGAACACCCTGTATCTCAGTTGTTTCGAAGGTTAGACTTTTTATTTTTGGAACGTTATTCTGGATTGTGAAGAGGAATGATTGGTGAAAATTTCAGTCGAATCAGAGCATTGGTTCGAAAGATACTATACTTGTCATTTGACGAAGAACACCCTGTATCTCAGTTGTTTCGAAAGTTAGACTTTTTATTTTTGGAACGTTATTCTGGATTGTGAAGAGGAATGATTGGTGAAAATTTCAGTCGAATCAGAGCATTGGTTCGAAAGATACTATACTTGTCATTTGACGAAGAACACCCTGTATCTCAGTTGTTTCGAAAGTTAGACTTTTTATTTTTGGAACGTTATTCTGGATTGTGAAGAGGAATGATTGGTGAAAATTTCAGTCGAATCAGAGCATTGGTTCGAAAGATACTATACTTGTCATTTGACGAAGAACACCCTGTATCTCAGTTGTTTCGAAAGTTAGACTTCTTATTTTTGGAACGTTATTCTGGATTGTGAAGAGGAATGATTGGTGAAAATTTCAGTCGAATCAGAGCATTGGTTCGAAAGATACTATACTTGTCATTTGACGAAGAACACCCTGTATCTCAGTTGTTTCAAAAGTTAGACTTTTTATTTTTGGAACGTTATTCTGGATTGTGAAGAGGAATGATTGGTGAAAATTTCAGTCGAATTAGAGCATTGGTTCGAAAGATACTATACTTGTCATTTGACGAAGAACACCCTGTATCTCGGTTGTTTCGAAAGTTAGACTTTTTATTTTTGGAACGTTATTCTGGACTGTGAAGAGGAATGATTGGTGAAAATTTCAGTCGAATCAGAGCATTGGTTCGAAAGATACTATACTTGTCATTTGACGAAGAACACCCTGTATCTCAGTTGTTTCAAAAGTTAGACTTTTTATTTTTGGAACGTTATTCTGGATTGTGAAGAGGAATGATTGGTGAAAATTTCAGTCGAATCAGAGCATTGGTTCGAAAGATACTATACTTGTCATTTGACGAAGAACACCCTGTATCTCAGTTGTTTCGAAAGTTAGACTTTTTATTTTTGAAACGTTATTCTGGATTGTGAAGAGGAATGATTGGTGAAAATTTCAGTCGAATCAGAGCATTGGTTCAAAAGATACTATACTTGTCATTTGACGAAGAACACCCTGTATCTCGGTTGTTTCGAAAGTTAGACTTTTTATTTTTGGAACGTTATTCTGGATTGTGAAGAGGAATGATTGGTGAAAATTTCAGTCGAATCAGAGCATTGGTTCGAAAGATACTATACTTGTCATTTCACGAAGAACACCCTGTATCTCAGTTGTTTCGAAAGTTAGACTTTTTATTTTTGGAACGTTATTCTGGATTGTGAAGAGGAATGATTGGTGAAAATTTCAGTCGAATCAGAGCATTGGTTCGAAAGATACTATACTTGTCATTTGACGAAGAACACCCTGTATCTCAGTTGTTTCGAAAGTTAGACTTTTTATTTTTGGAACGTTATTCTGGATTGTGAAGAGGAATGATTGGTGAAAATTTCAGTCGAATCAGAGCATTGGTTCGAAAGATACTATACTTGTCATTTGACGAAGAACACCCTGTATCTCAGTTGTTTCGAAAGTTAGACTTTTTATTTTTGGAACGTTATTCTGGATTGTGAAGAGGAATGATTGGTGAAAATTTCAGTCGAATCAGAGCATTGGTTCGAAAGATACTATACTTGTCATTTGACGAAGAACACCCTGTATCTCAGTTGTTTCGAAAGTTAGACTTTTTATTTTTGGAACGTTATTCTGGATTGTAAAGAGGAATGATTGGTGAAAATTTCAGTCGAATCAGAGCATTGGTTCGAAAGATACTATACTTGTCATTTGACGAAGAACACCCTGTATCTCAGTTGTTTCGAAAGTTAGACTTTTTATTTTTGGAACGTTATTCTGGATTGTGAAGAGGAATGATTGGTGAAAATTTCAGTCGAATCAGAGCATTGGTTCGAAAGATACAATACTTGTCATTTGACGAAGAACACCCTGTATCTCAGTTGTTTCGAAAGTTAGACTTTTTGTTTTTGGAACGTTATTCTGGATTGTGAAGAGGAATGATTGGTGAAAATTTCTGTCGAATCAGAGCATTGGTTCGAAAGATACTATACTTGTCATTTGACGAAGAACACCCTGTATCTCAGTTTTTTCGAAAGTTAGACTTTTTATTTTTGGAACGTTATTCTGGATTGTGAAGAGGAATGATTGGTGAAAATTTCAGTCGAATCAGAGCATTGGTTCGAAAGATACTATACTTGTCATTTGACGAAGAACACCCTGTATCTCAGTTGTTTCGAAAGTTAGACTTTTTATTTTCGGAACGTTATTCTGGATTGTGAAGAGGAATGATTGGTGAAAATTTCAGTCGAATCAGAGCATTGGTTCAAAAGATACTATACTTGTCATTTGACGAAGAACACCCTGTATCTCGGTTGTTTCGAAAGTTAGACTTTTTATTTTTGGAACGTTATTCTGGATTGTGAAGAGGAATGATTGGTGAAAATTTCAGTCGAATCAGAGCATTGGTTCGAAAGATACTATACTTGTCATTTGACGAAGAACACCCTGTATCTCAGTTGTTTCGAAAGTTAGACTTTTTATTTTTGGAACGTTATTCTGGATTGTGAAGAGGAATGATTGGTGAAAATTTCAGTCGAATCAGAGCATTGGTTCGAAAGATACTATACTTGTCATTTGACGAAGAACACCCTGTATCTCAGTTGTTTCGAAAGTTAGACTTTTTATTTTTGGAACGTTATTCTGGATTGTGAAGAGGAATGATTGGTGAAAATTTCAGTCGAATCAGAGCATTGGTTCGAAAGATACTATACTTGTCATTTGACGAAGAACACCCTGTATCTCAGTTGTTTCGAAAGTTAGACTTTTTATTTTTGGAACGTTATTCTGGATTGTGAAGAGGAATGATTGGTGAAAATTTCAGTCGAATCAGAGCATTGGTTCGAAAGATACTATACTTGTCATTTGACGAAGAACACCCTGTATCTCAGTTGTTTCGAAAGTTAGACTTCTTATTTTTGGAACGTTATTCTGGATTGTGAAGAGGAATGATTGGTGAAAATTTCAGTCGAATCAGAGCATTGGTTCGAAAGATACTATACTTGTCATTTGACGAAGAACACCCTGTATCTCAGTTGTTTCGAAAGTTAGACTTTTTATTTTTGGAACGTTATTCTGGATTGTGAAGAGGAATGATTGGTGAAAATTTCAGTCGAATTAGAGCATTGGTTCGAAAGATACTATACTTGTCATTTGACGAAGAACACCCTGTATCTCGGTTGTTTCGAAAGTTAGACTTTTTATTTTTGGAACGTTATTCTGGACTGTGAAGAGGAATGATTGGTGAAAATTTCAGTCGAATCAGAGCATTGGTTCGAAAGATACTATACTTGTCATTTGACGAAGAACACCCTGTATCTCAGTTGTTTCAAAAGTTAGACTTTTTATTTTTGGAACGTTATTCTGGATTGTGAAGAGGAATGATTGGTGAAAATTTCAGTCGAATCAGAGCATTGGTTCGAAAGATACTATACTTGTCATTTGACGAAGAACACCCTGTATCTCGGTTGTTTCGAGAGTTAGACTTTTTATTTTTGGAACGTTATTCTGGATTGTGAAGAGGAATGATTGGTGAAAATTTCAGTCGAATCAGAGCATTGGTTCGAAAGATACTATACTTGTCATTTGACGAAGAACACCCTGTATCTCAGTTGTTTCGAAAGTTAGACTTTTTATTTTTGGAACGTTATTCTGGATTGTGAAGAGGAATGATTGGTGAAAATTTCAGTCGAATCAGAGCATTGGTTCGAAAGATACTATACTTGTCATTTGACGAAGAACACCCTGTATCTCAGTTGTTTCGAAAGTTAGACTTTTTATTTTTGGAACGTTATTCTGGATTGTGAAGAGGAATGATTGGTGAAAATTTCAGTCGAATCAGAGCATTGGTTCGAAAGATACTATACTTGTCATTTGACGAAGAACACCCTGTATCTCAGTTGTTTCGAAAGTTAGACTTTTTATTTTTGGAACGTTATTCTGGATTGTGAAGAGGAATGATTGGTGAAAATTTCAGTCGAATCAGAGCATTGGTTCGAAAGATACTATACTTGTCATTTGACGAAGAACACCCTGTATCTCAGTTGTTTCGAAAGTTAGACTTCTTATTTTTGGAACGTTATTCTGGATTGTGAAGAGGAATGATTGGTGAAAATTTCAGTCGAATCAGAGCATTGGTTCGAAAGATACTATACTTGTCATTTGACGAAGAACACCCTGTATCTCAGTTGTTTCGAAAGTGAGACTTTTTATTTTTGGAACGTTATTCTGGATTGTGAAGAGGAATGATTGGTGAAAATTTCAGTCGAATTAGAGCATTGGTTCGAAAGATACTATACTTGTCATTTGACGAAGAACACCCTGTATCTCGGTTGTTTCGAAAGTTAGACTTTTTATTTTTGGAACGTTATTCTGGACTGTGAAGAGGAATGATTGGTGAAAATTTCAGTCGAATCAGAGCATTGGTTCGAAAGATACTATACTTGTCATTTGACGAAGAACACCCTGTATCTCAGTTGTTTCGAAAGTTAGACTTTTTATTTTTGGAACGTTATTCTGGATTGTGAAGAGGAATGATTGGTGAAAATTTCAGTCGAATCAGAGCATTGGTTCGAAAGATACTATACTTGTCATTTGACGAAGAACACCCTGTATCTCAGTTGTTTCGAAAGTTAGACTTTTTATTTTTGAAACGTTATTCTGGATTGTGAAGAGGAATGATTGGTGAAAATTTCAGTCGAATCAGAGCATTGGTTCGAAAGATACTATACTTGTCATTTGAAGAAGAACACCCTGTATCTCAGTTGTTTCGAAAGTTAGACTTTTTATTTTTGGAACGTTATTCTGGATTGTGAAGAGGAATGATTGGTGAAAATTTCAGTCGAATCAGAGCATTGGTTCGAAAGATACTATACTTGTCATTTGACGAAGAACACCCTGTATCTCAGTTGTTTCGAAAGTTAGACTTTTTATTTTTGGAATGTTATTCTGGATTGTGAAGAGGAATGATTGGTGAAAATTTCAGTCGAATCAGAGCATTGGTTCGAAAGATACTATACTTGTCATTTGACGAAGAACACCCTGTATCTCAGTTGTTTCGAAAGTTAGACTTTTTATTTTTGGAACGTTATTCTGGATTGTGAAGAGGAATGATTGGTGAAAATTTCAGTCGAATCAGAGCATTGGTTCGAAAGATACTATACTTGTCATTTGACGAAGAACACCCTGTATCTCAGTTGTTTCGAAAGTTAGACTTTTTATTTTTGGAACGTTATTCTGGATTGTGAAGAGGAATGATTGGTGAAAATTTCAGTCGAATCAGAGCATTGGTTCGAAAGATACTATACTTGTCATTTGTCGAAGAACACCCTGTATCTCAGTTGTTTCGAAAGTTAGACTTTTTATTTTTGGAACGTTATTCTGGATTGTAAAGAGGAATGATTGGTGAAAATTTCAGTCGAATCAGAGCATTGGTTCGAAAGATACTATACTTGTCATTTGTCGAAGAACACCCTGTATCTCAGTTGTTTCGAAAGTTAGACTTTTTATTTTTGGAACGTTATTCTGGATTGTGAAGAGGAATGATTGGTGAAAATTTCAGTCGAATCAGAGCATTGGTTCGAAAGATACTATGCTTGTCATTTGACGAAGAACACCCTGTATCTCAGTTGTTTCGAAAGTTAGACTTTTTATTTTTGGAACGTTATTCTGGATTGTGAAGAGGAATGATTGGTGAAAATTTCTGTCGAATCAGAGCATTGGTTCGAAAGATACTATACTTGTCATTTGACGAAGAACACCCTGTATCTCAGTTGTTTCGAAAGTTAGACTTTTTATTTTTGGAACGTTATTCTGGATTGTGAAGAGGAATGATTGGTGAAAATTTCAGTCGAATCAGAGCATTGGTTCGAAAGATACTATACTTGTCATTTGACGAAGAACACCCTGTATCTCAGTTGTTTCGAAAGTTAGACTTTTTATTTTTGGAACGTTATTCTGGATTGTGAAGAGGAATGATTGGTGAAAATTTCAGTCGAATCAGAGCATTGGTTCGAAAGATACTATACTTGTCATTTGACGAAGAACACCCTGTATCTCAGTTGTTTCGAAAGTTAGACTTTTTATTTTTGGAACGTTATTCTGGATTGTGAAGAGGAATGATTGTTGAAAATTTCAGTCGAATCAGAGCATTGGTTCGAAAGATACTATACTTGTCATTTGACGAAGAACACCCTGTATCTCAGTTGTTTCGAAAGTTAGACTTTTTATTTTTGGAACGTTATTCTGGATTGTGAAGAGGAATGATTGGTGAAAATTTCAGTCGAATCAGAGCATTGGTTCGAAAGATACTATACTTGTCATTTGACGAAGAACACCCTGTATCTCAATTGTTTCGAAAGTTAGACTTTTTATTTTTGGAACGTTATTCTGGATTGTGAAGAGGAATGATTGGTGAAAATTTCAGTCGAATCAGAGCATTGGTTCGAAAGATACTATACTTGTCATTTGACGAAGAACACCCTGTATCTCAGTTGTTTCGAAATTTAGACTTTTTATTTTTGGAATGTTATTCTGGATTGTGAAGAGGAATGATTGGTGAAAATTTCAGTCGAATCAGAGCATTGGTTCGAAAGATACTATACTTGTCATTTGACGAAAAACACCCTGTATCTCAGTTGTTTCGAAAGTTAGACTTTTTATTTTCGGAACGTTATTCTGGATTGTGAAGAGGAATGATTGGTGAAAATTTCAGTCGAATCAGAGCATTGGTTCGAAAGATACTATACTTGTCATTTGACGAAGAACACCCTGTATCTCAGTTGTTTCGAAAGTTAGACTTTTTATTTTTGGAACGTTATTCTGGATTGTGAAGAGGAATGATTGGTGAAAATTTCAGTCGAATCAGAGCATTGGCTCGAAAGATACTATACTTGTCATTTGACGAAGAACACCCTGTATCTCGGTTGTTTCGAAAGTTAGACTTTTTATTTTTGGAAAGTTATTCTGGATTGTGAAGAGGAATGATTGGTGAAAATTTCAGTCGAATCAGAGCATTGGTTCGAAAGATACTATACTTGTCATTTGACGAAGAACACCCTGTATCTCAGTTGTTTCGAAAGTTAGACTTTTTATTTTTGGAACGTTATTCTGGATTGTGAAGAGGAACGATTGGTGAAAATTTCAGTCGAATCAGAGCATTGGTTCGAAAGATACTATACTTGTCATTTGACGAAGAACACCCTGTATCTCAGTTGTTTCGAAAGTTAGACTTTTTATTTTTGGAACGTTATTCTGGATTGTGAAGAGGAATGATTGGTGAAAATTTCAGTCGAATCAGAGCATTGGTTCGAAAGATACTATACTTGTCATTTGACGAAGAACACCCTGTATCTCAGTTGTTTCGAAAGTTAGACTTTTTATTTTTGGAACGTTATTCTGGATTGTGAAGAGGAATGATTGGTGAAAATTTCAGTCGAATCAGAGCATTGGTTCGAAAGATACTATACTTGTCATTTGACGAAGAACACCCTGTATCTCAGTTGTTTCGAAAGTTAGACTTTTTATTTTTGGAACGTTATTCTGGATTGTGAAGAGGAATGATTGGTGAGAATTTCAGTCGAATCAGAGCATTGGTTCGAAAGATACTATACTCGTCATTTGACGAAGAACACCCTGTATCTCAGTTGTTTCGAAAGTTAGACTTTTTATTTTTGGAACGTTATTCTGGATTGTGAAGAGGAATGATTGGTGAAAATTTCAGTCGAATCAGAGCATTGGTTCGAAAGATACTATACTTGTCATTTGACGAAGAACACCCTGTATCTCAGTTGTTTCGAAAGTTAGACTTTTTATTTTTGGAACGTTATTCTGGATTGTGAGGAGGATTGATTGGTGAAAATTTAAGTCGAATCAGAGCATTGGTTCGAAAGATACTATACTTGTCATTTGACGAAGAACACCCTGTATCTCAGTTGTTTCGAAAGTTAGACTTTTTATTTTTGGAACGTTATTCTGGATTGTGAAGAGGAATGATTGGTGAAAATTTCAGTCGAATCAGAGCATTGGTTCGAAAGATACTATACTTGTCATTTGACGAAGAACACCCTGTATCTCAGTTGTTTCGAAAGTTAGACTTTTTATTTTTGGAACGTTATTCTGGATTGTGAAGAGAAATGATTGGTGAAAATTTCAGTCGAATCAGAGCATTGGTTCGAAAGATACTATACTTGTCATTTGACGAAGAACACCCTGTATCTCAGTTGTTTCGAAAGTTAGACTTTTTATTTTTGGAACGTTATTCTGGATTGTGAAGAGGAATGATTGGTGAAAATTTCAGTCGAATCAGAGCATTGGTTCGAAAGATACTATACTTGTCATTTGACGAAGAACACCCTGTATCTCAGTTGTTTCGAAAGTAAGACTTTTTATTTTTGGAACGTTATTCTGGATTGTGAAGAGGAATGATTGGTGAAAATTTCAGTCGAATCAGAGCATTGGTTCGAAAGATACTATACTTGTCATTTGACGAAGAACACCCTGTATCTCAGTTGTTTCGAAAGTTAGACTTTTTATTTTTGGAACGTTATTCTGGATTGTAAAGAGGAATGATTGGTGAAAATTTCAGTCGAATCAGAGCATTGGTTCGAAAGATACTATACTTGTCATTTGACGAAGAACACCCTGTATCTCAGTTGTTTCGAAAGTTAGACTTTTTATTTTTGGAACGTTATTCTGGATTGTAAAGAGGAATGATTGGTGAAAATTTCAGTCGAATCAGAGCATTGGTTCGAAAGATACAATACTTGTCATTTGACGAAGAACACCCTGTATCTCAGTTGTTTCGAAAGTTAGACTTTTTGTTTTTGGAACGTTATTCTGGATTGTGAAGAGGAATGATTGGTGAAAATTTCTGTCGAATCAGAGCATTGGTTCGAAAGATACTATACTTGTCATTTGACGAAGAACACCCTGTATCTCAGTTGTTTCGAAAGTTAGACTTTTTATTTTTGGAACGTTATTCTGGATTGTGAAGAGGAATGATTGGTGAAAATTTCAGTCGAATCAGAGCATTGGTTCGAAAGATACTATACTTGTCATTTGACGAAGAACACCCTGTATCTCAGTTGTTTCGAAAGTTAGACTTTTTATTTTCGGAACGTTATTCTGGATTGTGAAGAGGAATGATTGGTGAAAATTTCAGTCGAATCAGAGCATTGGTTCAAAAGATACTATACTTGTCATTTGACGAAGAACACCCTGTATCTCGGTTGTTTCGAAAGTTAGACTTTTCATTTTTGGAACGTTATTCTGGATTGTGAAGAGGAATGATTGGTGAAAATTTCAGTCGAATCAGAGCATTGGTTCGAAAGATACTATACTTGTCATTTGACGAAGAACACCCTGTATCTCAGTTGTTTCGAAAGTTAGACTTTTTATTTTTGGAACGTTATTCTGGATTGTGAAGAGGAATGATTGGTGAAAATTTCAGTCGAATCAGAGCATTGGTTCGAAAGATACTATACTTGTCATTTGACGAAGAACACCCTGTATCTCAGTTGTTTCGAAAGTTAGACTTTTTATTTTTGGAACGTTATTCTGGATTGTGAAGAGGAATGATTGGTGAAAATTTCAGTCGAATCAGAGCATTGGTTCGAAAGATACTATACTTGTCATTTGACGAAGAACACCCTGTATCTCAGTTGTTTCGAAAGTTAGACTTTTTATTTTTGGAACGTTATTCTGGATTGTGAAGAGGAATGATTGGTGAAAATTTCAGTCGAATCAGAGCATTGGTTCGAAAGATACTATACTTGTCATTTGACGAAGAACACCCTGTATCTCAGTTGTTTCGAAAGTTAGACTTTTTATTTTTGGAACGTTATTCTGGATTGTGAAGAGGAATGATTGGTGAAAATTTCAGTCGAATCAGAGCATTGGTTCGAAAGATACTATACTTGTCATTTGACGAAGAACACCCTGTATCTCAGTTGTTTCGAAAGTTAGACTTTTTATTTTTGGAACGTTATTCTGGATTGTGAAGAGGAATGATTGGTGAAAATTTCAGTCGAATCAGAGCATTGGTTCGAAAGATACTATACTTGTCATTTGTCGAAGAACACCCTGTATCTCAGTTGTTTCGAAAGTTAGACTTTTTATTTTTGGAACGTTATTCTGGATTGTAAAGAGGAATGATTGGTGAAAATTTCAGTCGAATCAGAGCATTGGTTCGAAAGATACTATACTTGTCATTTGTCGAAGAACACCCTGTATCTCAGTTGTTTCGAAAGTTGGACTTTTTATTTTTGGAACGTTATTCTGGATTGTGAAGAGGAATGATTGGTGAAAATTTCAGTCGAATCAGAGCATTGGTTCGAAAGATACTATGCTTGTCATTTGACGAAGAACACCCTGTATCTCAGTTGTTTCGAAAGTTAGACTTTTTATTTTTGGAACGTTATTCTGGATTGTGAAGAGGAATGATTGGTGAAAATTTCTGTCGAATCAGAGCATTGGTTCGAAAGATACTATACTTGTCATTTGACGAAGAACACCCTGTATCTCAGTTGTTTCGAAAGTTAGACTTTTTATTTTTGGAACGTTATTCTGGATTGTGAAGAGGAATGATTGGTGAAAATTTCAGTCGAATCAGAGCATTGGTTCGAAAGATACTATACTTGTCATTTGACGAAGAACACCCTGTATCTCAGTTGTTTCGAAAGTTAGACTTTTTATTTTTGGAACGTTATTCTGGATTGTAAAAAGGAATGATTGGTGAAAATTTCAGTCGAATCAGAGCATTGGTTCGAAAGATACTATACTTGTCATTTGACGAAGAACACCCTGTATCTCAGTTGTTTCGAAAGTTAGACTTTTTATTTTTGGAACGTTATTCTGGATTGTGAAGAGGAATGATTGGTGAAAATTTCAGTCGAATCAGAGCATTGGTTCGAAAGATACTATACTTGTCATTTGACGAAGAACACCCTGTATCTCAGTTGTTTCGAAAGTAAGACTTTTTATTTTTGGAACGTTATTCTGGATTGTGAAGAGGAATGATTGGTGAAAATTTCAGTCGAATCAGAGCATTGGTTCGAAAGATACTATACTTGTCATTTGACGAAGAACACCCTGTATCTCAGTTGTTTCGAAAGTAAGACTTTTTATTTTTGGAACGTTATTCTGGATTGTGAAGAGGAATGATTGGTGAAAATTTCAGTCGAATCAGAGCATTGGTTCGAAAGATACTATACTTGTCATTTGACGAAGAACACCCTGTATCTCAGTTGTTTCGAAATTTAGACTTTTTATTTTTGGAATGTTATTCTGGATTGTGAAGAGGAATGATTGGTGAAAATTTCAGTCGAATCAGAGCATTGGTTCGAAAGATACTATACTTGTCATTTGACGAAGAACACCCTGTATCTCAGTTGTTTCGAAAGTTAGACTTTTTATTTTTGGAACGTTATTCTGGATTGTGAAGAGGAATGATTGGTGAAAATTTCAGTCGAATCAGAGCATTGGTTCGAAAGATACTATACTTGTCATTTGACGAAGAACACCCTGTATCTCAGTTGTTTCGGAAGTTAGACTTTTTATTTTTGGAACGTTATTCTGGATTGTGAAGAGGAATGATTGGTGAAAATTTCAGTCGAATCAGAGCATTGGCTCGAAAGATACTATACTTGTCATTTGACGAAGAACACCCTGTATCTCGGTTGTTTCGAAAGTTAGACTTTTTATTTTTGGAAAGTTATTCTGGATTGTGAAGAGGAATGATTGGTGAAAATTTCAGTCGAATCAGAGCATTGGTTCGAAAGATACTATACTTGTCATTTGACGAAGAACACCCTGTATCTCAGTTGTTTCGAAAGTTAGACTTTTTATTTTTGGAACGTTATTCTGGATTGTGAAGAGGAATGATTGGTAAAATTTCAGTCGAATCAGAGCATTGGTTCGAAAGATACTATACTTGTCATTTGACGAAGAACACCCTGTATCTCAGTTGTTTCGAAAGTTAGACTTTTTATTTTTGGAACGTTATTCTGGATTGTGAAGAGGAATGATTGGTGAAAATTTCAGTCGAATCAGAGCATTGGTTCGAAAGATACTATACTTGTCATTTGTCGAAGAACACCCTGTATCTCAGTTGTTTCGAAAGTTAGACTTTTTATTTTTGGAACGTTATTCTGGATTGTGAAGAGGAATGATTGGTGAAAATTTCAGTCGAATCAGAGCATTGGTTCGAAAGATACTATACTTGTCATTTGACGAAGAACACCCTGTATCTCAGTTGTTTCGAAAGTTAGACTTTTTGCGCGCATGTTCTAGGGGAACAGCGTGCTATCGTTTTGATCAAATGTCTGTAATTTTGGATGATTGAGCCGAAAATGGTCTCAATCGACTAGGTTGGACTCACTGATGACGAATCCGGTGTCAAAATCGATTCTGTCCGGCCGGCCGGCCGGCCGGCCGGCCGGCCGGCCGTAGACACGATAACTGTCGAACGAAGTGAGCTAGCGACTTGAAACTTTCAGGGTAGGTCGCGCATTGGAATGCCGCGGTTAAGTTCGTTAATGGGCCAAATCGATCGAATAGTTTCGGAGTTATAGGCATTTGAAGTTTTGAACTTATTTATTTTTTATTCCAGAAACTGCTTGAGCGATTAAATTCAAACTTGGCAATTTGGTGGAGTATAACGACGTGCAACTTTGAGCCAAATTTCGTCAAGATCATATTGTCAATAAATTTTAAAAAAAATTTTTTTCGAAATTTTTTCACAAAAAAATTTTTTTTTCGGAAACCATTCATCATATCCAAAAAAACTTATACTCACACTTTGACCTTCTAATTTCACAGCAGTGTACTAAATTTCAGCTCGATACGATCATAAGTTTTGGAGATATCGGGAAAAAATATGTCAAATTTCGAGGTTTTCTTCTCGATATCGTTGATTTTTTTGGTATTACTCGAGAAATACTGATTCAGTCCTGATTAAACTTCACAGCTAGTTTTAAGATGCTGAAAGACAACTTTGTGCAAAATTTCGTGATAATCGGGTTATTGGAACAATTTGAAAAAAAAAATTTATATGATTTTTTCATCATATTATCCTCATTAAATTCTGTATGAAACTTCGAACTGTTATTTTCGATGAAGTACTGGATTTCAATTCGATCTGGTCTGTATTTTTGGAAATATTGGAAAAATAAAATTTTGATTGGGTATATCTACGGAATCATTGGGTGGATTTTACCCATTCACGAATTCGGCCTTCGTGATTAAGGTCCAAACCTTCTCTACAAATATCGAGTTTCTAAGTTGTTTCTTTCGGAAGTTATTGTGTTTACGCAGTCGGCCGTTAGGCTGACCGTAAACACAATAACTTCCGGAAGAAACGACTTAGAAACTCGATATTTGTAGAGTAGGTTTGGGGCTTAATTACGAAGGTCGAATTCGTGAATGGGTAAAATCCGCCCAATGATTCCGTAGATATACCCAATCAAAATTTTATTTTTCCAATGTTTCCAAAAATACAGATCAGATCGAATTGAAATTCAGTACTTCATCGAAAATAACAGTTCGAAGTTTCATACAGAATTTAATGAGGATGATATGATGAGAAAATCATATAAATTTTTTTTTTCAAATTGTTCTAATAACACGATTATCACGAAATTTTGCATAAAGTTGTCTTTTAGCATCTTAAAACTAGCTGTGAAGTTTAATCAGGACTGAATCAGTATTTCTCGAGTAATACCGAAAAAATCAACGATATCGAGAAGAAAACCTCGAAATTTGACATATTTTTTCCCGATATCTCCAGAACTTATGATCCTATCGAACTGAAATTTGGTACGCGCGCACGTTCAAATTCGTTGCTGAAGCGGTCATCTACATTGAACATGCGCGCAAAAGTTACTGCCTTCACGGCAGTGCTTTTTGAAATTTTTATTATTTTTGGAACGTTATTCTGGATTGTGAAGAGGAATGATTGGTGAAAATTTCAGTCGAATCAGAGCATTGGTTCGAAAGATACTATACTTGTCATTTGACGAAGAACACCCTGTATCTCAGTTGTTTCGAAAGTTAGACTTTTTATTTTTGGAACGTTATTCTGGATTGTGAAGAGGAATGATTGGTGAAAATTTCAGTCGAATCAGAGCATTGGTTCGAAAGATACTATACTTGTCATTTGACGAAGAACACCCTGTATCTCAGTTGTTTCGAAAGTTAGACTTTTTGCGCGCATGTTCTAGGGGAACAGCGTGCTATCGTTTTGATCAAATGTCTGTAATTTTGGATGATTGAGCCGAAAATGGTCTCAATCGACTAGGTTGGACTCACTGATGACGAATCCGGTGTCAAAATCGATTCTGTCCGGCCGGCCGGCCGGCCGGCCGGCCGTAGACACGATAACTGTCGAACGAAGTGAGCTAGCAACTTGAAACTTTTAGGGTAGGTCGCGCATTGGAATGCCGCGGTTAAGTTCGTTAATGGGCCAAATCGATCGAATAGTTTCGGAGTTATAGGCATTTGAAGTTTTGAAGTTATTTATTTTTATTTCAGAAACTACCTGAGCGATTGGATTCAAACTTGGCGGTTAGGTGAAGTACAACGACGCGCAACTTTGAGCCAAATTTCGACAGGATTATATTGTTGGTTATTTTTAAAAAAAATTTTTTTCGAAATTTTTTTCCAAAAAAATTTTTTTTTCGGAAACCATTTATCATATCCAAGAAAAATTATACTCACGCTTTGACCTTCTAATTTCACAGCAATGCACCAAATTTCAGTTCGATACGATCATAAGTTTTGGAGATATCGGGAAAAAATATGTCAAATTTCGAGGTTTTCTTCTGGATATTGTTTCTTTTCTCCGATATCGGGCCATCGAGTACGGTTTGTTCATAGACAAGATATATGGGTTTGTTGTTGTCACGGCTGTCGGTTGAGTAATTCAATTCTCGAAGATGATGAAAATCTGTTAAAAATCGACGAATTACCGATGAAAATTGCTGGAAATGGCAAAAAATAAGCAAATAACATTGTTTCCGAGCTGGAGATTCGAGAAATTGGCTCTTCTTCAGAAAGAAGTTCTGTTGATCTGTCAACCGGCTGGAAGCATCTCTCTTAAGAAAAGTTTATAGTGAAATCGAAGCGAATAGACGATAATATGGAATAATATATTTCGAAATGGGTAGAATACAGGTTTGTTCTTATCCCTATAAACCGTTTTGAAACTAACTTTGACTTATTTTCGAGAATCCAGCTTAGTTTACTTTCATCACCTGAAAATTTCACAAAAGTGAAAAATATTGTTCATGTTCGTCGAATTCCAGACGTAAATTGCATGAAAAGGCAACAACTAAGCAGGATTCGTCGTTTTCAAACGATATAATGGAGAAATAGTTACTTTTTTCCAGAAAAAACTCTCATTGACTGGCAGGAACTCTCCGAACCAACTTCATGATGGAAGTGAAAGATATCGACGTAAATATGGCATGAAATATATCGAAATGAGTCGAATACAGGTTGGTACTGATCCCTATTAACCAAGTCAAGAACAACTTTAAGTTATTTTCGAGATTACAGCATAACTCGAAACTATAGACAGGAACAGTTAATGAACATTTTTCAGTCATAAGTTTTGAGGCTTGAGGATGAGATAAAATGTTGAAAGTGGTCAACAAGTATTAGAACAGGTAGGGATCGAGGTTTTCCTGAACATTTTCTGCTAATTTATAGATTTTAAATAAATATTTTCTCTTCATTTCTACGTAGTGTTACTTGAAAATTTCACGCAAGTAAAGGAAATTATTTAATATCTCCGAATTATTAACAATAATTGTATTAAATGGCAATAAATAAGCATAAGTAATCGTTTTCCAGCCTTGAGATGAAGAAATAAGTGTTTTTTCCCTGAAAAACTTCCATCAATGTCACTGAGAAACTCTGAAACGGAACTTTAACATGGAACCGAACTAAATCGACGGAAATGTGATATAAATTACATCGCAGCTGGTCGATTACAGGTTGGTTCTGATCCCCATCAACTTTTTCAATGTGAATTTTGTGTTATTTTCCAGATCCTAGCATAAGTTCAAACTGTCAACAGCATCTCCGAACAAAAACTTTTTAACTGTTGTTTTGAGGCTTGCAGATGAGATAAAATGATTAACAATTATTAGAAAAGGTAGGGATCGAGCTTTTTCTAAACATTACCTGCTGGATATTAGTGTTTTCCACAATAATTCCATTAATCTCTCATCGTTAGCAGATATAATACACTCGATAGAATGATTTGAGGAGCTTTTCATCTCCGAAGGTAAAGAAATTCATAAGAAATAACGAATATTATTAATGCCATAATGATTTCAGGTAAACGAATGGAGAAACCAGTGATTTTCAAAGAAAATTCTCTTTAATGGGCATAGTGATGTTACACTGTAAGTTTCCAAAGTTGACAAAATTATTCAATTAAATACATTGTAATAGGCTGGTACTGATTCTATTCAACTCTTTCATCGTCATTTTCACGTTTTTTCCAAATTTCAAGCATATTTTGTATCGGTCTGGAACTTTCTATTCAACTGGAATCCTACCGTTGTGTACAAGGTACGTCGCTTTTTCTGATGCTTTTTCCAAGATTAAAGATAGTGTTGATAATATCTGATGCTCTTTTATCGATATTTCGTTTCGTTTTCTTGAAAAACTTATCTAGAAAAGTGGGTTAAATTTGAATTTTCTCTTTATAGGTTACGAGCAGTTTTGACAGTTGGGAGAGACTGGAGGACCAACAATAACCTTAAATACATTGTTTACTATGGGAAAAAGCGATTGGGCTTGTGATTTTGTATGAATTTGGACATTTTGGACTGAAATATTCACTATTGCATTATCTAGGAACTATATCCAAAGTACTTGATATCTTGTTTATTATAGGATCCCCTTTTGATAATTAAAATTTAAAAACTACGTTTATTCTACGTCCATAAATCATTTTTCATTTAAAATTTTATAATATTAACACTTCGATGAGATTTGTGAAAACCGAGCAAATTAGTGATCTGTAAAATGAATGACATAGAATAGATATTATATTTTCCGCTAGATGACGCCACTCACGGATTTTCATGTTACCACAGGATTAAGTTTACGCATTTATATGTATGAAACTACATTTTAATGAGATGGGTATCACGAATTTCATCAGCATTTGAAATTTTTGTAATTTCTCGACAGTAAAAATTACTTAGAATTGACAATTAATTTTTTTCCAGATAAGTATTTGAAACTATCTTGTAACACTCAAATTTATCAGCTTACATCCAAACATGTTTCAATACAATTTGTTCAATTTGAGAAAAAATCATTAGCGTATTTTTTTTAAACTTTAGTTTTTCCCAATAATCTGGGAACGGAAACAGTAACTTGAAACTTTTAATATAGGTTGCATATCAGAATGCAACGCCTGTGTTCATTAATGGCCCAAATGAAAGGAACGATTTCGTCGTTGTACTCACCTTAAATTATTTCCTCAATATCTCCAAAACTTTTCGAGCGATCGAATTGATGGTTGGTCATTAGATGAAGAATGTCGTCGCGCAACTTTCTAGCAAAAATTTGTTGTAATCGCAACGCTAATAACAAATGTTCTTTTCAGACATTTTGAGAATTTTTTGTCTATTTCTTCAGGAATATTCATCAAATTGAAATGATTATATTGAAATTTTGCACAGACCTTAGTATCTATATTCTACAAATATATACCACATTTAAGTTTGATCTGACTCCATTTGAGGACATATTCTCAAAAAATTATTTGAAATTTTGTGCTTTTTTCCTGAATGTCATTAATATTCCAACAATAACTCAAAATATACTAATTCAATCATCATGAAACTCGCTACCTAGCTGGCAAATGCCAATATAAAATTTTGTGCAAATTTTCATAATGATAGCTATAGGAGAACACTCAATTAAATTCTTCAACCTATTTTCGAAATTTATTGAATTGTTGGTGAATTTTTTTTGCAAACTATATATATGATTTCAATTAAATTCTTCACAGACCTCAGAGTTAACATTGTCAAATGGTGTAACTGATAGCAGTTCCATCAGATTGAATCGGACCTTGACAGCATTCCTGATTGTTGCAATAATAATAACTAGTACGCGCCCAGATCTACCTAGCGATAGATCAATCTTTACTGTAGATCTACTTAAGCGATACCTACGTAGGAAGCGCCCAGATTTACCTAGCGGGTAGATTTGCGTTTTTGAGTAGATTAATTGAATAGTTGACTGAATTATTTATTAAAAACGATGCACACTGTTTATAAATTTACAAAAAATCAGTAGCTAATGTAAAATTCGATCACAGTTATCGTCTATCCTCGAACTGAATTTTGACCAAATCGTGTATGTATTTTTGTGAATATTGAAATGATGAAATTTCAAATGCGTTCATCTACTGAACCGTTTGGCGGATTTTGTTCATTCCGAACTTAACCTTCGAATTCAAACTTTAAACCTACCCGGAAAATTTCGACTGTCTAAGTCATTCCTTCGCAAAGTTATCGCGTTTACAGCCGGCCTTCGGCCGTCTGTAAACACGATAACTTTGCAAAGGAATAACTTAGACACTCGAAATTTTCAGGGCAGGTTTAAAGCTTGAATTCGAAGGTTAAGTTCGGAATGAACAAAATCTGCCAAACGGTTCAGTAGACGAACGCATTTGAAATTCCATCATCTCAATATTCACAAAAATACAGACACGATTTAGTCAAAATTCAGTTTGAGGATAGACCCTAACCGTGGCTCCACATGCAAACATAAAATTGACTATAAAATGAAAATTCAATTTCTCAAAACGACACCAATAATACTAAATAGATATATCATCGCATGAAAAATTCATATTTCAACATTGAACAACGTTAAAAAAAATTTCTTGGATAAAATCCGAAAATGTTCACTATTCCAATTCAATATTCACTAAACATATGCATGTGCATTTTACAGGAATTTCCAATGTCTCAAATTTACTGAATTTCAATATTTCTAGTACATCACTCTTCGACCGAGAATCACCAAAGCATGAAGTAATATTCATTTTTTAAAGGAATTACGGTATTATGAACATTTAAATTTTCTGTTTCATTAATGGAGATGACCAATTCATAATTGACATATTAAAATATGATTGAGTAACCAAGATATCATGTTTTCCAAACAGGACAAATGCAAAACTGCATATTGAAGTAATTTTTTATTTATCGATTATTGACAATGATAATAAATTTCTATTATCAATTGACATCAAATGTTACATCGACTTGTGATTTTTGAAGATCAACCTCTTGCGAATAGTAAGAATCTATTGAATATTCCTGTTTCATTCACAATTATGAATAAATATACCAGGGGTACAGTATCATACAGTCTTGTCCTACACCAGCTGTATATTATTGAAACCATCCATAGATTACATAGTATTTCTGCAATTTCCACTTCTCAAAATCTATTGAGTTCCCTTTTTTTTTCATAATGATGATAGTCCATCTTCTACAAAGTATGCTTGATTAAACCTAGGAATGTGATACATAAATTTGCCATGATCAAGTTTCCAATTTATCAGAACATTAGATATGATCCATATCACCACTCACCATAAAACTTAAATGGTTCAACATACATGAATTCTCAGGGGGAGGATAGTGAGATTTTTGAGAAATTCATAAAACATTCTACAGTCCTTTAAAGGCTTTCTTCCTTTGTATATGCTTAATACTTGGATGGCATAACACTTCAACAACATGACCTCACATATCTCAAAACTGCAAAAATATCATACTTGATGCATTGGCTTAAGGAAAATAACATAATAATGTATACCTTTGAAGTCGAGTTAATCTCCAACATTTCAAATATATATGGCAATGTGAAGTTTTTTCGACGAATTCTGGATTAGCATTCTGATTCTTATCGTAGCCTTGAACCCATTCTAAACATTCTTCACTTTATGACTTCAATGATACAGAAACTTTCCAATGTCCAGTTCATTTAAAATATCTGACTCACCTGAAAATAAATATTTCCTCATGATATTCAGGTTGGAAAAACCTGTGATAAGTTAAAGTATCTTCAATTGTAGGTAATACTTACTGTTTCCTCTCGTGAATGTAGCATAAGGTTATAATAACTTGCTAAAATTATACCGATAACTCGACTTTTTCTTGAAAAAGTCATTGTAAGAGTTGGAATTAGGCAGTATTGACCATGATTGATACTTCTAAATGCATTTCCATTCGTTACTAACTTTATTTTCGTCAATTTCAATGTAGCTTCCACATAGGATGCTATTTTGACGGCAAATTAGAATTGATGTTAATGACAATTGACATAAACATAACGCTGGTTCGGCTTGAAAATATTGACGGAAGTACCCGATCTTTGCCGACGGTCAAAGCCTACGATGCTTAAGTTTTCGGCGAAATCGACAGAAATTCGAGGTTCGACGTTGCCATATATTCACTATCGCAAGAAATTCTCCTTCCAAAGCGAGCCCGAAGGCGGCGGAGATAGCCGATCTCGGCCGAGTCCACAGAAGAATATGAAATGGACAATTTTTACCGGATTTTCTTAGAAATGTCACTTTTTTCCATCATTCCTGCAAGAATACGAAAGTGGGAATCAAAAAAAGAGGCCCGCTAAGCCACAATTTCGTCTTTCGTCTTTCTGTTCGTACCAAAAAAGTCTACCTAGCTTGAACCCAGCGACCAAATGCTTTCCTGTGGTTTTGCACCTTTGGGAAATATCGATATTTTCGTTATTTTTCGGGAATTTTTTAAAAGTATCTCTCGATTTTTCCGCGATGAAAGATCAACAGTACGGAAGAGTTCGAAATTTCCTCTTTCTAATCACGTTCAGATATCACACCAAGACTCCACGGAAATATCAGAAAAACTCTCACGAACATAACCCTTTCTTAGCAAAAGTTTTTCTTGATCTCCTGCAGTGGTTTCGGCGGTGTTGCCTGTAACGCGTTTAGTATTATAGATTATATTTATTTCAAATCATTTCACTTGTGATACATTAAAGTTACATGATATGAAACAGTATCAACAGAATTTAATTAGCTTTCTTCAATGTCCTACTTAGAACATGGTTCCAGTTGTAAAAATGTCTGGTAGATGTGCCTTTTGAAATTGCTCATAACTTCGATGTCTTTTATATTCTGGAGTAGAACCGTAAATCTGTAATGAAATTTTTTTCCAATTTACAATGAGTAAGTACTATAAGCTCGTTGAACATTATTCACAATATCGATAAATTATAGGAATAGGAATAATTGCTCATTAGGAGCTGGCAATATTTCTTCATAAGCTGTTTTATCACAATAAAAAGAAAAATCCTCAATCTAATCGACTAATAAAATTCAGTAGATATGCAGGAATCATATAAATACAAAATATTCCTCTGAAGAATAAGGCTCTACATATATAAAATAGCTATAAAGTTCCATATGTCTTAAAAAACATGCTTTCACCACAACTTACTTAAGAACCATCAGAATTTCACCAAAGGACTCGGGAGTACTTCTGATTGTTGTAATATGAAGTAGAACACTATATCTGAAATTAGATTCCATTGAATACCTTAAGAGCACTCCTTATTGTTGCAATATCAAGTAGAACAAAGTGTCTGTAATTCAAAATTATTTCCAATTCACACTAAAGTAACTTCTATCATATTATTAGATATTATTTACAATATCGATAAATATTCATAGGAATAAATGCTCATTAAGAGTTGGCAATATTACTTCATAAGCTATTATATCACAATCAAATGAAAATCTTTATCAGAAAGAAATCTATCTAATACAACTAATGAAACTTGGTAGATATGTAGGAATTATATGAATTCAAAATATTCCTCTTAAGAATGAGGCTCTACATATATTAAATAACTATATAATTCCTTATGCCTCAATGGACAGGCTTCTATACTATTTACCGAAGAACATCCAAACTTCCACGTGGGCTTCAAAGGTACTTCTGAATGTTGTGGTATCAAGTAGAACACCATATCTGTAATAAGATCCATTGAAGACCTGGAGGGCCCTTCTTATTGTAGCAATATTATGTGGAACAGTTAGTCTGTAATTAATAATTTTTTCCAAATTACAATGAGAAAGTACTTACAGATTGTTAAACACTCTATTTACAATTTGGATAGTTTTTCATAGGAATAAATGCTCATTAAGAGTTGACAATATTACTTCATAAGCTATTATATCACAGTCAAATGAACATCTTCATCAGAAAGAAGTCTATCTAATACGACTAATGAAACTTGGTAGATATGTAGGAATTATATAAATTCAAAATATTCCTCTTAAGAATAAGGCTCTAGATATATTAAATAACTATATAATTCCTTATGCCTCAATGGACAGGCTTCTATATTACTTACCGAAGAACATCCAAATTTCCACGTGGGCTTCAAAAGTACTTCTGAATGTTTTGTTATTAAGTAGAACACCATGTCTGTAATAAGATCCACTGAAGACCTTGAGAGCACTTCTTATTGTAGCAATATTGTGTGGAACAGTAAGTCTGTAATTAATAATTTTTCCCAAATTACAATGAGTTAATACTAACAGATTGTTAAACACTATTTACAATATGGGTAATTTTTCATAGGAATAAATACTCATTAAGACTCGACAATATTACTTCTTAAGCTATTATATCACAGTCAAATAAACATCTTTATCAGAAAGAAATCTATCTAATACAACTAATGAAACTTGGTAGATATGTAGGAATTATATGAATTCAAAATATTCCTCTTAAGAATGAGGCTCTACATATATTAAATAACTATATAATTTCTTATGCCTCAATGGACAGGCTTCTATATTACTTACCGAAGAACATCCAAATTTCCACGTGGGCTTCAAAAGTACTTCTGAATGTTTTGTTATCAAGTAGAACACCATGTCTGTAATAAGATCAGTTGAAGACCTGGAGGGCCCTACAAATTGTAGCGATATTGTGTGGAACAGTAAATCTGTAATTAATAATTTTTCCCAAATTACAATGAGTAAGTAGTAACAGATTGTTAAATACACTATTTACAATATGGATAATTTTATATAGGTATAAATGCCCATTAAGAGTTGACAATATTACTTCATAAACTATTATATCATAATCAAAAGAAAAATCATCAATCTAATCGGCTAATGAAATTCAGTGAAGGAAATAGAGGTACCTTAGTGTTTTCGGGTTCAGGTTTTCCCCTAAAAAACCTTACGATGACCTGTTGACTGGCCGAAAGAGCTTGGTTTTCGACTCAATAATAAAAATCCCACACTGGAGTACCTCTATTTCATTCACTCATTTCGATTTGGTGTGCGCAATCACCCTTGCTGTAATAAAATTCAGTAGATATGTAGGAATCATATAAATACAAAATATTCCCCTAAAGAATAAGGCTATGCATATATGATATAGCTATATAATTCCTTATGTCTTGAAAGACAGTCTATTACCACTACTTACCGAAAAACCATCCAAATTTCACTGAAGGTCTTAAGAATACTACTGATTGTTGTAGTATCACGTAGAACACCATATCTATAATTAGATTCCACTGAATATCTTGAGAGCTCTTCTTATTGTTGCAATATTGTATAAAACAGTATATCTGTAATTCATCATTTTCCCAAGTTATAATGAGTAAGTACTATCAGATTGTTAAGGTCTCAAAAGTACTCCTGATAGTTGTAGTATCAAGTAGAATACCATATCTGTAATTATATTCCACCGAAGACCTAGAGAGAACTTCTGATTGTTGCAATATTGTGTGGAACAGCAAGTCTGTAATTAATCATTTTTACTGAGTTACAATGAGTAGGTACAGTCAGATTTATAAACACTAATAACGATAAATATATAAAATATCTATAGTATACCTTATTAGACAGGCTTTTATCTCTACTTACTGAAGATCTATCAAAATTACATCGAAGTCTTCAAGAGTATGTCTGATAATTATAATAACAAATAGAGCAGTAAATGTGTAATTAGATTCCACTAAAGACCTCGGGAGCACTTTCGATTGTAGTAATATCAAGTAGATCACTAAATCTGTAATAAGAAATATTTCCAAGTTATAATAATAATATGAGACCGTTGAACTCACCAACAATCCATCACCTAGAATTATTCAATGTATTTATGGGTCTGGCAATTTAATTCAAGCTTCCGTAATACAATATAATCGACATAAAGTCAAATATTTCCATGTAACGAACACCTTCTATCAGAAAATCACGAAGTATTTTAGGTGGTTTGGATTACGAAAAAGTAGGGTTAGCGCATAACGTAAATATACTTGTTAGCGATGGAACTGAGGTTATACAAAATTCTATGATCTCCTATTTACACAGAAAAATCCGTGACTAAAAAGTAGTAAATTATATAGAATCTCCTACAAATTATTTGAAAAGTGAATAAACTGTTCATTCTCGGTAATTGAATCATATTTGATAATAAAATTTCATCGAATTTATGAGTTATTGATATTCGTGACCAACAAATATAGGGATCTGTAAAATTTCTGGTAGGGAATAGCTTCCCATGTGATATCGCAGTTGAATGTCGTATGCTTGGTTGTATCAAACTTCCGATAGATGGCAACATTAACAGATTTCCATAATAACTACCAGGTTTACGTTCGTTCTGTTTGTGTGTTATTATGTACATCAAATTCGGCAATTTAACATTATAAATTGCTTGATATTGAGACAAAACCGAACATTCGGCGATTTGATTCATCATTTTCCGTTCAATAATTATACCAAGGCGGCTCATGCATGAAATTGAGTAGGTAGATTCAATATGTAAATGATCTCTTTTCCGAATTGTTTCTACGGACATTATGATCCAAAACTGATCATTTAACTCTTAAATTCGTCAAATATGTCTCGAGCCAACGTAACTTAATCATTTTGAGAAGAAATGAGCTGCATAATGTAATTATTCATTTTGAGAAGAAATGAGCTGCATAATATAATAAAAACTCGGATTTTTTTGGTATTACTCGAGAAATACTGATTCAGTCCTGATTAAACTCCACAGCTAGTTTTAAGATGCTGAAAGACAACTTTGTGCAAAATTTCGTGATAATCGGGTTATTAGAACAATTTGAAAAAAAAAATTTATATGATTTTTTCATCATATCATCCTCATTAAATTCTGTATGAAACTTCGAACTGTTATTTTCGATGAAGTACTGGATTTCAATTCGATCTGGTCTGTATTTTTGGAAATATTGGAAAAATAAAATTTTGATTGGGTATATCTACGGAATCATTGGGTGGATTTTACCCATTCACGAATTCGGCCTTCGTAATTAAGGTCCAAACCTTCTCTACAAATATCGAGTTTCTAAGTTGTTTCTTTCGGAAGTTATTGTGTTTACGCAGTCGGCCGTTAGGCTGACCGTAAACACAATAACTTCCGGAAGAAACGACTTAGAAACTCGATATTTGTAGAGTAGGTTTGGGGCTTAATTACGAAGGTCGAATTCGTGAATGGGTTAAATCCGCCCAATGATTCCGTAGATATATCCAATCAAAATTTTATTTTTCCAATGTTTCCAAAAATACAGATCAGATCGAATTGAAATTCAGTACTTCATCGAAAATAACAGTTCGAAGTTTCATACAGAATTTAATGAGGATGATATGATGAGAAAATCATATAAATTTTTTTTTCAAATTGTTCTAATAACACGATTATCACGAAATTTTGCATAAAGTTGTCTTTTAGCATCTTAAAACTAGCTGTGAAGTTTAATAAGGACTGAATCAGTACTTCTCGAGTAATACCGAAAAAATCAACGATATCGAGAAGAAAACCTCGAAATTTGACATATTTTTTCCCGATATCTCCAGAACTTATGATCGTATCGAACTGAAATTTGGTACGCGCGCACGTTCAAATTCGTTGCTGAAGCGGTCATCTACATTGAACATGCGCGCAAAAGTTGCTGCCTTCACGGCAGTGCTTTTTGAAATTTTTATTTTTGGAACGTTATTCTGGATTGTGAAGAGGAATGATTGGTGAAAATTTCAGTCGAATCAGAGCATTGGTTCGAAAGATACTATACTTGTCATTTGTCGAAGAACACCCTGTATCTCAGTTGTTTCGAAAGTTAGACTTTTTATTTTTGGAACGTTATTCTGGATTGTAAAGAGGAATGATTGGTGAAAATTTCAGTCGAATCAGAGCATTGGTTCGAAAGATACTATACTTGTCATTTGTCGAAGAACACCCTGTATCTCAGTTGTTTCGAAAGTTAGACTTTTTATTTTTGGAACGTTATTCTGGATTGTGAAGAGGAATGATTGGTGAAAATTTCAGTCGAATCAGAGCATTGGTTCGAAAGATACTATGCTTGTCATTTGACGAAGAACACCCTGTATCTCAGTTGTTTCGAAAGATAGACTTTTTATTTTTGGAACGTTATTCTGGATTGTGAAGAGGAATGATTGGTGAAAATTTCTGTCGAATCAGAGCATTGGTTCGAAAGATACTATACTTGTCATTTGACGAAGAACACCCTGTATCTCAGTTGTTTCGAAAGTTAGACTTTTTATTTTTGGAACGTTATTCTGGATTGTGAAGAGGAATGATTGGTGAAAATTTCAGTCGAATCAGAGCATTGGTTCGAAAGATACTATACTTGTCATTTGACGAAGAACACCCTGTATCTCAGTTGTTTCGAAAGTTAGACTTTTTATTTTTGGAACGTTATTCTGGATTGTGAAGAGGAATGATTGGTGAAAATTTCAGTCGAATCAGAGCATTGGTTCGAAAGATACTATACTTGTCATTTGACGAAGAACACCCTGTATCTCAGTTGTTTCGAAAGTTAGACTTTTTATTTTTGGAACGTTATTCTGGATTGTGAAGAGGAATGATTGGTGAAAATTTCAGTCGAATCAGAGCATTGGTTCGAAAGATACTATACTTGTCATTTGACGAAGAACACCCTGTATCTCAGTTGTTTCGAAAGTTAGACTTTTTATTTTTGGAACGTTATTCTGGATTGTGAAGAGGAATGATTGGTGAAAATTTCAGTCGAATCAGAGCATTGGTTCGAAAGATACTATACTTGTCATTTGACGAAGAACACCCTGTATCTCAGTTGTTTCGAAAGTTAGACTTTTTATTTTTGGAACGTTATTCTGGATTGTGAAGAGGAATGATTGGTGAAAATTTCAGTCGAATCAGAGCATTGGTTCGAAAGATACTATACTTGTCATTTGACGAAGAACACCCTGTATCTCAGTTGTTTCGAAATTTAGACTTTTTATTTTTGGAATGTTATTCTGGATTGTGAAGAGGAATGATTGGTGAAAATTTCAGTCGAATCAGAGCATTGGTTCGAAAGATACTATACTTGTCATTTGACGAAGAACACCCTGTATCTCAGTTCTTTCGAAAGTTAGACTTTTTATTTTTGGAACGTTATTCTGGATTGTGAAGAGGAATGATTGGTGAAAATTTCAGTCGAATCAGAGCATTGGTTCGAAAGATACTATACTTGTCATTTGACGAAGAACACCCTGTATCTCAGTTGTTTCGAAAGTTAGACTTTTTATTTTTGGAACGTTATTCTGGATTGTGAAGAGGAATGATTGGTGAAAATTTCAGTCGAATCAGAGCATTGGCTCGAAAGATACTATACTTGTCATTTGACGAAGAACACCCTGTATCTCGGTTGTTTCGAAAGTTAGACTTTTCATTTTTGGAAAGTTATTCTGGATTGTGAAGAGGAATGATTGGTGAAAATTTCAGTCGAATCAGAGCATTGGTTCGAAAGATACTATACTTGTCATTTGACGAAGAACACCCTGTATCTCAGTTGTTTCGAAAGTTAGACTTTTTATTTTTGGAACGTTATTCTGGATTGTGAAGAGGAATGATTGGTGAAAATTTCAGTCGAATCAGAGCATTGGTTCGAAAGATACTATACTTGTCATTTGACGAAGAACACCCTGTATCTCAGTTGTTTCGAAAGTTAGACTTTTTATTTTTGGAACGTTATTCTGGATTGTGAAGAAGAATGATTGGTGAAAATTTCAGTCGAATCAGAGCATTGGTTCGAAAGATACTATACTTGTCATTTGACGAAGAACACCCTGTATCTCAGTTGTTTCGAAAGTTAGACTTTTTATTTTTGGAACGTTATTCTGGATTGTGAAGAGGAATGATTGGTGAGAATTTCAGTCGTATCAGAGCATTGGTTCGAAAGATACTATACTTGTCATTTGACGAAGAACACCCTGTATCTCAGTTGTTTCGAAAGTTAGACTTTTTATTTTTGGAACGTTATTCTGGATTGTGAAGAGGAATGATTGGTGAAAATTTCAGTCGAATCAGAGCATTGGTTCGAAAGATACTATAATTGTCATTTGACGAAGAACATCCTGTATCTCAGTTGTTTCGAAAGTTAGACTTTTTATTTTTGGAACGTTATTCTGGATTGTGAAGAGGAATGATTGGTGAAAATTTCAGTCGAATCAGAGCATTGGTTCGAAAGATACTATACTTGTCATTTGACGAAGAACACCCTGTATCTCAGTTGTTTCGAAAGTTAGACTTTTTATTTTTGGAACGTTATTCTGGATTGTGAAGAGGAATGATTGGTGAAAATTTCAGTCGAATCAGAGCATTGGTTCGAAAGATACTATACTTGTAATTTGACGAAGAACACCCTGTATCTCGGTTGTTTCGAAAGTTAGACTTTTTATTTTTGGAACGTTATTCTGGATTGTGAAGAGGAATGATTGGTGAAAATTTCAGTCGAATCAGAGCATTGGTTCGAAAGATACTATACTTGTCATTTGACGAAGAACACCCTGTATCTCAGTTGTTTCGAAAGTTAGACTTTTTATTTTTGGAACGTTATTCTGGATTGTGAAGAGGAATGATTGGTGAAAATTTCAGTCGAATCAGAGCATTGGTTCGAAAGATACTATACTTGTCATTTGACGAAGAACACCCTGTATCTCAGTTGTTTCGAAAGTTAGACTTTTTATTTTTGGAACGTTATTCTGGATTGTGAAGAGGAATGATTGGTGAAAATTTCAGTCGAATCAGAGCATTGGTTCGAAAGATACTATACTTGTCATTTGACGAAGAACACCCTGTATCTCAGTTGTTTCGAAAGTTAGACTTTTTATTTTTGGAACGTTATTCTGGATTGTGAAGAGGAATGATTGGTGAAAATTTCAGTCGAATCAGAGCATTGGTTCGAAAGATACTATACTTGTCATTTGACGAAGAACACCCTGTATCTCAGTTGTTTCGAAAGTTAGACTTTTTATTTTTGGAATGTTATTCTGGATTGTGAAGAGGAATGATTGAGGAAAATTTCAGTCGAATCAGAGCATTGGTTCGAAAGATACTTTACTTGTCATTTGACGAAGAACACCCTGTATCTCGGTTGTTTCGAAAGTTAGACTTTTTATTTTTGGAACGTTATTCTGGATTGTGAAGAGGAATGATTGGTGAAAATTTCAGTCGAATCAGAGCATTGGTTCGAAAGATACTATACTTGTCATTTGACGAAGAACACCCTGTATCTCAGTTGTTTCGAAAGTTAGACTTTTTATTTTTGGAACGTTATTCTGGATTGTGAAGAGGAATGATTGGTGAAAATTTCAGTCGAATCAGAGCATTGGTTCGAAAGATACTATACTTGTCATTTGACGAAGAACACCCTGTATCTCAGTTGTTTCGAAAGTTAGACTTTTTATTTTTGGAACGTTATTCTGGATTGTGAAGAGGAATGATTGGTGAAAATTTCAGTCGAATCAGAGCATTGGTTCGAAAGATACTATACTTGTCATTTGACGAAGAACACCCTGTATCTCAGTTGTTTCGAAAGTTATACTTTTTATTTTTGGAACGTTATTCTGGATTGTGAAGAGGAATGATTGGTGAAAATTTCAGTCGAATCAGAGCATTGGTTCGAAAGATACTATACTTGTCATTTGACGAAGAACACCCTGTATCTCAGTTGTTTCGCAAGTTAGACTTTTTATTTTTGGAACGTTATTCTGGATTGTGAAGAGGAATGATTGGTGAAAATTTCAGTCGAATCAGAGCATTGGTTCGAAAGATACTATACTTCTCATTTGACGAAGAACACCCTGTATCTCGGTTGTTTCGAAAGTTAGACTTTTTATTTTTGGAACGTTATTCTGGATTGTGAAGAGGAATGATTGGTGAAAATTTCAGTCGAATCAGAGCATTGGTTCGAAAGATACTATACTTGTCATTTGACGAAGAACACCCTGTATCTCAGTTGTTTCGAAAGTTAGACTTTTTATTTTTGGAACGTTATTCTGGATTGTGAAGAGGAATGATTGGTGAAAATTTCAGTCGAATCAGAGCATTGGTTCGAAAGATACTATACTTGTCATTTGACGAAGAACACCCTGTATCTCAGTTGTTTCGAAAGTTAGACTTTTTATTTTTGGAACGTTATTCTGGATTGTGAAGAGGAATGATTGGTGAAAATTTCAGTCGAATCAGAGCATTGGTTCGAAAGATACTATACTTGTCATTTGACGAAGAACACCCTGTATCTCAGTTGTTTCGAAAGTTAGACTTTTTATTTTTGGAACGTTATTCTGGATTGTGAAGAGGAATGATTGGTGAAAATTTCAGTCGAATCAGAGCATTGGTTCGAAAGATACTATACTTGTCATTTGACGAAGAACACCCTGTATCTCAGTTGTTTCGAAAGTTAGACTTTTTATTTTTGGAACGTTATTCTGGATTGTAGAGAGGAATGATTGGTGAAAATTTCAGTCGAATCAGAGCATTGGTTCGAAAGATACTATACTTGTCATTTGACGAAGAACACCCTGTATCTCAGTTGTTTCGATAGTTAGACTTTTTATTTTTGGAACGTTATTCTGGATTGTGAAGAGGAATGATTGGTGAAAATTTCAGTCGAATCAGAGCATTGGTTCGAAAGATACTATACTTGTCATTTGACGAAGAACACCCTGTATCTCAGTTGTTTCGAAAGTTAGACTTTTTATTTTTGGAACGTTATTCTGGATTGTGAAGAGGAATGATTGGTGAAAATTTCTGTCGAATCAGAGCATTGGTTCGAAAGATACTATACTTGTCATTTGACGAAGAACACCCTGTATCTCAGTTGTTTCGAAAGTTAGACTTTTTATTTTTGGAACGTTATTCTGGATTGTGAAGAGGAATGATTGGTGAAAATTTCAGTCGAATCAGAGCATTGGTTCGAAAGATACTATACTTGTCATTTGACGAAGAACACCCTGTATCTCGGTTGTTTCGAAAGTTAGACTTTTTATTTTTGGAACGTTATTCTGGATTGTGAAGAGGAATGATTGGTGAAAATTTCAGTCGAATCAGAGCATTGGTTCGAAAGATACTATACTTGTCATTTGACGAAGAACACCCTGTATCTCAGTTGTTTCGAAAGTTAGACTTTTTATTTTTGGAACGTTATTCTGGATTGTGAAGAGGAATGATTGGTGAAAATTTCAGTCGAATCAGAGCATTGGTTCGAAAGATACTATACTTGTCATTTGACGAAGAACACCCTGTATCTCAGTTGTTTCGAAAGTTAGACTTTTTATTTTTGGAACGTTATTCTGGATTGTGAAGAGGAATGATTGGTGAAAATTTCAGTCGAATCAGAGCATTGGTTCGAAAGATACTATACTTGTCATTTGACGAAGAACACCCTGTATCTCAGTTGTTTCGAAAGTTAGACTTTTTATTTTTGGAACGTTATTCTGGATTGTGAAGAGGAATGATTGGTGAAAATTTCAGTCGAATCAGAGCATTGGTTCGAAAGATACTATACTTGTCATTTGACGAAGAACACCCTGTATCTCAGTTGTTTCGAAAGTTAGACTTTTTATTTTTGGAATGTTATTCTGGATTGTGAAGAGGAATGATTGAGGAAAATTTCAGTCGAATCAGAGCATTGGTTCGAAAGATACTTTACTTGTCATTTGACGAAGAACACCCTGTATCTCGGTTGTTTCGAAAGTTAGACTTTTTATTTTTGGAACGTTATTCTGGATTGTGAAGAGGAATGATTGGTGAAAATTTCAGTCGAATCAGAGCATTGGTTCGAAAGATACTATACTTGTCATTTGACGAAGAACACCCTGTATCTCAGTTGTTTCGAAAGTTAGACTTTTTATTTTTGGAACGTTATTCTGGATTGTGAAGAGGAATGATTGGTGAAAATTTCAGTCGAATCAGAGCATTGGTTCGAAAGATACTATACTTGTCATTTGACGAAGAACACCCTGTATCTCAGTTGTTTCGAAAGTTAGACTTTTTATTTTTGGAACGTTATTCTGGATTGTGAAGAGGAATGATTGGTGAAAATTTCAGTCGAATCAGAGCATTGGTTCGAAAGATACTATACTTCTCATTTGACGAAGAACACCCTGTATCTCAGTTGTTTCGAAAGTTATACTTTTTATTTTTGGAACGTTATTCTGGATTGTGAAGAGGAATGATTGGTGAAAATTTCAGTCGAATCAGAGCATTGGTTCGAAAGATACTATACTTGTCATTTGACGAAGAACACCCTGTATCTCAGTTGTTTCGCAAGTTAGACTTTTTATTTTTGGAACGTTATTCTGGATTGTGAAGAGGAATGATTGGTGAAAATTTCAGTCGAATCAGAGCATTGGTTCGAAAGATACTATACTTCTCATTTGACGAAGAACACCCTGTATCTCGGTTGTTTCGAAAGTTAGACTTTTTATTTTTGGAACGTTATTCTGGATTGTGAAGAGGAATGATTGGTGAAAATTTCAGTCGAATCAGAGCATTGGTTCGAAAGATACTATACTTGTCATTTGACGAAGAACACCCTGTATCTCAGTTGTTTCGAAAGTTAGACTTTTTATTTTTGGAACGTTATTCTGGATTGTGAAGAGGAATGATTGGTGAAAATTTCAGTCGAATCAGAGCATTGGTTCGAAAGATACTATACTTGTCATTTGACGAAGAACACCCTGTATCTCAGTTGTTTCGAAAGTTAGACTTTTTATTTTTGGAACGTTATTCTGGATTGTGAAGAGGAATGATTGGTGAAAATTTCAGTCGAATCAGAGCATTGGTTCGAAAGATACTATACTTGTCATTTGACGAAGAACACCCTGTATCTCAGTTGTTTCGAAAGTTAGACTTTTTATTTTTGGAACGTTATTCTGGATTGTGAAGAGGAATGATTGGTGAAAATTTCAGTCGAATCAGAGCATTGGTTCGAAAGATACTATACTTGTCATTTGACGAAGAACACCCTGTATCTCAGTTGTTTCGAAAGTTAGACTTTTTATTTTTGGAACGTTATTCTGGATTGTAGAGAGGAATGATTGGTGAAAATTTCAGTCGAATCAGAGCATTGGTTCGAAAGATACTATACTTCTCATTTGACGAAGAACACCCTGTATCTCGGTTGTTTCGAAAGTTAGACTTTTTATTTTTGGAACGTTATTCTGGATTGTGAAGAGGAATGATTGGTGAAAATTTCAGTCGAATCAGAGCATTGGTTCGAAAGATACTATACTTGTCATTTGACGAAGAACACCCTGTATCTCAGTTGTTTCGAAAGTTAGACTTTTTATTTTTGGAACGTTATTCTGGATTGTGAAGAGGAATGATTGGTGAAAATTTCAGTCGAATCAGAGCATTGGTTCGAAAGATACTATACTTGTCATTTGACGAAGAACACCCTGTATCTCAGTTGTTTCGAAAGTTAGACTTTTTATTTTTGGAACGTTATTCTGGATTGTGAAGAGGAATGATTGGTGAAAATTTCAGTCGAATCAGAGCATTGGTTCGAAAGATACTATACTTGTCATTTGACGAAGAACACCCTGTATCTCAGTTGTTTCGAAAGTTAGACTTTTTATTTTTGGAACGTTATTCTGGATTGTGAAGAGGAATGATTGGTGAAAATTTCAGTCGAATCAGAGCATTGGTTCGAAAGATACTATACTTGTCATTTGACGAAGAACACCCTGTATCTCAGTTGTTTCGAAAGTTAGACTTTTTATTTTTGGAACGTTATTCTGGATTGTGAAGAGGAATGATTGGTGAAAATTTCAGTCGAATCAGAGCATTGGTTCGAAAGATACTATACTTGTCATTTGACGAAGAACACCCTGCATCTCAGTTGTTTCGAAAGTTAGACTTTTTATTTTTGGAACGTTATTCTGGATTGTGAAGAGGAATGATTGGTGAAAATTTCAGTCGAATCAGAGCATTGGTTCGAAAGATACTATACTTGTCATTTGACGAAGAACACCCTGTATCTCAGTTGTTTCGAAAGTTAGACTTTTTATTTTTGAAACGTTATTCTGGATTGTGAAGAGGAATGATTGGTGAAAATTTCAGTCGAATCAGAGCATTGGTTCGAAAGATACTATACTTGTCATTTGACGAAGAACACCCTGTATCTCAGTTGTTTCGAAAGTTAGACTTTTTATTTTTGGAACGTTATTCTGGATTGTGAAGAGGAATGATTGGTGAAAATTTCAGTCGAATCAGAGCATTGGTTCGAAAGATACTATACTTGTCATTTGACGAAGAACACCCTGTATCTCAGTTGTTTCGAAAGTTAGACTTTTTATTTTTGGAACGTTATTCTGGATTGTGAAGAGGAATGATTGGTGAAAATTTCAGTCGAATCAGAGCATTGGTTCGAAAGATACTATACTTGTCATTTGACGAAGAACACCCTGTATCTCAGTTGTTTCGAAAGTTAAACTTTTTATTTTTGGAATGTTATTCTGGATTGTGAAGAGGAATGATTGAGGAAAATTTCAGTCGAATCAGAGCATTGGTTCGAAAGATACTTTACTTGTCATTTGACGAAGAACACCCTGTATCTCGGTTGTTTCGAAAGTTAGACTTTTTATTTTTGGAACGTTATTCTGGATTGTGAAGAGGAATGATTGGTGAAAATTTCAGTCGAATCAGAGCATTGGTTCGAAAGATACTATACTTGTCATTTGACGAAGAACACCCTGTATCTCAGTTGTTTCGAAAGTTAGACTTTTTATTTTTGGAACGTTATTCTGGATTGTGAAGAGGAATGATTGGTGAAAATTTCAGTCGAATCAGAGCATTGGTTCGAAAGATACTATACTTGTCATTTGACGAAGAACACCCTGTATCTCAGTTGTTTCGAAAGTTAGACTTTTTATTTTTGGAACGTTATTCTGGATTGTGAAGAGGAATGATTGGTGAAAATTTCAGTCGAATCAGAGCATTGGTTCGAAAGATACTATACTTCTCATTTGACGAAGAACACCCTGTATCTCAGTTGTTTCGAAAGTTATACTTTTTATTTTTGGAACGTTATTCTGGATTGTGAAGAGGAATGATTGGTGAAAATTTCAGTCGAATCAGAGCATTGGTTCGAAAGATACTATACTTGTCATTTGACGAAGAACACCCTGTATCTCAGTTGTTTCGCAAGTTAGACTTTTTATTTTTGGAACGTTATTCTGGATTGTGAAGAGGAATGATTGGTGAAAATTTCAGTCGAATCAGAGCATTGGTTCGAAAGATACTATACTTCTCATTTGACGAAGAACACCCTGTATCTCGGTTGTTTCGAAAGTTAGACTTTTTATTTTTGGAACGTTATTCTGGATTGTGAAGAGGAATGATTGGTGAAAATTTCAGTCGAATCAGAGCATTGGTTCGAAAGATACTATACTTGTCATTTGACGAAGAACACCCTGTATCTCAGTTGTTTCGAAAGTTAGACTTTTTATTTTTGGAACGTTATTCTGGATTGTGAAGAGGAATGATTGGTGAAAATTTCAGTCGAATCAGAGCATTGGTTCGAAAGATACTATACTTGTCATTTGACGAAGAACACCCTGTATCTCAGTTGTTTCGAAAGTTAGACTTTTTATTTTTGGAACGTTATTCTGGATTGTGAAGAGGAATGATTGGTGAAAATTTCAGTCGAATCAGAGCATTGGTTCGAAAGATACTATACTTGTCATTTGACGAAGAACACCCTGTATCTCAGTTGTTTCGAAAGTTAGACTTTTTATTTTTGGAACGTTATTCTGGATTGTGAAGAGGAATGATTGGTGAAAATTTCAGTCGAATCAGAGAATTGGTTCGAAAGATACTATACTTGTCATTTGACGAAGAACACCCTGTATCTCAGTTGTTTCGAAAGTTAGACTTTTTATTTTTGGAACGTTATTCTGGATTGTAGAGAGGAATGATTGGTGAAAATTTCAGTCGAATCAGAGCATTGGTTCGAAAGATACTATACTTGTCATTTGACGAAGAACACCCTGTATCTCAGTTGTTTCGATAGTTAGACTTTTTATTTTTGGAACGTTATTCTGGATTGTGAAGAGGAATGATTGGTGAAAATTTCAGTCGAATCAGAGCATTGGTTCGAAAGATACTATACTTGTCATTTGACGAAGAACACCCTGTATCTCAGTTGTTTCGAAAGTTAGACTTTTTATTTTTGGAACGTTATTCTGGATTGTGAAGAGGAATGATTGGTGAAAATTTCTGTCGAATCAGAGCATTGGTTCGAAAGATACTATACTTGTCATTTGACGAAGAACACCCTGTATCTCAGTTCTTTCGAAGGTTAGACTTTTTATTTTTGGAACGTTATTCTGGATTGTGAAGAGGAATGATTGGTGAAAATTTCAGTCGAATCAGAGCATTGGTTCGAAAGATACTATACTTGTCATTTGACGAAGAACACCCTGTATCTCAGTTGTTTCGAAAGTTAGACTTTTTATTTTTGGAACGTTATTCTGGATTGTGAAGAGGAATGATTGGTGAAAATTTCAGTCGAATCAGAGCATTGGTTCCAAAGATACTATACTTGTCATTTGACGAAGAACACCCTGTATCTCAGTTGTTTCGAAAGTTAGACTTTTTATTTTTGAAACGTTATTCTGGATTGTGAAGAGGAATGATTGGTGAAAATTTCAGTCGAATCAGAGCATTGGTTCGAAAGATACTATACTTGTCATTTGACGAAGAACACCCTGTATCTCAGTTGTTTCGAAAGTTAGACTTTTTATTTTTGGAACGTTATTCTGGATTGTGAAGAGGAATGATTGGTGAAAATTTCAGTCGAATCAGAGCATTGGTTCGAAAGATACTATACTTGTCATTTGACGAAGAACACCCTGTATCTCAGTTGTTTCGAAAGTTAGACTTTTTATTTTTGGAACGTTATTCTGGATTGTGAAGAGGAATGATTGGTGAAAATTTCAGTCGAATCAGAGCATTGGTTCGAAAGATACTATACTTGTCATTTGACGAAGAACACCCTGTATCTCAGTTGTTTCGAAAGTTAGACTTTTTATTTTTGGAACGTTATTCTGAATTGTGAAGAGGAATGATTGGTGAAAATTTCAGTCGAATCAGAGCATTGGTTCGAAAGATACTATACTTGTCATTTGACGAAGAACAACCTGTATCTCAGTTGTTTCGAAAGTTAGACTTTTTATTTTTGGAACGTTATTCTGGATTGTGAAGAGGAATGATTGGTGAAAATTTCAGTCGAATCAGAGCATTGGTTCGAAAGATACTATACTTGTCATTTGACGAAGAACACCCTGTATCTCAGTTGTTTCGAAAGTTAGACTTTTTATTTTTGGAACGTTATTCTGGATTGTGAAGAGGAATGATTGGTGAAAATTTCAGTCGAATCAGAGCATTGGTTCGAAAGATACTATACTTGTCATTTGACGAAGAACACCCTGTATCTCGGTTGTTTCGAAAGTTAGACTTTTTATTTTTGGAACGTTATTCTGGATTGTGAAGAGGAATGATTGGTGAAAATTTCAGTCGAATCAGAGCATTGGTTCGAAAGATACTATACTTGTCATTTGACGAAGAACACCCTGTATCTCAGTTGTTTCGAAAGTTAGACTTTTTATTTTTGGAACGTTATTCTGGATTGTGAAGAGGAATGATTGGTGAAAATTTCAGTCGAATCAGAGCATTGGTTCGAAAGATACTATACTGTCATTTGACGAAGAACACCCTGTATCTCAGTTGTTTCGAAAGTTAGACTTTTTATTTTTGGAACGTTATTCTGGATTGTGAAGAGGAATGATGGTGAAAATTTCAGTCGAATCAGAGCATTGGTTCGAAAGATACTATACTTGTCATTTGACGAAGAACACCCTGTATCTCAGTTGTTTCGAAAGTTAGACTTTTTATTTTTGGAACGTTATTCTGGATTTTGAAGAGAAATGATTGGTGAAAATTTCAGTCGAATCAGAGCATTGGTTCGAAAGATACTATACTTGTCATTTGACGAAGAACACCCTGTATCTCAGTTGTTTCGAAAGTTAGACTTTTTATTTTTGGAACGTTATTCTGGATTGTGAAGAGGAATGATTGGTGAAAATTTCAGTCGAATCAGAGCATTGGTTCGAAAGATACTATACTTGTCATTTGACGAAGAACACCCTGTATCTCAGTTGTTTCGAAAGTTAGACTTTTTATTTTTGGAACGTTATTCTGAATTGTGAAGAGGAATGATTGGTGAAAATTTCAGTCGAATCAGAGCATTGGTTCGAAAGATACTATACTTGTCATTTGACGAAGAACAACCTGTATCTCAGTTGTTTCGAAGTTAGACTTTTATTTTTGGAACGTTATTCTGGATTGTGAAGAGGAATGATTGGTGAAAATTTCAGTCGAATCAGAGCATTGGTTCGAAAGATACTATACTTGTCATTTGACGAAGAACACCCTGTATCTCAGTTGTTTCGAAAGCTAGACTTTTTTATTTTTGGAACGTTATTCTGGATTTTGAAAGAGGAATGATTGGTGAAAATTTCAGTCGAATCAGAGCATTGGTTCGAAAGATACTATACTTGTCATTTGACGAAGAACACCCTGTATCTCAGTTGTTTCGAAAGTTAGACTTTTTAGTTTTGGAACGTTATTCTGGATTGTGAAGAGGAATGATTGGTGAAAATTTCAGTCGAATCAGAGCATTGGTTCGAAAGATACTATACTTGTCATTTGACGAAGAACACCCTGTATCTCAGTTGTTTCGAAAGTTAGACTTTTTATTTTTGGAACGTTATTCTGGATTTTGAAGAGGAATGATTGGTGAAAATTTCAGTCGAATCAGAGCATTGGTTCGAAAGATACTATACTTGTCATTTGACGAAGAACACCCTGTATCTCAGTTGTTTCGAAAGTTAAACTTTTTATTTTTGGAATGTTATTCTGGATTTTGAAGAGGAATGATTGGTGAAAATTTCAGTCGAATCAGAGCATTGGTTCGAAAGATACTATACTTGTCATTTGACGAAGAACACCCTGTATCTCAGTTGTTTCGAAAGTTAAACTTTTTATTTTTGGAATGTTATTCTGGATTTTGAAGAGGAATAATTGGTGAAAATTTCAGTCGAATCAGAGCATTGGTTCGAAAGATACAATACTTGTCATTTGACGAAGAACACCCTGTATCTCAGTTGTTTCGAAAGTTAGACTTTTTATTTTTGGAACGTTATTCTGGATTTTGAAGAGGAATGATTGGTGAAAATTTCAGTCGAATCAGAGCATTGGTTCGAAAGATACTATACTTGTCATTTGACGAAGAACACCCTGTATCTCAGTTGTTTCGAAAATTAGACTTTTTATTTTTGGAACGTTATTCTGGATTGTGAAGAGGAATGATTGGTGAAAATTTCAGTCGAATCAGAGCATTGGTTCGAAAGATACTATACTTGTCATTTGACGAAGAACACCCTGTATCTCAGTTGTTTCGAAAGTTAGACTTTTTATTTTTGGAACGTTATTCTGGATTGTGAAGAGGAATGATTGGTGAAAATTTCAGTCGAATCAGAGCATTGGTTCGAAAGATACTCTACTTGTCATTTGACGAAGAACACCCTGTATCTCAGTTGTTTCGAAAGTAAGACTTTTTATTTTTGGAACGTTATTCTGGATTTTGAAGAGGAATGATTAGTGAAAATTTCAGTCGAATCAGAGCATTGGTTCGAAAGATACTATACTTGTCATTTGACGAAGAACACCCTGTATCTCAGTTGTTTCGAAAGTTAGACTTTTTATTTTTGGAACGTTATTCTGGATTTTGAAGAGGAATGATTGGTGAAAATTTCAGTCGAATCAGAGCATTGGTTCGAAAGATACTATACTTGTCATTTGACGAAGAACACCCTGTATCTTTGTTGTTTCGAAAGTTAGACTTTTTATTTTTGGAACGTTATTCTGGATTTTGAAGAGGAATGATTGGTGAAAATTTCAGTCGAATCAGAGCATTGGTTCGAAAGATACTATACTTGTCATTTGACGAAGAACACCCTGTATCTCAGTTGTTTCGAAAGTTAGACTTTTTATTTTTGGAACGTTATTCTGGATTTTGAAGAGGAATGATTGGTGAAAATTTCAGTCGAATCAGAGCATTGGTTCGAAAGATACTATACTTGTCATTTGACGAAGAACACCCTGTATCTCAGTTGTTTCGAAAGTTAGACTTTTTATTTTTGGAACGTTATTCTGGATTTTGAAGAGGAATGATTGGTGAAAATTTCAGTCGAATCAGAGCATTGGTTCGAAAGATACTATACTTGTCATTTGACGAAGAACACCCTGTATCTCAGTTGTTTCGAAAGTTAGACTTTTTATTTTTGGAACGTTATTCTGGATTGTGAAGAGGAATGATTGGTGAAAATTTCAGTCGAATCAGAGCATTGGTTCGAAAGATACTATACTTGTCATTTGACGAAGAACACCCTGTATCTCAGTTGTTTCGAAAGTTAGACTTTTTATTTTTGGAACGTTATTCTGGATTGTGAAGAGGAATGATTGGTGAAAATTTCAGTCGAATCAGAGCATTGGTTCGAAAGATACTATACTTGTCATTTGACGAAGAACACCCTGTATCTCAGTTGTTTCGAAAGTTAGACTTTTTATTTTTGGAACGTTATTCTGGATTTTGAAGAGGAATGATTGTTGAAAATTTCAGTCGAATCAGAGCATTGGTTCGAAAGATACTATACTTGTCATTTGACGAAGAACACCCTGTATCTCAGTTGTTTCGAAAGTTAGACTTTTTATTTTTGGAACGTTATTCTGGATTTTGAAGAGGAATGATTGTTGAAAATTTCAGTCGAATCAGAGCATTGGTTCGAAAGATACTATACTTGTCATTTGACGAAGAACACCCTGTATCTCAGTTGTTTCGAAAGTTAGACTTTTTATTTTTGGAACGTTATTCTGGATTTTGAAGAGGAATGATTAGTGAAAATTTCAGTCGAATCAGAGCATTGGTTCGAAAGATACTATACTTGTCATTTGACGAAGAACACCCTGTATCTCAGTTGTTTCGAAAGTTAGACTTTTTATTTTTGGAACGTTATTCTGGATTTTGAAGAGGAATGATTGGTGAAAATTTCAGTCGAATCAGAGCATTGGTTCGAAAGATACTATACTTGTCATTTGACGAAGAACACCCTGTATCTCAGTTGTTTCGAAAGTTAGACTTTTTATTTTTGGAACGTTATTCTGGATTTTGAAGAGGAATGATTGGTGAAAATTTCAGTCGAATCAGAGCATTGATTCGAAAGATACTATACTTGTCATTTGACGAAGAACACCCTGTATCTCAGTTGTTTCGAAAGTTAGACTTTTTATTTTTGGAACGTTACTCTGGATTGTGAAGAGGAATGATTGGTGAAAATTTCAGTCGAATCAGAGCATTGGTTCGAAAGATACTATACTTGTCATTTGACGAAGAACACCCTGTATCTCAGTTGTTTCGAAAGTTAGACTTTTTATTTTTGGAACGTTATTCTGGATTGTGAAGAGGAATGATTGGTGAAAATTTCAGTCGAATCAGAGCATTGGTTCGAAAGATACTATACTTGTCATTTGACGAATAACACCCTGTATCTCAGTTGTTTCGAAAGTTAGACTTTTTATTTTTGGAACGTTATTCTGGATTTTGAAGAGGAATGATTGGTGAAAATTTCAGTCGAATCAGAGCATTGGTTCGAAAGATACTATACTTGTCATTTGACGAAGAACACCCTGTATCTCAGTTGTTTCGAAAGTTAGACTTTTTATTTTTGGAACGTTATTCTGGATTTTGAAGAGGAATGATTGGTGAAAATTTCAGTCGAATCAGAGCATTGGTTCGAAAGATACTATACTTGTCATTTGACGAAGAACACCCTGTATCTCAGTTGTTTCGAAAGTTAGACTTTTTATTTTTGGAACGTTATTCTGGATTTTGAAGAGGAATGATTGGTGAAAATTTCAGTCGAATCAGAGCATTGGTTCGAAAGATACTATACTTGTCATTTGACGAAGAACAGCCTGTATCTCAGTTGTTTCGAAAGTTAGACTTTTTATTTTTGGAACGTTATTCTGGATTTTGAAGAGGAATGATTGGTGAAAATTTCAGTTGAATCAGAGCATTGGTTCGAAAGATACTCTACTTGTCATTTGACGAAGAACACCCTGTATCTCAGTTGTTTCGAAAGTAAGACTTTTTATTTTTGGAACGTTATTCTGGATTTTGAAGAGGAATGATTAGTGAAAATTTCAGTCGAATCAGAGCATTGGTTCGAAAGATACTATACTTGTCATTTGACGAAGAACACGCTGTATCTCAGTTGTTTCGAAAGTTAGACTTTTTATTTTTGGAACGTTATTCTGGATTTTGAAGAGGAATGATTGGTGAAAATTTCAGTCGAATCAGAGCATTGGTTCGAAAGATACTATACTTGTCATTTGACGAAGAACACCCTGTATCTCAGTTGTTTCGAAAGTTAGACTTTTTATTTTTGGAACGTTATTCTGGATTTTGAAGAGGAATGATTGGTGAAAATTTCAGTCGAATCAGAGCATTGGTTCGAAAGATACTATACTTGTCATTTGACGAAGAACACCCTGTATCTCAGTTGTTTCGAAAGTTAGACTTTTTATTTTTGCAACGTTATTCTGGATTTTGAAGAGGAATGATTGGTGAAAATTTCAGTCGAATCAGAGCATTGGTTCGAAAGATACTATACTTGTCATTTGACGAGGGACACCCTGTATCTCAGTTGTTTCGAAAGTTAGACTTTTTATTTTTGGAACGTTATTCTGGATTTTGAAGAGGAATGATTGGTGAAAATTTCAGTCGAATCAGAGCATTGGTTCGAACGATACTATACTTGTCATTTGACGAAGAACACCCTGTATCTCAGTTGTTTCGAAAGTTAGACTTTTTATTTTTGGAACGTTATTCTGGATTGTGAAGAGGAATGATTGGTGAAAATTTCAGTCGAATCAGAGCATTGGTTCGAAAGATACTATACTTGTCATTTGACGAAGAACACCCTGTATCTCAGTTGTTTCGAAAGTTAGACTTTTTATTTTTGGAACGTTATTCTGGATTGTGAAGAGGAATGATTGGTGAAAATTTCAGTCGAATCAGAGCATTGGTTCGAAAGATACTATACTTGTCATTTGACGAAGAACACCCTGTATCTCAGTTGTTTCGAAAGTTAGACTTTTTATTTTTGGAACGTTATACTGGATTTTGAAGAGGAATGATTGGTGAAAGTTTCAGTCGAATCAGAGCATTGGTTCGAAAGATACTATACTTGTCATTTGACGAAGAACACCCTGTATCTCAGTTGTTTCGAAAGTTAGACTTTTTATTTTTGGAACGTTATTCTGGATTTTGAAGAGGAATGATTGTTGAAAATTTCAGTCGAATCAGAGCATTGGTTCGAAAGATACTATACTTGTCATTTGACGAAGAACACCCTGTATCTCAGTTGTTTCGAAAGTTAGACTTTTTATTTTTGGAACGTTATTCTGGATTTTGAAGAGGAATGATTGGTGAAAATTTCAGTCGAATCAGAGCATTGGTTCGAAAGATACTATTATTGTCATTTGACGAAGAACACCCTGTATCTCAGTTGTTTCGAAAGTTAGACTTTTTATTTTTGGAACGTTATTCTGGATTTTGAAGAGAAATGATTGGTGAAAATTTCAGTCGAATCAGAGCATTGGTTCGAAAGATACTATACTTGTCATTTGACGAAGAACACCCTGTATCTCAGTTGTTTCGAAAGTTAGACTTTTTATTTTTGGAACGTTATTCTGGATTTTGAAGAGGAATGATTGGTGAAAATTTCAGTCGAATCAGAGCATTGGTTCGAAAAATACTATACTTGTCATTTGACGAAGAACACCCTGTATCTCAGTTGTTTCGAAAGTTAGACTTTTTATTTTTGGAACGTTATTCTGGATTGTGAAGAGGAATGAATGGTGAAAATTTCAGTCGAATCAGAGCATTGGTTCGAAAGATACTATACTTGTCATTTGACGAAGAACACCCTGTATCTCAGTTGTTTCGAGAGTTAGACTTTTTATTTTTGGAACGTTATTCTGGATTGTGAAGAGGAATGATTGGTGAAAATTTCAGTCGAATCAGAGCATTGGTTCGAAAGATACTATACTTGTCATTTGACGAAGAACACCCTGTATCTCAGTTGTTTCGAAAGTAAGACTTTTTATTTTTGGAACGTTATTCTGGATTTTGAAGAGGAATGATTGGTGAAAATTTCAGTCGAATCAGAGCATTGGTTCGAAAGATACTATACTTGTCATTTGACGAAGAACACCCTGTATCTCAGTTGTTTCGAAAGTTAGACTTTTTATTTTTGGAACGTTATTCTGGATTTTGAAGAGGAATGATTGGTGAAAATTTCAGTCGAATCAGAGCATTGGTTCGAAAGATACTATACTTGTCATTTGACGAAGAACATCCTGTATCTCAGTTGTTTCGAAAGTTAGACTTTTTATTTTTGGAACGTTATTCTGGATTTTGAAGAGGAATGATTGGTGAAAATTTCAGTCGAATCAGAGCATTGGTTCGAAAGATACTATACTTGTCATTTGACGAAGAACACCCTGTATCTCAGTTGTTTCGAAAGTTAGACTTTTTATTTTTGGAACGTTATTCTGGATTTTGAAGAGGAATGATTGGTGAAAATTTCAGTCGAATCAGAGCATTGGTTCGAAAGATACTATACTTGTCATTTGACGAAGAACACCCTGTATCTCAGTTGTTTCGAAAGTTAGACTTTTCATTTTTGGAACGTTATTCTGGATTGTGAAGAGGAATGATTGGTGAAAATTTCAGTCGAATCAGAGCATTGGTTCGAAAGATACTATACTTGTCATTTGACGAAGAACACCCTGTATCTCAGTTGTTTCGAAAGAAAGACTTTTTATTTTTGGAACGTTATTCTGGATTGTGAAGAGGAATGATTGGTGAAAATTTCAGTCGAATCAGTGCATTGGTTCGAAAGATACTATACTTGTCATTTGACGAAGAACACCCTGTATCTCAGTTGTTTCGAAAGTTAGACTTTTTATTTTTGGATCGTTATTCTGGATTTTGAAGAGGAATGATTGGTGAAAATTTCAGTCGAATCAGAGCATTGGTTCGAAAGATACTATACTTGTCATTTGACGAAGAACACCCTGTATCTCAGTTGTTTCGAAAGTTAGACTCTTTATTTTTGGAACGTTATTCTGGATTTTGAAGAGGAATGATTGGTGAAAATTTCAGTCGAATCAGAGCATTGGTTCGAAAGATACTATACTTGTCATTTGACGAAGAACACCCTGTATCTCAGTTGTTTCGAAAGTTAGACTTTTTATTTTTGGAAAGTTATTCTGGATTTTGAAGAGGAATGATTGGTGAAAATTTCAGTCGAATCAGAGCATTGGTTCGAAAGATACTATACTTGTCATTTGACGAAGAACACCCTGTATCCCAGTTGTTTCGAAAGTTAGACTTTTTAGTTTTGGAACGTTATTCTGGATTTTGAAGAGGAATGATTGGTGAAAATTTCAGTCGAATCAGAGCATTGGTTCGAAAGATACTATACTTGTCATTTGACGAAGAACACCCTGTATCTCAGTTGTTTCGAAAGTTAGACTTTTTATTTTTGGAACGTTATTCTGGATTTTGAAGAGGAATGATTGTTGAAAATTTCAGTCGAATCAGAGCATTGGTTCGAAAGATACTATACTTGTCATTTGACGAAGAACACCCTGTATCTCAGTTGTTTCGAAAGTTAGACTTTTTCTTTTTGGAACGTTATTCTGGATTTTGAAGAGGAATGATTGGTGAAAATTTCAGTCGAATCAGAGCATTGGTTCGAAAGATACTATACTTGTCATTTGACGAAGAACACCCTGTATCTCAGTTGTTTCGAAAGTTAGACTTTTTATTTTTGGAACGTTATTCTGGATTTTGAAGAGAAATGATTGGTGAAAATTTCAGTCGAATCAGAGCATTGGTTCGAAAGATACTATACTTGTCATTTGACGAAGAACACCCTGTATCTCAGTTGTTTCGAAAGTTAGACTTTTTATTTTTGGAACGTTATTCTGGATTTTGAAGAGGAATGATTGGTGAAAATTTCAGTCGAATCAGAGCATTGGTTCGAAAAATACTATACTTGTCATTTGGCGAAGAACACCCTGTATCTCAGTTGTTTCGAAAGTTAGACTTTTTATTTTTGGAACGTTATTCTGGATTGTGAAGAGGAATGAATGGTGAAAATTTCAGTCGAATCAGAGCATTGGTTCGAAAGATACTATACTTGTCATTTGACGAAGAACACCCTGTATCTCAGTTGTTTCGAGAGTTAGACTTTTTATTTTTGGAACGTTATTCTGGATTGTGAAGAGGAATGATTGGTGAAAATTTCAGTCGAATCAGAGCATTGGTTCGAAAGATACTATACTTGTCATTTGACGAAGAACACCCTGTATCTCAGTTGTTTCGAAAGTAAGACTTTTTATTTTTGGAACGTTATTCTGGATTTTGAAGAGGAATGATTGGTGAAAATTTCAGTCGAATCAGAGCATTGGTTCGAAAGATACTATACTTGTCATTTGACGAAGAACACCCTGTATCTCAGTTGTTTCGAAAGTTAGACTTTTTATTTTTGGAACGTTATTCTGGATTTTGAAGAGGAATGATTGGTGAAAATTTCAGTCGAATCAGAGCATTGGTTCGAAAGATACTATACTTGTCATTTGACGAAGAACACCCTGTATCTCAGTTGTTTCGAAAGTTAGACTTTTTATTTTTGGAACGTTATTCTGGATTTTGAAGAGGAATGATTGGTGAAAATTTCAGTCGAATCAGAGCATTGGTTCGAAAGATACTATACTTGTCATTTGACGAAGAACACCCTGTATCTCAGTTGTTTCGAAAGTTAGACTTTTTATTTTTGGAACGTTATTCTGGATTTTGAAGAGGAATGATTGGTGAAAATTTCAGTCGAATCAGAGCATTGGTTCGAAAGATTCTATACTTGTCATTTGACGAAGAACACCCTGTATCTCAGTTGTTTCGAAAGTTAAACTTTTTATTTTTGGAACGTTATTCTGGATTTTGAAGAGGAATGATTGGTGAAAATTTCAGTCGAATCAGAGCATTGGTTCGAAAGATACTATACTTGTCATTTGAAGAAGAACACCCTGTATCTCAGTTGTTTCGAAAGTTAGACTTTTTATTTTTGGAACGTTATTCTGGATTTTGAAGAGGAATGATTGGTGAAAATTTCAGTCGAATCAGAGCATTGGTTCGAAAGATACTATACTTGTCATTTGACGAAGAACACCCTGTATCTCAGTTGTTTCGAAAGTTAGACTTTTTATTTTTGGAACGTTATTCTGGATTGTGAAGAGGAATGATTGGTGAAAATTTCAGTCGAATCAGAGCATTGGTTCGAAAGATACTATACTTGTCATTTGACGAAGAACACCCTGTATCTCAGTTGTTTCGAAAGTTAGACTTTTTATTTTTGGAACGTTATTCTGGATTGTGAAGGGGAATGATTGGTGAAAATTTTAGTCGAATCAGAGCATTGGTTCGAAAGATACTATACTTGTCATTTGACGAAGAACACCCTGTATCTCAGTTGTTTCGAAAGTTAGACTTTTTATTTTTGGAACGTTATTCTGGATTTTGAAGAGGAATGATTGGTGAAAATTTCAGTCGAATCAGAGCATTGGTTCGAAAGATACTATACTTGTCATTTGACGAAGAACACCCTGTATCTCAGTTGTTTCGAAAGTTAGACTTTTTATTTTTGGAACGTTATTCTGGATTTTGAAGAGGAATGAATGGTGAAAATTTCAGTCGAATCAGAGCATTGGTTCGAAAGATACTATACTTGTCATTTGACGAAGAACACCCTGTATCTCAGTTGTTTCGAAAGTTAGACTTTTTATTTTTGGAACGTTATTCTGGATTTTGAAGAGGAATGATTGGTGAAAATTTCAGTCGAATCAGAGCATTGGTTCGAAAGATACTATACTTGTCATTTGCGAAGAACACCCTGTATCTCAGTTGTTTCGAAAGTTAGACTTTTTATTTTTGGAACGTTATTCTGGATTTTGAAGAGGAATGATTGGTGAAAATTTCAGTCGAATCAGAGCATTGGTTCGAAAGATTCTATACTTGTCATTTGACGAAGAACACCCTGTATCTCAGTTGTTTCGAAAGTTAGACTTTTTATTTTTGGAACGTTATTCTGGATTTTGAAGAGGAATGATTGGTGAAAATTTCAGTCGAGTCAGAGCATTGGTTCGAAAGATACTATACTTGTCATTTGACGAAGAACACCCTGTATCTCAGTTGTTTCGAAAGTTAGACTTTTTATTTTTGGAACGTTATTCTGGATTGTGAAGAGGAATGATTGGTGAAAATTTTAGTCGAATCAGAGCATTGGTTCGAAAGATACTATACTTGTCATTTGACGAAGAACACCCTGTATCTCAGTTGTTTCGAAAGTTAGACTTCTTATTTTTGGAACGTTATTCTGGATTGTGAAGAGGAATGATTGGTGAAAATTTCAGTCGAATCAGAGCATTGGTTCGAAAGATACTATACTTGTCATTTGACGAAGAACACCCTGTATCTCAGTTGTTTCGAAAGTTAGACTTTTTATTTTTGGAACGTTATTCTGGATTTTGAAGAGGAATGATTGGTGAAAATTTCAGTCGAATCAGAGCATTCGTTCGAAAGATACTATACTTGTCATTTGACGAAGAACACCCTGTATCTCAGTTGTTTCGAAAGTTAGACTTTTTATTTTTGGAACGTTATTCTGGATTTTGAAGAGGAATGATTGGTGAAAATTTCAGTCGAATCAGAGCATTGGTTCGAAAGATACTATACTTGTCATTTGACGAAGAACACCCTGTATCTCAGTTGTTTCGAAAGTTAGACTTTTTATTTTAGGAACGTTATTCTGGATTTTGAAGAGGAATGATTGGTGAAAATTTCAGTCGAATCAGAGCATTGGTTCGAAAGATACTATACTTGTCATTTGACGAAGAACACCCTGTATCTCAGTTGTTTCGAAAGTTAGACTTTTTGCGCGCATGTTCTAGGGGAACAGCGTGCTATCGTTTTGATCAAATGTCTGTAATTTTGGATGATTGAGCCGAAAATGGTCTCAATCGACTAGGTTGGACTCACTGATGACGAATCCGGTGTCAAAATCGATTCTGTCCAGCCGGCCGGCCGGCCGGCCGGCCGTAGACACGATAACTGTCGAACGAAGTGAGCTAGCAACTTGAAACTTTCAGGGTAGGTCGCGCATTGGAATGCCGCGGTTAAGTTCGTTAATGGGCCAAATCGATCGAATGGTTTCGGAGTTATAGGCATTCGAAGTTTTGAAGTTATTTATTTTTTATTTCAGAAACTACTTGAGCGATTGGATTCAAACTTGGCGGTTAGGTGAAGTACAACGACGCGCAACTTTGAGCCAAATTTCGACAGGATTATATTGTTGGTTATTTTTAAAAAAGAATTTTTTCGAAATTTTTTTCCAAAAAAATTTTTTTTTCGGAAACCATTTATCATATCCTTGAAAAATTATACTCACGCTTTGACCTTCTAATTTCACAGCAATGCACCAAATTTCAGTTCGATACGATCATAAGTTTTCGAGATATCGGGAAAAAATATGTCAAATTTCGAGGTTTTCTTCTCGATATTGTTGCTTTTCTCCGATATCGGACCATCGAGTACGGTTTGTTCATAGACAAGATATATGGGTTTGTTGTTGTCACGGCTGTCGGTTGAGTAATTCAATTCTCGAAGATGATGAAAATCTGTTAAAAATCGACGAATTACCGATGAAAATTGCTGGAAATGGCAAAAAATAAGCAAATAACATTGTTTCCGAGCTGGAGATTCGAGAAATTGGCTCTTCTTCAGAAAGAAGTTCTATTGATCTGTCAACCGGCTGGAAGCATCTCTCTTAAGAAAAGTTTATAGTGAAATCGAAGCGAATAGACGATAATATGGAATAATATATTTCGAAATGGGTAGAATACAGGTTTGTTCTTATCCCTATAAACCGTTTTGAAACTAACTTTGACTTATTTTCGAGAATCCAGCTTAGTTTACTTTCATCACCTGAAAATTTCACAAAAGTGAAAAATATTGTTCATGTTCGTCGAATTCCAGACGTAAATTGCATGAAAAGGCAACAACTAAGCAGGATTCGTCGTTTTCAAACGATATAATGGAGAAATAGTTACTTTTTTCCAGAAAAAACTCTCATTGATTACCCGCAGGAACTCTCCGAACCAACTTCATGATGGAAGTGAAAGATATCGACGTAAATATGGCATGAAATATATCGAAACGAGTCGAATACAGGTTGGTACTGATCCCTATTAACCAATTCAACAACAACTTTAAGTTATTTTCGAGATTACAGCATAACTCGAAACTATAAACAGGAACTGTGAATGAACATTTTTCAGTCATAAGTTTTGAGGCTTGAGGATGAGATAAAATGTTGAAAGTGGTCAACAAGTATTAGAACAGGTAGGGATCGAGGTTTTCCCGAACATTTTCTGCTAATTTATAGATTTTAAATAAATATTTCCTCTTCATTTTGACATTGCTACGTAGTGTTACTTGAAAATTTCACTCAAGTAAAGGAAATTATTTAATATCTACGAATTACTAACAATAATTGTATTAAATGGCAATAAATAAGCATAAGTAATCGTTTTCCAGCCTTGAGATGAAGAAATAAGTGTTTTTTCCCTGAAAAACTTCCATCAATGTCACTGAGAAACTCTGAAACGGAACTTTAACATGGAACCGAACTAAATCGACGTAAATGTAATATAAATTACATCGCAACTGCTCGATTACAGGTTGGTTCTGATCCCCATCAACTTTTTCATTGTGAATTTTGTGTTATTTTTTAGATCCCAGCATAAGTTCAAACTGTCAACAGCATCTCCGAACAAAAACTTTTTAACTGTTGTTTTGAGGCTTGCAGATGAGATAAAATGATTAGCAATTATTAGAAAAGGTAGGGATCGAGCTTTTTCTAAACATTTCCTGCTAGATATTAGTGTTTTCTACAATAATGCCATTAATCTCTCACCGTTAGCAGATATAATACACTCGATAGAATGATTTGAGGAGCTTTTCATCTCTGAAGGTAAAGAAATTCATAAGAAATAACGAATATTATTAATGCCATAATAATGATTTCAGGTGAACGAATGGAGAAACCAGTGATTTTCAAAGAAAATTCTCTTTAATAGGCATAGTGATGTTACACTGTAAGTTTCCAAAGTTTACAAAATAATTCAATTAAATACATTGTAATAGGTCGGTTCGAGGTTGGTACTGATTCTATTCAACTCTTTCATCGTCATTTTCACGTTTTTTCCAAATTTCAAGCATATTTTGTATCGGTCTGGAACTTTCTATTCAACTGGAATCCTACCGTTGTGTACAAGGTACGTTGCTTTTTCTGATGCTTTTTCCAAGATTAAAGATAGTGTTGATAATTTCTGATGCTCTTTTATCGATATTTCGTTTCGTTTTCTTGAAAAACTTATCTAGAAAAGTGGGTTAAATTTGAATTTTCTCTTAATTAGCTCGACTCTATGATCATAGAATATAATCGTTGATAGACCAAATTATTTCTTTTTAATTATAATTACGTCTTATTGAATAGAAAAATTAATGCAGCCTAATCGTTTCCCTCGAAGTGTGAATAACTTTAATTAATTAATAAAAGTTGAATTTTCTTCAATTATTAAATTTTTATGAGAAGGCCAAAACCACAGACCACTCTATGATCTGTTCTATGTTGTTTGTTAGATGGCTATGCAAAACAACATTTTTGTTTGGTTAGCGGCGTATCTTTCTAAATCAGAATATTAACTGTATTATTGAATTATATCAGTTTAAAAGTACTGTAAAGTGATCAGAAGTGTATGTAGCATTTGATAACAATAATATTTTTTAGGAATCTTGAAACGATAATTGGATTGACGATCTGAAATTCACATGCAGAGGTTTGAATTTTGAGGAATCCATCTAATGCAAAGGTAAATACCACTTCATCTAACCTTTTCTACCCTTTAACCACCTGTTTCGTTCTTATTATACCATATCGTGAATTTTATTCATATGTTAACAATTTTACTTTTCCGCAGACAAATGGAACATATACAGAAACCATCAGAGGGCACTGTTGTTTTTTATCCTAATTACGTACATTGAAAAGATTTTAGTGCAAATTTCCCAATAGAAAGATGCCAATTTGGTTTGCAGACATTCATTGTACGTATTACGCTTTCACACAATTTGCAGATGCATTTTTGTAATTATTGTTATATTTTCAGGAATATTATATTGGACAAGCTATCAAATTATATATGCGACTGTAGTTATTCATATTGTGGCCTGGAAATTGAATGCTCTGCCTTAGTTTCTCATCAGAGAATGGTTCAGTTCTGTTGAAATAATTCAAAGATTTCGAAGATGATCAAATTCGTTGGAATAATTAATCAATGCCTTCTTGTTGTAAATCATTGGGAAATTAATATGATTGAAACTCTAGGTAAAGCAATTCATTGATTATATCTAAACTATTATATGTATAATTTGTATCTTTTTACAGATAAATATTGTTTTACCAAGGATTCTGAGGCAAGGGTTATGTTGACAGTATTCAGGAAACTCCTAGAATGTTGTGGTAAT
>CAUEHS010000528.1:0-32908 GCA_958510865.1 Myrrha octodecimguttata
GGGTAAGGGTAAGGGTAAGGGTAAGGGTAAGGGTAAGGGTAAGGGAAAGCTTAAGGGTAAGGGTAAGGGTAAGGGTAAGGGTAAGCTTAAGGGTAAAAGCAAGGGTAAGGGTAAGGGTAAGGGTAAGGGTAAGGGTAAAGGTAAGGGTAAGCCTAAGGTAAAAGCAAGGATAAGGGTAAGGGTAAGGGTAAGGGTAAGGGTAAGGGTAAGGGTAAGGGTAAGGGTAAGGGTAAGCTAAGGGTAAAAGCAAGGGTAAGGGTAAGGGTAAGGGTAAGGGTAAGGGTAAGGTAAGGGTAAGGTAAGGGTAAGGGTAAGGGTAAGGGTAAGGTAAGCTTAAGGGTAAAGCAAGGTAAGGGTAAGGGTAAGGGTAAGGGTAAGGGTAAGGGTAAGCTTAGGTTAAAAGCAAGGGTAAGGGTAAGGGTAAGGGTAAGGGTAAGGGTTAGGGTAAGGGTAAAGGTAAGGGTAAGCCTAAGGGTAAAAGCAAGGGTAAGGGTAAGGGTAAGGGTAAGGGTAAGGGTAAGGGTAAGGGTAAGGGTAAGGGTAAGGGTAAGGGTAAGGGTAAGGGTAAGGGTAAGGGTAAGGGTAAATTTAAGGGTAAGAGTAAGGGTAAGGGTAAGGGTAAGCTTAAGGGTAAAAGCAAGGGTAAGGGTAAGGGTAAGGGTAAGGGTAAGCCTAAGGGTAAAAGCAAGGGTAAGGGTAAGGGTAAGGGTAAGGGTAAGGGTAGGCTTAAGGGTAAAAGCAAGGGTAAGGGTAAGGGTAAGGGTAAGGGTAAGGGTAAGGGTAAGCTTAAGGGTAAAAGCAAGGGTAAGGGTAAGGGTAAGGGTAAGGGTAAGGGTAAGGGTAAGGGTAAAGGTAAGGGTAAGCCTAAGGGTAAAAGCAAGGGTAAGGGTAAGGGTAAGGGAAAGGGTAAGGGTAAGGGTAAGCTTAAGGGTAAAAGCAAGGGTAAGGGTAAGGGTAAGGGTAAGGGTAAGGGTAAGGGTAAGGGTAAGGGTAAGGGTAAGCTTAAGGGTAAAAGCAAGGGTAAGGGTAAGGGTAAGGGTAAGGGTAAGGGTAAGGGTAAGGGTAAGGGTAAGGGTAAGGGTAAGGGTAAGGGTAAGGGTAAGGGTAAAGGTAAGGGTAAGGGTAAGGGTAAGGGTAAGGGTAAGGGTAAGGGTAAGCTTAAGGGTAAAAGCAAGGGTAAGGGTTAGGGTAAGGGTAAGGGTAAGGGTAAGCTTAAGGGTAAAAGCAAGGGTAAGGGTAAGGGTAAGGGTAAGGGTAAGGGTAAGGGTAAGGGTAAGGGTAAGGGTAAGGGTAAGCTTAAGGGTAAAAGCAAGGGTAAGGGTAAGGGTAAGGGTAAGGGTAAGGGTAAGGGTAAGGGTAAGCTTAAGGGTAAAAGCAAGGGTAAGGGTGAGGGTAAGGGTAAGGGTAAGGGTTAGGGTAAGGGTAAAGGTAAGGGTAAGCCTAAGGGTAAAAGCAAGGGTAAGGGTAAGGGTAAGGGTAAGGGTAAGGGTAAGGGTAAGGGTAAGGGTAAGGGTAAGGGTAAGGGTAAGGGTAAGGGTAAGAGTAAGGGTAGGGGTAAGGGTAAGCTTAAGGGTAAAAGCAAGGGTAAGGGTAAGGGTAAGGGTAAGGGTAAGCCTAAGGGTAAAAGCAAGGGTAAGGGTAAGGGTAAGGGTAAGGGTAAGGGTAAGCTTAAGGGTAAAAGCAAGGGTAAGGGTAAGGATAAGGGTAAGGGTAAGGGTAAGGGTAAGGGTAAGGGTAAAAGCAAGGGTAAGGGTAAGGGTAAGGGTAAGGGTAAGGGTAAGGGTAAGGGTAAGGGTAAGGGTAAGGGTAAGCTTAAGGGTAAGGGTAAGGGTAAGGGTAAGGGTAAGCTTAAGGGTAAAAGCAAGGGTAAGGGTAAGGGTAAGGGTAAGGGTAAGGGTAAGGGTAAGCTTAAGGGTAAGGGTAAGGGTAAGGGTAAGGGTAAGCTTAAGGGTAAAAGCAAGGGTAAGGGTAAGGGTGAGGGTAAGGGTAAGGGTAAGGGTAAGGGTAAGCTTAAGGGTAAGGGTAAGGGTAAGGGTAAGGGTAAGCTTAAGGGTAAAAGCAAGGGTAAGGGTAAGGGTAAGGGTAAGGGTAAAAGTAAGGGTAAGGGTAAGGGTAAGGGTAAGGGTAAGGGTAAGGGTAAGGGTAAGGGTAAGGGAAAGCTTAAGGGTAAGGGTAAGTTTAAGGGTAAGGGTAAGCTTAAGGGTAAAAGCAAGGGTAAGGGTAAGGGTAAGGGTAAGGGTAAGGGTAAAGGTGAGGGTAAGCCTAAGGGTAAAAGCAAGGATAAGGGTAAGGGTAAGGGTAAAGGTAAGGGTAAGGGTAAGGGTAAGGGTAAGGGTAAGCTTAAGGGTAAAAGCAAGGGTAAGGGTAAGGGTAAGGGTAAGGGTAAGGGTAAGGGTAAGGGTAAGGGTAAGGGTAAGCTTAAGGGTAAAAGCAAGGGTAAGGGTAAGGGTAAGGGTAAGGGTAAGGGTAAGGGTAAGGGTAAGGGTAAGCTTAAGGGTAAAAGCAAGGGTAAGGGTAAGGGTAAGGGTAAGGGTAAGGGTAAGGGTTAGGGTAAGGGTAAAGGTAAGGGTAAGCCTAAGGGTAAAAGCAAGGGTAAGGGTAAGGGTAAGGGTAAGGGTAAGGGTAAGGGTAAGGGTAAGGGTAAGGGTAAGGGTAAGGGTAAGAGTAAGGGTAAGGGTAAGGGTAAGCTTAAGGGTAAAAGCAAGGGTAAGGGTAAGGGTAAGGGTAAGGGTAAGCCTAAGGGTAAAAGCAAGGGTATGGGTAAGGGTAAGGGTAAGGGTAAGGGTAAGCTTAAGGGTAAAAGCAAGGGTAAGGGTAAGGGTAAGGGTAAGGGTAAGGGTAAGGGTAAGGGTAAGCTTAAGGGTAAAAGCAAGGGTAAGGGTAAGGGTAAGGGTAAGGGTAAGGGTAAGGGTAAGGGTAAGGGTAAAGGTAAGGGTAAGCCTAAGGGTAAAAGCAAGGGTAAGGGTAAAGGTAAGGGTAAGGGTAAGGGTAAGGGTAAGGGTAAGGGTAAGCTTAAGGGTAAAAGCAAGGGTAGGGGTAAGGGTAAGGGTAAGGGTAAGGGTAAGGGTAAGCTTAAGGGTAAAAGCAAGGGTAAGGGTAAGGGTAAGGGTAAGGGTAAGGGTAAGGGTAAGGGTAAGGGTAAGGGTAAAGGTAAGGGTAAGGGTAAGGGTAAGGGTAAGGGTAAGGGTAAGGGTAAGGGTAAGCTTAAGGGTAAAAGCAAGGGTAAGGGTTAGGTTAAGGGTAAGGGTAAGGGTAAGGGTAAGGGTAAGCTTAAGGGTAAAAGCAAGGGTAAGGGTAAGGGTAAGGGTAAGGGTAAGGGTAAGGGTAAGGGTAAGGGTAAGGGTAAGGGTAAGGGTAAGGGTAAGCTTAAGGGTAAAAGCAAGGATAAGGTTAAGGGTAAGGGTAAGGGTAAGGGTAAGGGTAAGGGTAAGGGTAAGCTTAAGGGTAAAAGCAAGGGTAAGGGTAAGGGTAAGGGTAAGGGTAAGGGTTAGGGTAAGGGTAAAGGTAAGGGTAAGCCTAAGGGTAAAAGCAAGGGTAAGGGTAAGGGTAAGGGTAAGGGTAAGGGTAAGGGTAAGGGTAAGGGTAAGGGTAAGGGTAAGGGTAAGGGTAAGGGTAAGAGTAAGGGTAAGGGTAAGGGTAAGCTTAAGGGTAAAAGCAAGGGTAAGGGTAAGGGTAAGGGTAAGGGTAAGCCTAAGGGTAAAAGCAAGGGTAAGGGTAAGGGTAAGGGTAAGGGTAAGGGTAAGCTTAAGGGTAAAAGCAAGGGTAAGGGTAAGGGTAAGGGTAAGGGTAAGGGTAAGGGAAGCTTAAGGGTAAAGCAAGGGTAAGGGTAATGGTTAAGGGTAAGGGTAAGAGGTAAGGGTAAGGGTAAGGGTAAGGGTAAGCCTAAGGGTAAAAGCAAGGAGGTAAGGGTAAGGGTAAGGGTAAGGTAAGGGTAAGGGGTAAGGTAAGGGTAAGGGTAATGGTAAGGGTAAGGGTAAGGGTAAGGGTAAGGGTAAGGGTAAGGGTAAGGGTAAGGGTAAGGGTAAGGGTAAGGGTAAGGGCTAAGCTTAAGGGTAAAAGCAAGGGTAAGGGTAAGGGTAAGGGTAAGGGTAAGGGTAAGGGTAAGGGTAAGGGTAAGGGTAAGGGTAAGGGTAAGGGTAAGGGTAAGGGTAAGCTAAAGGGTAAAAGCAAGGGTAAGGGTTAGGGTAAGGGTAAGGGTAAGGGTAAGGGTAAGGGTAAGCTTAAGGGTAAAAGCAAGGGTAAGGGTAAGGGTAAGGGTAAGGGTAAGGGTAAGGGTAAGGGTAAGGGTAAGGGTAAGGGTAAAGGTAAGGGTAAGCCTAAGGGTAAAAGCAAGGGTAAGGGTAAGGGTAAGGGTAAGGGTAAGGGTAAGGGTAAGGGTAAGGGTAAGGGTAAGGGTAAGGGTAAGGGTAAGGGTAAGGGTAAGCTTAAGGGTATAAGCAAGGGTAAGGGTAAGGGTAAGGGTGAGGGTAAGGGTAAGGGTAAGGGTAAGGGTAAGGGTAAGGGTAAGGGTAAGGGTAAGGGTAAGGGTAAAGGTAAGGGTAAGCCTAAGGGTAAAAGCAAGGGTAAGGGTAAGGGTAAGGGTAAGGGTAAGGGTAAGGGTAAGGGTAAGGGTAAGCTTAAGGGTAAAGGCAAGGGTAAGGGTAAGGGTAAGGGTAAGGGTAAGGGTAAGGGTAAGGGTAAGGGTAAGGGTAAGGGTAAGGGTAAGGGTAAGGGTAAAGGTAAGGGTAAGCCTAAGGGTAAAAGCAAGGGTAAGGGTAAGGGTAAGGGTAAGGGTAAGGGTAAGGGTAAGGGTAAGGGTAAGGGTAAGGGTAAGTGTAAGGGAAAGCTTAAGGGTAAAAGCAAGGGTAAGGGTAAGGGTAAGGGTAAGGGTAAGCCTAAGGGTAAAAGCAAGGGTAAGGGTAAGGGTAAGGGTAAGGGTAAGGGTAAGCTTAAGGGTAAAAGCAAGGGTAAGGGTAAGGGTAAGGGTAAGGGTAAGGGTAAGGGTAAGGGTAAGCTTAAGGGTAAAAGCAAGGGTAAGGGTAAGGGTAAGGGTAAGGGTAAGGGTAAGGGTAAAGGTAAGGGTAAGCCTAAGGGTAAAAGCAAGGGTAAGGGTAAGGGTAAGGGTAAGGGTAAGGGTAAGGGTAAGGGTAAGGGTAAGGGTAAGGGTAAGGGTAAGGGTAAGGGTAAGGGTAAGGGTAAGGGTAAGGGTAAGGGTAAGGGTAAGGGTAAGCTTAAGGGTAAAAGCAAGGGTAAGGGTAAGTGTAAGGGTAAGGGTAAGGGTAAGGGTAAGGGTAAGGGTAAGCTTAAGGGTAAAAGCAAGGGTAAGGGTAAGGGTAAGGGTAAGGGTAAGGGTGAGGGTAAGGGTAAGGGTAAGGGTAAGGGTAAGCTTAAGGGTAAAAGCAAGGGTAAGGGTAAGGGTAAGGGTAAGGGTAAGCTTAAGGGTAAAAGCAAGGGTAAGGGTAAGGGTAAGGGTAAGGGTAAGGGTAAGGGTAAGGGTAAAGGTAAGGGTAAGCCTAAGGGTAAAAGCAAGGGTAAGGGTAAGGGTAAGGGTAAGGGTAAGGGTAAGGGTAAGAGTAAGGGTAAGGGTAAGGGTAAGGGTAAGGGTAAGCTTAAGGGTAAAAGCAAGGGTGAGGGTAAGGGTAAGGGTAAGGGTAAGGGTAAGGGTAAGGGTAAGGGTAAGGGTAAGGGTAAGGTTAAGGGTAAGCCTAAGGGTAAAAGCAAGGGTAAGGGTAAGGGTAAGGGTAAGGGTAAGGGTGAGCTTAAGGGTAAAAGCAAGGGTAAGGGTAAGGGTAAGGGTAAGGGTAAGGGTAAGGGTAAGCTTAAGGGTAAAAGCAAGGGCAAGGGTAAGGGTAAGGGTAAGGGTTAGGGTAAGGGTAAGGGTAAGGGTAAGGGTAAGGGTAAAGGTAAGGGTAAGCCTAAGGGTAAAAGCAAGGGTATGGGCAAGGGTAAGGGTAAGGGTAAGGGTAAGGGTAAGGGTAAGGGTAAGGGTAAGGGTAAGGGTAAGGGTAAGGGTAAGGGTAAGGTAAGGGTAAGCTTAAGGGTAAAAGCAAGGGTAAGGGTAAGGGTAAGGGTAAGGGTAAGGGTAAGGGTAAGGGTAAGGGTAAGGGTAAGGGTAAGCTTAAGGGTAAAAGCAAGGGTAAGGGTAAGGGTAAGGGTAAGGGTAAGGGTAAGGGTAAGGGTAAGGGTAAGGGTAAGGGTAGGGGTAAGGGTAAGGGTAAGGGTAAGGGTAAGCTTAAGGGTAAAAGCAAGGGTAAGGGTAAGGGTAAGGGTAAGGGTAAGGGTAAGGGTAAGGGTAAGGGTAAGGGTAAGCTTATGGGTAAAAGCAAGGGTAAGGGTAAGGGTAAGGGTAAGGGTAAGGGTAAGGGTAAGGGTAAGCCTAAGGGTAAAAGCAAGGGTAAGGGTAAGGGTAAAAGCAAGGGTAAGGGTAAGGGTAAGGGTAAGGGTAAGGGTAAGGGTAAGGGTAAGGGTAAGGGTAAGGGTAAGCTTAAGGGTAAAAGCAAGGGTAAGGGTAAGGGTAAGGGTAAGGGTAAGGGTAAGTGTAAGCTTAAGGGTAAAAGCAAGGGTAAGGGTAAGGGTAAAGGTAAGGGTAAGCCTTAGGGTGAAAGCAAGGGTAAGGGTAAGGGTAAGGGTAAGGGTAAGGGTAAGGGTAAGGGTAAGGGTAAGGGTAAGCTTAAGGGTAAAAGCAAGGGTAAGGGTAAGGGTAAGGGTAAGGGTAAGGGTAAGGGTAAGGGTAAGGGTAAGGGTAAGCTTAAGGGTAAAAGCAAGGGTAAGGGTAAGGGTAAGGGTAAGGGTAAGGGTAAGGGTAAGGGTAAGGGTAAGCTTAAGGGTAAAAGCAAGGGTAAGGGTTAGGGTAAGGGTAAGGGTAAGGGTAAGGGTAAGCTTGAGGGTAAAAGCAAGGGTAAGGGTAAGGGTAAGGGTAAGGGTAAAGGTAAGGGTAAGCCTAAGGGTAAAAGCAAGGGTAAGGGTAAGGGTTAGGGTAAGGGTAAGGGTAAGGGTAAGGGTAAGGGTAAGGGTAAGGGTAAGGGTAAGGGTAAGGGTAAGGGTAAGGGTAAGCTTAAGGGTATAAGCAAGGGTAAGGGTAAGGGTAAGGGTGAGGGTAAGGGTAAGGGTAAGGGTAAGCTTAAGGGTAAAAGCAAGGGTAAGGGTAAGGGTAAGGGTAAGGGTAAGGGTAAGGGTAAGGGTAAGCTTAAGGGTAAAAGCAAGGGTAAGGGTAAGGGTAAGGGTAAGGGTAAGGGTAAGGGTAAGGGTAAGGGTAAGGGTAAGGGTAAAGGTTAGGGTAAGCCTAAGGGTAAAAGCAAGGGTAAGGGTAAAGGTAAGGGTAAGGGTAAGGGTAAGGGTAAGGGTAAGGGTAAGGGTAAGGGTAAGGGTAAGGGTAAGGGTAAGCTTAAGGGTAAAAGCAAGGGTAAGCGTAAGGGTAAGGGTAAGGGTAAGCCTAAGGGTAAAACAAGGGTAAGGGTAAGGGTTAGGGTAAGGGTAAGGGTAAGCTTAAGGGTAAAAGCAAGGGTAAGGGTAAGGGTAAGGGTGAGGGTAAGGGTAAGCTTAAGGGTTGAAGCAAGGGTAAGGGTAAGGGTAAGGGTAAGGGTAAGGGTAAGGGTAAGGGTAAGGGTAAAGGTAAGGGTAAGCCTAAGGGTAAAAGCAAGGGTAAGGGTAAGGGTAAGGGTAAGGGTAAGGGTAAGGGTAAGGGTAAGATTAAGGGTAAGGGTAAGGGTAAGGGTAAGCTTAAGGGTAAAAGCAAGGGTAAGGGTAAGGGTAAGGGTAAGGGTAAGGGTAAGGGTAAGGGTAAGGGTAAGGGTAAGGGTAAGGGTAAGCTTAAGGGTAAAAGCAAGGGTAAGGGTAAGGGTAAGGCTGAGGGTAAGGGTAAGGGTAAGGGTAAGGGTAAGCTTAAGGGTAAAAGCAAGGGTAAGGGTAAGGGTAAGGGTAAGGGTAAGGGTAAGGGTAAGGGTAAGGGTAAGGGTAAGGGTAAGGGTAAGGGTAAGCTTAAGGGTAAAAGCAAGGGTAAGGGTAAGGGTAAGGGTAAGGGTAAGGGTAAGGGTAAGGGTAAAGGTAAGGGTAAGCCTAAGGGTAAAAGCAAGGGTAAGGGTAAGGGTTAGGGTAAGGGTAAGGGTAAGGGTAAGGGTAAGGGTAAGGGTAAGGGTAAGGGTAAGGGTAAGGGTAAGTGTAAGGGTAAGGGTAAGGGTAAGCTTAAGGGTAAAAGCAAGGGTAAGGGTAAGGGTAAGGGTAAGGGTAAGGGTAAGGGTAAGGGTAAGGGTAAGGGTAAGGGTAAGGGTAAGCTTAAGGGTAAGGGTAAGGGTAAGGGTAAGGGTAAAGGTAAGGGTAAGCCTAAGGGTAAAAACAAGGGTAAGGGTAAGGGTTAGGGTAAGGGTAAGGGTAAGGGTAAGGGTAAGGGTAAGGGTAAGGGTAAGTGTAAGGGTAAGGGTAAGGGTAAGCTTAAGGGTAAAAGCAAGGGTAAGGGTAAGGGTAAGGGTAAGGGTAAGGGTAAGGGTAAGGTTAAGGGTAAGGGTAAGGGTAAGGGTAAGCTTAAGGGTAAGGGTAAGGGTAAGGGTAAGGGTAAGGGTAAGCCTAAGGGTAAAAGCAAGGGTAAAGGTAAGGGTAAGGGTAAGGGTAAGGGTAAGCTTAAGGGTAAAAGCAAGGGTAAGGGTAAGGGTAAGGGTAAGGGTAAGGGTAAGGGTAAGCTTAAGGGTAAAAGCAAGGGTAAGGGTAAGGGTAAGGGTAAGGGTAAGGGTAAGGGTAAAGGTAAGGGTAAGCCTAAGGGTAAAAGCAAGGGTAAGGGTAAGGGTAAGGGTAAGGGTAAGGGTAAGGGTAAGGGTATGGGTAAGGGTAAGGGTAAGGGTAAGCTTAAGGGTAAAAGCAAGGGTAAGGGTAAGGGTAAGGGTAAGGGTAAGGGTAAGGGTAAGGGTAAGGGTAAGGGTAAGGGTAAGGGTAAGGGTAAGGGTAAGGGTAAGGGTAAGGGTAAGGGTAAGGGTAAGGGTAAGGGTAAGGGTAAGGGTAAGGGTAAGCTTAAGGGTAAAAGCAAGGGTGAGGGTAAGAGTAAGGGTAAGGGTAAGGGTAAGGGTAAGGGTAAGGGTAAGAGTAAGGGTAAGGGTAAGCTTAGGGGTAAAAGCAAGGGTAAGGGTAAGGGTAAGGGTGAGGGTAAGGGTAAGGGTAAGGGTAAGGGTAAGGGTAAGGGTAAAGGTAAGGGTAAGCCTAAGGGTAAAAGCAAGGGTAAGGGTAAGGGTAAGGGTAAGGGTAAGCTTAAGGGTAAAAGCAAGGGTAAGGGTAAGGGTAAGGGTAAGGGTAAGGGTAAGTGTAAGGGTAAGGGTAAGGGTAAGGGTAAGGGTAAGCTTAAGGGTAAGGATAAGGGTAAGGGTAAAAGCAAGGGTAAGGGTAAGGGTAAGGGTAAGGGTAAGGGTAAGCTTAAGGGTAAAAGCAAGGGTAAGGGTAAGGGTATGGGTAAGGGTAAGGGTAAGGGTAAGGGTAAGGGTAAGCTTAAGGGTAAGGGTAAGGGTAAGGGTAAGGGTAAGCTTAAGGGTAATAGCAAGGGTAAGGGTAAGGGTAAGGGTAAGGGTAAGGGTAAGGGTAAGGGTAAGGGTAAGGGTAAGGGTAAGGGTAAGGGTAAGGGTAAGGGTAAGGGTAAGGGTAAGGGTAAGGGTAAGGGTAAGGGTAAGGGTAAGGGTAAGGGTAAGGGTAAGGGTAAGGGTAAGCTTAAGGGTAAAAGCAAGGGTAAGGGTAAGGGTAAGGGTAAGGGTAAGGGTAAGGGTAAGGGTAAGCTTAAGGGTAAGGGTAAGGGTATGGGTAAGGGTAAGCTCAAGGGTAAAAGCAAGGGTAAGGGTAAGGGTAAGGGTAAGGGTAAGGGTAAGCTTAAGGGTAAAAGCAAGGGTAAGGGTAAGGGTAAGGGTAAGGGTAAGGGTAAGGGTAAGGGTAAGGGTAAGGGTAAGGGTAAGCTTAAGGGTAAGGGTAAGGGTAAGGGTAAGGGTAAGCTTAAGGGTAAAAGCAAGGGTAAGGGTAAGGGTAAGGGTAAGGGTAAGGGTAAGGGTAAGGGTAAGCTTAAGGGTAAGGGTAAGGGTAAGGGTAAGGGTAAGCTTAAGGGTAAAAGCAAGGGTAAGGGTAAGGGTAAGGGTAAGGGTAAGGGTAAGCTTAAGGTTAAGGGTAAGGGTAAGGGTAAGGGTAAGCTTAAGGGTAAAAGCAAGGGTAAGGGTAAGGGTAAGGGTAAGGGTAAGGGTAAGGGTAAGGGTAAGGGTAAGGGTAAGGGTAAGGGTAAGGGTAAGGGTAAGGGTAAGGGTAAGGGTAAGCTTAAACGTAAGGGTAAGGGTAAGGGTAAGGGTAAGCTTAAGGGTAAAAGCAAGGGTAAGGGTAAGGGTAAGGGTAAGGGTAAGGGTAAGGGTAAGCTTAAGGGTAAAAGCAAGGGTAAGGGTAAGGGTAAGGGTAAGGGTAAGGGTAAGGGTAAGGGTGAGGGTAAGGGTAGGCTTAAGGGTAAGGGTAAGGGTAAGGGTAAGGGTAAGCTTAAGGGTAAAAGCAAGGGTAAGGGTAAGGGTAAGGGTAAGGGTAAGGGTAAGGGTAAGGGTAAGGGTAAAGGTAAGGGTAAGCTTAAGGGTAAAAGTAAGGGTAAGGGTAAGGGTAAGGGTAAGGGTAAGGGTAAGGGTAAGGGTAAGGGTAAGGGTAAGGGTAAGGGTAAGGGTAAGCTTAAGGGTAAAAGCAAGGGTAAGGGTAAGGGTAAGGGTAAGGGTAAGGGTAAGGGTAAGGGTAAGGGTAAAGGTAAGGGTAAGCCTAAGGGTAAAAGCAAGGGTAAGGGTAAGGGTAAGGGTAAGGGTAAGGGTAAGGGTAAGGGTAAGGGTAAGGGTAAGGGTAAGGGTAAGGGTAAGCTTAAGGGTAAAAGCAAGGGTAAGGGTAAGGGTAAGGGTAAGGGTAAGCCTAAGGGTAAAAGCAAGGGTAAGGGTAAGGGTAAGGGTAAGGGTAAGGGTAAGGGTAAGGGTAAGGGTAAGCTTAAGGGTAAAAGCAAGTGTAAGGGTAAGGGTAAGGGTAAGGGTAAGGGTAAGGGTAAGCTTAAGGGTAAAAGCAAGGGTGAGGGTAAGGTTGAGGGTAAGGGTAAGGGTAAGGGTAAGGGTAAGGGTAAGGGTAAGCTTAAGGGTAAAAGCAAGGGTAAGGGTAAGGGTAAGGGTAAGGGTAAGGGTAAGGGTAAGGGTAAAGGTAAGGGTAAGCCTAAGGGTAAAAGCAAGGGTAAGGGTAAGGGTAAGGGTAAGGGTAAGGGTAAGGGTAAGGGTAAGGGTAAGGGTAAGGGTAAGGGTAAGGGTAAGGGTAAGGGTAAGGGTAAGGGTAAGGGTAAGGGTAAGGGTAAGGGTAAGGGTAAGGGTAAGGGTAAGGGTAAGGGTAAGGGTAAGGGTAAGGGTAAGCTTAAGGGTAAAAGCAAGGGTAAGGGTAAGGGTAAGGGTAAGGGTAAGCCTAAGGGTAAAAGCAAGGGTAAGGGTAAGGGTAAGGGTAAGGGTAAGGGTAAGCTTAAGGGTAAAAGCAAGGGTAAGGGTAAGGGTAAGGGTAAGGGTAAGGGTAAGGGTAAGCTTAAGGGTAAAAGCAAGGGTAAGGGTAAGGGTAAGGGTAAGGGTAAGGGTAAGGGTAAGGGTAAGGGTTAAGGTAAGGGTAAGCCTAAGGGTAAAAGCAAGGGTGAGGGTAAGGGTAAGGGTAAGGGTAAGGGTAAGGGTAAGGGTAAGGGTAAGGGTAAGGGTAAGGGTAAGGGTAAGGGTAAGCTTAAGGGTAAAAGCAAGGGTAAGGGTAAGGGTAAGGGTAAGGGTAAGGGTAAGGGTAAGGGTAAGGGTAAGGGTAAGGGTAAGCTTAAGGGTAAAAGCAAGGGTAAGGGTAAGGGTAAGGGTAAGGGTAAGGGTAAGGGTAAGGGTAAGGGTAAGGGTAAGGGTAAGGGTAAGGGTAAGGGTAAGCTTTAGGGTAAAAGCAAGGGTAAGGGTAAGGGTAAGGGTAAGGGTAAGGGTAAGGGTAAGCTTAAGGGTAAAAGCAAGGGTAAGGGTAAGGGTAAGGGTAAGGGTAAGGGTAAGGGTAAGGGTAAGGGTAAGGGTAAGGGTAAAGGTAAGGGTAAGCCTAAGGGTAAATGCAAGGGTAAGGGTAAGGGTAAGGGTAAGGGTAAGGGTAAGTGTAAGGGTAAGGGTAAGGGTAAGGGTAAGGGTAAGGGTAAGCTCAAGGGTAAAAGCAAGGGTAGGGGTAAGGGTAAGGGTAAGGGTAAGGGTAAGGGTAAGGGTAAGGGTAAGGGTAAGGTTAAGCTTAAGGGTAAGGAAAAGGGTAAGGGTAAGGGTAAGCTTAAGGGTAAAAGCAAGGGTAAGGGTAAGGGTAAGGGTAAGGGTAAGGGTAAGCTTAAGGGTAAAAGCAAGGGTAAGGGTAAGGGTAAAGGTAAGGGTAAGGGTAAGGGTAAGGGTAAGCTTAAGGGTAAAAGCAAGGGTAAGGGTAAGGGTAAGGGTAAGGGTAAGGCTAAGGGTAAGGGTAAGGGTAAGGGTAAGGGTAAGGGTAAGGGTAAGGGTAAGGGTAAGGGTAAGGGTAAGGGTAAGGGTAAGGGTAAGGGTAAGCTTAAGGGTAAAAGCAAGGGTAAGGGTAAGGGTAAGGGTAAGGGTAAGGGTAAAGGTAAGGGTAAGGGTAAGGGTAAGGGTAAGCTTAAGGGTAAAAGCAAGGGAAAGGGTAAGGGTAAAGGTAAGGGAAAGGGTAAGGGTAAGGGTAAGGGTAAGGGTAAGGGTAAGCTTAAGGGTAAAAGCAAGGGTAAGGGTAAGGGTGAGGGTAAGGGTGAGGGTAAAGGTAAGGGTAAGCCTAAGGGTAAAAGCAAGGGTAAGGGTAAGGGTAAGGGTAAGGGTAAGGGTAAGGGTAAGGGTAAGGGTAAGGGTAAGGGTAAGGGTAAGGGTAAGGGTAAGGGTAAGGGTAAGGGTAAGGGTAAGGGTAAGGGTAAGCTCAAGGGTAAAAGCAAGGGTAAGGGTAAGGGTAAGGGTAAGGGTAAGGGTAAGGGTAAGGGTAAGGGTAAGGGTAAGGGTAAGGGTAAGCTTAAGGGTAAAAGCAAGGGTAAGGGTAAGGGTAAGGGTAAGGGTAAGGGTAAGGGTAAGGGTAAGGGTAAGGGTAAGGGTAAGGGTAAGGGTAAGGGTAAGGGTAAGGGTAAGGGTAAGGGTAAGGGTAAGGGTAAGGGTAAGCTTAAGGGTAAAAGCAAGGGTAAAGGTAAGGGTAAGGGTAAGGGTAAGGGTAAGGGTAAGGGTAAGGGTAAGGGTAAGGGTAAGGGTAAGGGTAAGCTTAAGGGCAAAAGCAAGGGTAAGGGTAAGGGTAAGGGTAAGGGTAAAGGTAAGGGTAAGGGTAAGGTTAAGGGTAAGGGTACGGGTAAGCTTAAGGGTAAAAGCAAGGGTAAGGGTAAGGGTAAGGGTAAGGGTAAGGGTAAGGGTAAGGGTAAAGGTAAGGGTAAGCCTAAGGGTAAGAGCAAGGGTAAGGGTAAGGGAAAGGGTAAGGGTAAGGGTAAGGGTAAGGGTAAGGGTAAGGGTAAGGGTAAGGGTAAGGGTAAGGGTATGGGTAAGGGTAAGGGTAAGGGTAAGGGTAAGCTTAAGGGTAAAAGCAAGGGTAAGGGTAAGGTTAGGGTAAGGGTAAGGGTAAGGGTAAGGGTAAGGGTAAGGGTAAGCTTAAGGGTAAGGGTAAGGGTAAGGGAAAGCTTAAGGGTAAAAGCAAGGGTAAGGGTAAGGGTAAGGGTAAGGGTAAGGGTAAGGGTAAGGGTAAGCTTAAGGGTAAAAGCAAGGGTAAGGGTAAGGGTAAGGGTAAGGGTAAGGGTAAGGGTAAGGGTAAGTGTAAGGGTAAGGGTAAGCTTAAGGGTAAGGGTAAGGGTAAGGGTAAGGGTAAGCTTAAGGGTAAAAGCAAGGGTTAGGGTAAGGGTAAGGGTAAGGGTAAGGGTAAGGGTAAGGGTAAGGGTAAGCTTAAGGGTAAAAGCAAGGGTAAGGGTAAGGGTAAGGGTAAGGGTAAGGGTAAGGGTAAGGGTAAGGGTAAGCTTAAAGGTAAAAGCAAGGGTAAGGGTAAGGGTAAGGGTAAGGGTAAGGGTAAGGGTAAGGGTAAAGGTAAGGGTAAGCCTATGGGTAAAAGCAAGGGTAAGGGTAAGGGTAAGGGTAAGGTTAAGGGTAAGGGTAAGGGTAAGGGTAAGGGTAAGGGTAAGCTTAAGGGTAAAAGCAAGGGTAAGGGTAAGGGTAAGGGTAAGGGTAAGGGTAAGGGTAAGGGTAAGGGTAAGCTTAAGGGTAAGGGTAAGGCCAAGGGTAAGCTTAAGGGTAAAAGCAAGGGTAAGGGTAAGGGTAAGGGTAAGGGTAAGGGTAAGGGTAAGGGTAAGGGTAAGGGTAAGGGTAAGGGTAAGCTTAAGGGTAAGGGTAAGGGTAAGGGTAAGGGTAAGCTTAAGGGTAAAAGCAAGGGTTAGGGTAAGGGTAAGGGTAAGGGTAAGGGTAAGGGTAAGGGTAAGGGTAAGGGTAAGGGTAAGGGTAAGCTTAAGGGTAAAAGCAAGGGTAAGGGTGAGGGTAAGGGTGAGGGTAAGGGTAAGGGTAAGGGTAAGCTTAAGGGTAAAAGCAAGGACAAGGGTAAGGGTAAGGGTAAGGGTAAGGGTAAGGGTAAGGGTAAGGGTAAGGGTAAGGGTAAGGGTAAGGGTAAGGGTAAGGGTAAGTGTAAGGGTAAGCTTAAGGGTAAAAGCAAGGGTAAGGGTAAGGGTAAGGGTAAGGGTAAAAGCAAGGGTAAGGGTAAGGGTAAGGGTAAGGGTAAGGGTAAGCTTAGGGGTAAAAGCAAGGGTAAGGGTAAGGGTAAGGGTAAGGGTAAGGGTAAGGGTAAGGGTAAGGGTAAGGGTAAGGGTAAGGGTAAGGGTAAGCTTAAGGGTAAAAGCAAGGGTAAGGGTAAGGGTAAGGGTAAGGGTAAGGGTAAGGGTAAGCTTAAGGGTAAAAGCAAGGGCAAGGGTAAGGGTAAGGGTAAGGGTAAGGGTAAGGGTAAGGGTAAGGGTAAGGGTAAGGGTAAGGGTAAGGGTAAGGGTAAGGGTAAGGGTAAGGGTAAGGGTAAGGGTAAGGGTAAGCTTAAGGGTAAAATCAAGGGTAAGGGTAAGGGTAAGGGTAAGGGTAAGGGTAAGGGTAAGGGTAAGGATAAGGGTAAAGGTAAGGGTAAGCCTAAGGGTAAAAGCAAGGGTAAGGGTAAGGGTAAGGGTAAGGTTAAGGGTAAGGGTAAGGGTAAGGGTAAGGGTAAGGGTAAGCTTAAGGGTAAAAGCAAGGGTAAGGGTAAGGGTAAGGGTAAGTGTAAGGGTAAGGGTAAGGGTAAGCTTAAGGGTAAGGGTAAGGGTAAGGGTAAGCTTAAGGGTAAAAGCAAGGGTAGGGGTAAGGGTAAGGGTAAGGGTAAGGGTAAGGGTAAGCTTAAGGGTAAAAGCAAGGGTAAGGGTAAGGGTAAGGGTAAGGGTAAGGGTAAGGGTAAGGGTAAGGGTAAGGGTAAGGGTAAGGGTAAGGGTAAGGGTAAGGGTAAGCTTAAGGGTAAGGGTAAGGGTAAGGGTAAGGGTAAGCTTAAGGGTAAAAGCAAGGGTTAGGGTAAGGGTAAGGGTAAGGGTAAGGGTACGGGTAAGGGTAAGGGTAAGGGTAAGGGTAAGCTTAAGGGTAAAAGCAAGGGTAAGGGTGAGGGTAAGGGTAAGGGTAAGGGTAAGGGTAAGCTTAAGGGTAAAAGCAAGGGTAAGGGTAAAGGTAAGGGTAAGGGTAAGGGTACGGGTAAGGGTAAGGGTAAGGGTAAGCCTAAGGGTAAAAGCAAGGGTAAGGGTGAGGGTAAGGGTAAGGGTAAGGGTAAGCTTAATGGTAAAAGCAAGGGTAAGGGTAAGGGTAAGGGTAAGGGTAAGGGTAAGGGTAAGCTTAAGGGTAAAAGCAAGTGTAAGGGTAAGGGTAAGGGTAAGGGTAAGGGTAAGGGTAAGGTTAAGCTTAAGGGTAAAAGCAAGGGTAGGGGTAAGGGTAAGGGTAAGGGTAAAGGTAAGGGTAAGGGTAAGGGTAAGGGTAAGCTTAAGGGTAAAAGCAAGGGTAAGGGTAAGGGTAAGGGTAAGGGTAAGGGTAAGGGTAAGGGTAAGGGTAAGGGTAAAGGTAAGGGTAAGGGTAAGCTTAAGGGTAAAAGCAAGGGTAAGGGTAAGGGTAAGGGTAAGGGTAAGGGTAAGGGTAAGGGTAAGGGTAAGGGTAAGCCTAAGTGTAAAAGCAAGGGTAAGGGTAAGGGTAAGGGTAAGGGTAAGCTTAAGGGTAAAAGCAAGGGTAAGGGTAAGGGTAAGGGTAAGGGTAAGGGTAAGGGTAAGGGTAAGGGTAAGGGTAAGGGTAAGGGTAAGGGTAAGGGTAAGCTTAAGGGTAAAAGCAAGGCTAAGGGTAAGGGTAAGTGTAAGGGTAAGGGTAAGGGTAAGGGTAAGCTTAAGGGTAAAAGCAAGGGTAAGGGTAAGGGTAAGGGTAAGGGTAAGGGTAAGGGTAAGGGTAAGGGTAAATGTAAGGGTAAGCCTAAGGGTAAAAGCAAGGGTTAGGGTAAGGGTAAGGGTAAGGGTAAGGGTAAGGGTAAGGGTAAGGGTAAGGGTAAGGGTAAGGGTAAGGGTAAGGGTAAGGGTAAGGGTAAGGGTAAGGGTAAGGGTAAGGGTAAGGGTAAGGGTAAGGGTAAGGGTAAGGGTAAGGGTAAGGGTAAGGGTAAGGGTAAGGGTAAGGGTAAGGGTAAGGGTAAGCTTTGGGGTAAAAGCAAGGGTAAGGGTAAGGGTGAGGGTAAGGGTAAGCCTAAGGGTAAAAGCAAGGGTAAGGGTAAGAGTAAGGGTAAGGGTAAGGGTAAGCTTAAGGGTAAAAGCAAGGGTATGGGTAAGGGTAAGGGTAAGGGTAAGGGTAAGCTTAAGGGTAAAAGCAAGGGTAAGGGTAAGGGTAAGGGTAAGGGTAAGGGTAAGGGTAAAGGTAAGGGTGAGCCTAAGGGTAAAAGCAAGGGTAAGGGTAAGGGTAAGGGTAAGGGTAAGGGTAAGGGTAAGGGTAAGGGTAAGCTTAAAGGTAAAAGCAAGGGTAAGGGTAAGGGTAAGGGAAAGGGTAAGGGTAAGGGTAAGGGTAAGCTTAAGGGTAAAAGCAAGAGTAAGGGTAAGGGTAAGGGTAAGGGTAAGGGTAAGCTTAAGGGTAAAAGCAAGGGTAAGGGTAAGGGTAAGGGTAAGGGTAAGGGTAAGGGTAAGGGTAAGCTTAAGGGTAAAAGCAAGGGTAAGGGTAAGGGTAAGGGTAAGGGTAAGGGTAAGGGTAAGGGTAAAGGTAAGGGTAAGCCTAAGGGTAAAAGCAAGGGTAAGGGTAAGGGTAAGGGTAAGGGTAAGGGTAAGGGTAAGGGTAAGGGTAAGGGTAAGGGTAAGCTTAAGGGTAAAAGCAAGGGTAAGGGTAAGGGTAAGGGTAAGGGTAAGGGTAAGGGTAAGGGTAAGGGTAAGCTTAAGGGTAAGGGTAAGGGTAAGGGTAAGGGTAAGCTTAAGGGTAAAAGCAAGGGTAAGGGTAAGGGTAAGGGTAAGGGTAAGGGTAAGCTTAAGGGTAAAAGCAAGGGTAAGGGTAAGGGTAAGGGTAAAGGTAAGGGTAAGGGTAAGGGTGAGGGTAAGGGTAAGGGTAAGGGTAAGGGTAAGGGTAAGCTTAAGGGTAAAAGCAAGGGTAAGGGTAAGGGTAAGGGTAAGGGTAAGCTTAAGGGTAAAAGCAAGGTAAGGGTAAGGGTAAGGGTAAGGGTAAGGGTAAGGGTAAGGGAAAGGGTAAGGGTAAGCTTAAGGGTAAAAGCAAGGGAAAGGGTAAGGGTAAGGGTAAGGGTAAGGGTAAGAGTAAGGGTAAGCTTAAGGGTAAAAGCAAGGGTAAGGGTAAGGGTAAGGGTAAGGGTAAGGGTAAGGGTAAGGGTAAGGGTAAGGGTAAGGGTAAGGGTAAGGGTAAGGGTAAGGGTAAAGGTAAGGGTAAGCCTAAGGGTAAAAGCAAGGGTAAGGGTAAGGGTAAGCTTAAGGGTAAGGGTAAGGGTAAGGGTAAGGGTAAGCTTAAGGGTAAAAGCAAGGGTTAGGGTAAGGGTAAGGGTAAGGGTAAGGGTACGGGTAAGGGTAAGGGTAAGGGTAAGGGTAAGCTTAAGGGTAAAAGCAAGGGTAAGGGTGAGGGTAAGGGTAAGGGTAAGGGTAAGGGTAAGCTTAAGGGTAAAAGCAAGGGTAAGGGTAAAGGTAAGGGTAAGGGTAAGGGTAAGGGTATGGGTAAGGGTAAGGGTAAGGGTAAGCCTAAGGGTAAAAGCAAGGGTAAGGGTGAGGGTAAGGGTAAGGGTAAGGGTAAGCTTAAGGGTAAAAGCAAGGGTAAATGTAAGGGTAAGGGTAAGGGTAAGGGTAAGGGTAAGGGTAAGGGTAAGCTTAAGGGTAAAAGCAAGTGTAAGGGTAAGGGTAAGGGTAAGGGTAAGGGTAAGGGTAAGGTTAAGCTTAAGGGTAAAAGCAAGGGTAGGGGTAAGGGTAAGGGTAAGGGTAAGGGTAAGGGTAAGGGTAAGGGTAAGGGTAAGGGTAAGGGTAAGCTTAAGGGTAAAAGCAAGGGTAAGGGTAAGGGTAAGGGTAAGGGTAAGGGTAAGGGTAAGGGTAAGGGTAAAGGTAAGGGTAAGGGTAAGCTTAAGGGTAAAAGCAAGGGTAAGGGTAAGGGTAAGGGTAAGGGTAAGGGTAAGGGTAAGAGTAAGGGTAAGGGTAAGGGTAAGCTTAAGGGTAAAAGCAAGGGTAAGGGTAAGGGTAAGGGTAAGGGTAAGGGTGAAGGTAAGGGTAAGCCTAAGGGTAAAAGCAAGGGTAAGGGTAAGGGTAAGGGTATGGGTAAGGGTAAGGGTAAGGGTAAGGGTAAGGGTAAGGGTAAGGGTAAGGGTAAGGGTAAGGGTAAGGGTAAGGGTGAGCTTAAGGGTAAAAGCAAGGGTAAGGGTAAGGGTAAGGGTAAGGGTAAGGGTAAGGGTAAGGGTAAGGGTAAGGGTAAGGGTAAGGGTAAGGGTAAGGGTAAGGGTAAGCTTAAGGGTAAGGGTAAGGGTAAGGGTAAGGGTAAGCTTAAGGGTAAAAGCAAGGGTAAAGGTAAGGGTAAGGGTAAGGGTAAGGGTAAGCTTAAGGGTAAAAGCAAGGGTGAGGGTAAGGGTAAGGGTAAGGGTAAGGGTAAGGGTAAGGGTAAGGGTAAGGGTAAGGGTAAGGGTAAGGGTAAGCTTAAGGGTAAGGGTAAGGGTAAGGGTAAGGGTAAGCTTAAGGGTAAAAGCAAGGGTAAGGGTAAGGTTAAGGGTAAGGGTAAGGGTAAGGGTAAGGGTAAGGGTAAGCTTGAGGGTAAAAGCAAGGGTAAGGGTAAGGGTAAGGGTAAGGGTAAGGGTAAGGGTAAGGGTAAGGGTAAGGGTAAGCTTAAGGGTAAATGCAAGGGTAAGGGTAAGGGTAAGGGTAAGGGTAAGGGTAAGGGTAAAGGTAAGGGTAAGCCTAAGGGTAAAAGCAAGGGTAAGGGTAAGGGTAAGGGTAAGGGTAAGGGTAAGGGTAAGGGTAAGGGTAAGGGTAAGGGTAAGGGTAAGGGTAAGGGAAAGGGTAAGGGTAAGCTTAAGGGTAAAAGCAAGGGTAAGGGTAAGGGTAAGGGTTAGGGTAAGCCTAAGGGTAAAAGCAAGGGTAAGGGTAAGGGTAAATGTAAGGGTAAGGGTAAGGGTAAGGGTAAGGGTAAGGGTAAGGGTAAGGGTAAGGGTAAGGGTAAGCTTAAGGGTAAAAGCAAGGGTAAGGGTAAGGGTAAGGGTTAGGGTAAGGGTAAGGGTAAGCTTAAGGGTAAAAGCAAGGGTAAGGGTAAGGGTAAGGGTAAGGGTAAGGGTAAGGGTAAGGGTAAGGGTAAGGGTAAGGGTAAGGGTAAGGGTAAGGGTAAGGGTAAGCTTAAGGGTAAAAGCAAGGGTAAGGGTAAGGGTAAGGGTAAGGGTAAGGGTAAGGGTAAGGGTAAGGGTAAGGGTAAGGGTAAAGTTAAGGGTAAGCCTAAGGGTAAAAGCAAGGGTTAGGGTAAGGGTAAGGGTAAGGGTAAGGGTAAGGGTAAGGGTAAGGGTAAGGGTAAGGGTAAGGGTAAGGGTAAGGGTAAGGGTAAGGGTAAGGGTAAGGGTAAGGGTAAGGGTAAGGGTAAGGGTAAGGGTAAGGGTAAGGTTAAGGGTAAGCTTAAGGGTAAAAGCAAGGGTATGGGTAAGGGTAAGGGTAAGGGTAAGCCTAAGTGTAAAAGCAAGGGTAAGGGTAAGGGTAAGGGTAAGGGTAAGTGTAAGCTTAAGGGTAAAAGCAAGGGTAAGGGTAAGGGTAAGGGTAAGGGTAAGGGTAAGGGTAAGCTTAAGGGTAAAAGCAAGGCTAAGGGTAAGGGTAAGTGTAAGGGTAAGGGTAAGGGTAAGGGTAAGCTTAAGGGTAAAAGCAAGGGTAAGGGTAAGTGTAAGGGTAAGGGTAAGGGTAAGGGTAAGGGTAAGGGTAAGGGTAAGGGTAAGGGTAAAGGTAAGGGTAAGCCTAAGGGTAAAAGCAAGGGTTAGGGTAAGGGTAAGGGTAAGGGTAAGGGTAAGGGTAAGGGTAAGGGTAAGGGTAAGGGTAAGGGTAAGGGTAAGGGTAAGGGTAAGGGTAAGGGTAAGGGTAAGGGTAAGGGTAAGGGTAAGGGTAAGGGTAAGGGTAAGGGTAAGGGTAAGGGTAAGGGTAAGGGTAAGGGTAAGGGTAAGGGTAAGGGTAAGGGTAAGGGTAAGGGTAAGGGTAAGGGTAAGGGTAAGGGTAAGGGTAAGGGTAAGCTTAAGGGTAAAAGCAAGGGTAAGGGTAAGGGTGAGGGTAAGGGTAAGCCTAAGGGTAAAAGCAAGGGTAAGGGTAAGAGTAAGGGTAAGGGTAAGGGTAAGCTTAAGGGTAAAAGCAAGGGTATGGGTAAGGGTAAGGGTAAGGGTAAGGGTAAGCTTAAGGGTAAAAGCAAGGGTAAGGGTAAGGGTAAGGGTAAGGGTAAGGGTAAGGGTAAAGGTAAGGGTGAGCCTAAGGGTAAAAGCAAGGGTAAGGGTAAGGGTAAGGGTAAGGGTAAGGGTAAGCTTAAGGGTAAAAGCAAGGGTAAGGGTAAGGGTAAGGGTAAGGGTAAGGGTAAGGGTAAGGGTAAGGGTAAGCTTAAGGGTAAAAGCAAGAGTAAGGGTAAAGGTAAGTGTAAGGGTAAGGGTAAGCTTAAGGGTAAAAGCAAGGGTAAGGGTAAGGGTAAGGGTAAGGGTAAGGGTAAGGGTAAGGGTAAGGGTAAGCTTAAGGGTAAAAGCAAGGGTAAGGGTAAGGGTAAGGGTAAGGGTTAGGGTAAGGGTAAGGGTAAGGGTAAGGGTAAGGGTAAAGGTAAGGGTAAGCCTAAGGGTAAAAGCAAGGGTAAGGGTAAGGGTAAGGGTAAGGGTAAGGGTAAGGGTAAGGGTAAGGGTAAGGGTAAGGGTAAGGGTAAGGGTAAGGGTAAGCTTAAGGGTAAAAGCAAGGGTAAGGGTAAGGGTAAGGGTAAGGGTAAGGGTAAGGGTAAAGGTAAGGGTAAGCCTAAGGGTAAAAGCAAGGGTTAGGGTAAGGGTAAGGGTAAGGGTAAGGGTAAGGGTAAGGGTAAGGGTAAGGGTAAGGGTAAGGGTAAGGGTAAGGGTAAGGGTAAGGGTAAGGGTAAGGGTAAGGGTAAGGGTAAGGGTAAGGGTAAGGGTAAGGGTAAGGGTAAGGGTAAGGGTAAGGGTAAGCTTAAGGGTAAAAGCAAGGGTATGGGTAAGGGTAAGGGTAAGGGTAAGCCTAAGTGTAAAAGCAAGGGTAAGGGTAAGGGTAAGGGTAAGGGTAAGTGTAAGCTTAAGGGTAAAAGCAAGGGTAAGGGTAAGGGTAAGGGTAAGGGTAAGGGTAAGGGTAAGGGTAAGGGTAAGGGTAAGGGTAAGCTTAAGGGTAAAAGCAAGGCTAAGGGTAAGGGTAAGTGTAAGGGTAAGGGTAAGGGTAAGGGTAAGCTTAAGGGTAAAAGCAAGGGTAAGGGTAAGGGTAAGGGTAAGGGTAAGGGTAAGGGTAAGGGTAAGGGTAAGGGTAAAGGTAAGGGTAAGCCTAAGGGTAAAAGCAAGGGTTAGGGTAAGGGTAAGGGTAAGGGTAAGGGTAAGGGTAAGGGTAAGGGTAAGGGTAAGGGTAAGGGTAAGGGTAAGGGTAAGGGTAAGGGTAAGGGTAAGGGTAAGCTTAAGGGTAAAAGCAAGGGTAAGGGTAAGGGTGAGGGTAAGGGTAAGCCTAAGGGTAAAAGCAAGGGTAAGGGTAAGAGTAAGGGTAAGGGTAAGGGTAAGCTTAAGGGTAAAAGCAAGGGTATGGGTAAGGGTAAGGGTAAGGGTAAGGGTAAGCTTAAGGGTAAAAGCAAGGGTAAGGGTAAGGGTAAGGGTAAGGGTAAGGGTAAGGGTAAAGGTAAGGGTGAGCCTAAGGGTAAAAGCAAGGGTAAGGGTAAGGGTAAGGGTAAGGGTAAGGGTAAGCTTAAGGGTAAAAGCAAGGGTAAGGGTAAGGGTAAGGGTAAGGGTAAGGGTAAGGGTAAGGGTAAGGGTAAGCTTAAGGGTAAAAGCAAGAGTAAGGGTAAAGGTAAGTGTAAGGGTAAGGGTAAGCTTAAGGGTAAAAGCAAGGGTAAGGGTAAGGGTAAGGGTAAGGGTAAGGGTAAGGGTAAGGGTAAGCTTAAGGGTAAAAGCAAGGGTAAGGGTAAGGGTAAGGGTAAGGGTTAGGGTAAGGGTAAGGGTAAGGGTAAGGGTAAGGGTAAAGGTAAGGGTAAGCCTAAGGGTAAAAGCAAGGGTAAGGGTAAGGGTGAGGGTAAGGGTAAGGGTAAGGGTAAGGGTAAGGGTAAGCTTAAGGGTAAAAGCAAGGGTAAGGGTAAGGGTAAGGGTAAGGGTAAGGGTAAGGGTAAGGGTAAGGGTAAGGGTAAGGGTAAGCTTAAGGGTAAGGGAAAGGGTAAGGGTAAGGGTAAGCTTAAGGGTAAAAGCAAGGGTGAGGGTAAGGGTAAGGGTAAGGGTAAGGGTAAGCTTAAGGGTAAAAGCAAGGGTAAGGGTAAGGGTAAGGGTAAGGGTAAGGGTAAGGGTAAGGGTGAGGGTAAGGGTAAGGGTAAGGGTAAGGGTAAGGGTAAGGGTAAGCTTAAGGGTAAAAGCAAGGGTAAGGGTAAGGGTAAGGGTAAGGGTAAGGGTAAGCTTAAGGGTAAAAGCAAGGGAAGGGTAAGGGTAAGGGTAAGGGTAAGGGTAAGGGTAAGGGTAAGGGTAAGGGTAAGGGTAAGGGAAAGGGTAAGGGTAAGCTTAAGGGTAAAAGCAAGGGAAAGGGTAAGGGTAAGGGTAAGGGTAAGGGTAAGAGTAAGGGTAAGGGTAAGAGTAAGGGTAAGCTTAAGGGTAAAAGCAAGGGTAAGGGTAAGGGTAAGGGTAAGGGTTAGGGTAAGGGTAAGGGTAAGGGTAAGGGTAAGGGTAAGGGTAAGGGTAAAGGTAAGGGTAAGCCTAAGGGTAAAAGCAAGGGTAAGGGTAAGGGTAAGGGTAAGGGTAAGGGTAAGGGTAAGGGTAAGGGTAAGGGTAAGGGTAAGGGTAAGGGTAAGCTTAAGGGTAAAAGCAAGGGTAAGGGTAAGGGTAAGGGTAAGGGTAAGCCTAAGGGTAAAAGCAAGGGTAAGGGTAAGGGTAAGGGTAAGGGTAAGGGTAAGCTCAAGGGTAAAAGCAAGGGTAAGGGTGAGGGTAAGGGTAAGGGTAAGGGTAAGGGTAAGGGTAAGCTTAAGGGTAAAAGCAAGGGTAAGGGTAAGGGTAAGGGTAAGGGTAAGGGTAAGGGTAAGGGTAAGAGTAAGGGTAAAGGTAAGGGTAAGCCTAAGGGTAAAAGCAAGGGTAAGGGTAAGGGTAAGGGTAAGGGTAAGGGTAAGGGTAAGGGTAAGGGTAAGGGTAAGGGTAAGGGTAAGGGTAAGGGTAAGGGTAAGGGTAAGGGTAAGGGTAAGGGTAAGGGTAAGGGTAAGGGTAAGCTGAAGGGTAAAAGCAAGGGTAAGGGTAAGGGTAAGGGTAAGGGTAAGGGTAAGGGTAAGGGTAAGGGTAAGAGTAAGGGTAAGCTTAAGGGTAAAAGCAAGGTAAGGGTAAGGGTAAGGGTAAGGGTAAGGGTAAGGGTAAGGGTAAGGGTAAGCTTAAGGGTAAAAGTAAGGGTAAGGGTAAGGGTAAGGGTAAGGGTAAGGGTAAGGGTAAGGGTAAGCTTAAGGGTAAAAGCAAGGGTAAGGGTAAGGGTAAGGGTAAGGGTAAGGGTAAGGGTAAAGGTAAGGGTAAGCCTAAGGGTAAAAGCAAGGGTAAGGGTAAGGGTAAGGGTAAGGGTAAGGGTAAGGGTAAGGGTAAGGGTAAGGGTAAGGGTAAGGGTAAGGGTAAGCTTAAGGGTAAAAGCAAGGGTAAGGGTAAGGGTAAGGGTAAGGGTAAGGGTAAGGGTAAGCTTAAGGGTAAGGGTAAGGGTAAGGGTAAGGGTAAGCTTAAGGGTAAAAGCAAGGGTAAGGGTAAGGTTAAGGGTAAGGGTAAGGGTAAGCTTAAGGGTAAAAGCAAGGGTAAGGGTAAGGGTAAGGGTAAGGGTAAGGGTAAGGGTAAGGGTAAGGGTAAGGGTAAGGGTGAGGGTAAGGGTAAGGGTAAGGGTAAGGGTAAGGGTAAGGGTAAGGGTAAGCTTAAGGGTAAGGGTAAGGGTAAGGGTAAGCTTAAGGGTAAAAGCAAGGGTAAGGGTAAGGGTAAGGGTAAGGGTAAGGGTAAGGGTAAGGGTAAGGGTAAGGGTAAGGGTAAGGATAAGGGTAAGGGTAAGGGTAAGCTTAAGGGTAAAAGCAAGGGTAAGGGTAAGGGTAAGGGTAAGGGTAAGGGTAAGGGTAAGGGTAAGGGTAAGGGTAAGGGTAAGGGTAAGCTTAAGGGTAAAAGCAAGGGTAAGGGTAAGGGTAAGGGTAAGGGTCAAGGGTAAGGGTAAAGGTAAGGGTAAGCCTAAGGGTAAAAGCAAGGGTAAGGGTAAGGGTAAGGGTAAGGGTAAGGGTAAGGGTAAGGGTAAGGGTAAGGGTAAGGGTAAGGGTAAGGGTAAGGGTAAGGGTAAGGGTAAGGGTAAGGGTAAGGGTAAGGGTAAGGGTAAGCTTAAGGGTAAAAGCAAGGGTAAGGGTAAGGGTAAGGGTAAGGGTAAGGGTAAGGGTAAGGGTAAGGGTAAGGGTAAGGGTAAGGGTAAGCTTAAGGGTAAGGCTAAGGGTAAGGGTAAGGGTAAGCTTGAGGGTAAAAGCAAGGGTAAGGGTAAGGGTAAGGGTAAGGGTAAGGGTAAGGGTAAGGGTAAGCTTAAGGGTAAATGCAAGTGTAAGGGTAAGGGTAAGGGTAAGGGTAAGGGTAAGGGTAAGGGAAAGGGTAAGGGTAAGGGTAAGCTGAAGGGTAAAAGCAAGGGTAAGGGTAAGGGTAAGGGAAAGGGTAAGGGTAAGGGTAAGGGTAAGAGTAAGGGTAAGCTTAAGGGTAAAAGCAAGGTAAGGGTAAGGGTAAGGGTAAGGGTAAGGGTAAGGGTAAGGGTAAGGGTAAGCTTAAGGGTAAAAGTAAGGGTAAGGGTAAGGGTAAGGGTAAGGGTAAGGGTAAGGGTAAGGGTAAGGGTAAGCTTAAGGGTAAAAGCAAGGGTAAGGGTAAGGGTAAGGGTAAGGGTAAGGGTAAGGGTAAAGGTAAGGGTAAGCCTAAGGGTAAAAGCAAGGGTAAGGGTAAGGGTAAGGGTAAGGGTAAGGGTAAGGGTAAGGGTAAGGGTAAGGGTAAGGGTAAGGGTAAGCTTAAGGGTAAAAGCAAGGGTAAGGGTAAGGGTAAGGGTAAGGGTAAGGGTAAGGGTAAGCTTAAGGGTAAGGGTAAGGGTAAGGGTAAGGGTAAGCTTAAGGGTAAAAGCAAGGGTAAGGGTAAGGGTAAGGGTAAGGGTAAGGGTAAGCTTAAGGGTAAAAGCAAGGGTAAGGGTAAGGGTAAGGGTAAGGGTAAGGGTAAGGGTAAGGGTAAGGGTAAGGGTAAGGGTAAGGGTAAGGGTAAGGGTAAGGGTAAGGGTAAGGGTAAGCTTAAGGGTAAGGGTAAGGGTAAGGGTAAGCTTAAGGGTAAAAGCAAGGGTAAGGGTAAGGGTAAGGGTAAGGGTAAGGGTAAGGGTAAGGGTAAGGGTAAGGGTAAGGATAAGGGTAAGGGTAAGGGTAAGCTTAAGGGTAAAAGCAAGGGTAAGGGTGAGGGTAAGGGTAAGGGTAAGGGTAAGGGTAAGGGTAAGGGTAAGGGTAAGCTTAAGGGTAAAAGCAAGGGTAAGGGTAAGGGTAAGGGTAAGGGTCAAGGGTAAGGGTAAAGGTAAGGGTAAGCCTAAGGGTAAAAGCAAGGGTAAGGGTAAGGGTAAGGGTAAGGGTAAGGGTAAGGGTAAGGGTAAGGGTAAGGGTAAGGGTAAGGGTAAGGGTAAGGGTAAGGGTAAGGGTAAGGGTAAGGGTAAGGGTAAGGGTAAGCTTAAGGGTAAAAGCAAGGGTAAGGGTAAGGGTAAGGGTAAGGGTAAGGGTAAGGGTAAGGGTAAGGGTAAGGGTAAGGGTAAGGGTAAGCTTAAGGGTAAGGCTAAGGGTAAGGGTAAGGGTAAGCTTGAGGGTAAAAGCAAGGGTAAGGGTAAGGGTAAGGGTAAGGGTAAGGGTAAGGGTAAGGGTAAGCTTAAGGGTAAATGCAAGTGTAAGGGTAAGGGTAAGGGTAAGGGTAAGGGTAAGGGTAAGGGTAAGGGTAAGGGTAAGGGTAAGGGTAAGCTTAAGGGTTAAAGCAAGGGTAAGGGTAAGGGTAAGGGTAAGGGTAAGGGTAAGGGTAAGGGTAAGGGTAAGGGTAAGGGTAAGGGTAAGGGTAATGGTAAAGGTGAGGGTAAGCCTAAGGGTAAAAGCAAGGGTAAGGGTAAGGGTAAGGGTAAGGGTAAGCTTAAGTGTAAAAGCAAGGGTAAGGGTAAGGGTAAGGGTAAGGGTAAGCCTGAGGGTAAAAGCAAGGGTAAGGGTAAGGGTAAGGGTAAGGGTAAGGGTAAGCTTAAGGGTAAAAGCAAGGGTAAGGGTAAGGGTAAGGGTAAGGGTAAGGGTAAGGGTAAGCTTAAGGGTAAAAGCAAGGGTAAGGGTAAGGGTAATGGTAAGGGTAAGGGTAAGGGTAAGGGTAAGGGTAAGGGTAAGGGTAAGGGTAAGGGTAAGGTTGAGGGTAAGTGTAAGGGTAAGGGTAAGCTTAAGGGTAAAAGCAAGGGTAAGGGTAAGGGTAAGGGTAAGGGTAAGGGTAAGGTTAAGGGTAAGGGAAAGGGTAAGGGTAAGGGTTAGGGTAAGGGTAAGGGTAAGGGTAAGGGTAAGCTTAAGGGTAAAAGCAAGGGTAAGGGTAAGGGTAAGGGTAAGCCTAAGGGTAAAAGCAAGGGTAAGGGTAAGGGTAAGGGTAAGGGTAAGGTTAAGGGTAAGGGTAAGGGTAAGCTTAAGGGTAAAAGCAAGGGTTAGGGTAAGGGTAAGGGTAAGGGTAAGCCTAAGGGTAAAAGCAAGGGTAAGGGTAAGGGTAAGGGTAAGGGTAAGGGTAAGGGTAAGCTTAAGGGTAAAAGCAAGGGTAAGGGTAAGGGTAAGGGTAAGGGTAAGGGTAAGGGTAAGGGTAAGGGTAAGGGTAAAGGTAAAGGGTAAGCCTTAGGGTAAAAGCAAGGGTAAGGGTAAGGGTAAGGGTAAGGGTAAGGGTAAGGGTAAGAGTAAGGGTAAAGGTAAGGGTAAGCCTAAGGGTAAAAGCAAGGGTAAGGGTAAGGGTAAGGGTAAGGGTAAGGGTAAGGGTAAGGGTAAGGGTAAGGGTAAGGGTAAGGGTAAGGGTAAGGGTAAGGGTAAGGGTAAGGGTAAGGGTAAGGGTAAGGGTAAGGGTAAGCTGAAGGGTAAAAGCAAGGGTAAGGGTAAGGGTAAGGGTAAGGGTAAGGGTAAGGGTAAGGGTAAGGGTAAGAGTAAGGGTAAGCTTAAGGGTAAAAGCAAGGTAAGGGTAAGGGTAAGGGTAAGGGTAAGGGTAAGCTTAAGGGTAAAAGTAAGGGTAAGGGTAAAGGTAAGGGTAAGGGTAAGGGTAAGGGTAAGGGTAAGGGTAAGCTTAAGGGTAAAAGCAAGGGTAAGGGTAAGGGTAAGGGTAAGGGTAAGGGTAAGGGTAAAGGTAAGGGTAAGCCTAAGGGAAAAAGCAAGGGTAAGGGTAAGGGTAAGGGTAAGGGTAAGGGTAAGGGTAAGGGTAAGGGTAAGGGTAAGGGTAAGGGTAAGGGTAAGGGTAAGGGTAAGCTTAAGGGTTAAAGCAAGGGTAAGGGTAAGGGTAAGGGTAAGGGTAAGGGTAAGGGTAAGCTTAAGGGTAAGGGTAAGGGTAAGGGTAAGGGTAAGCTTAAGGGTAAAAGCAAGGGTAAGGGTAAGGGTAAGGGTAAGGGTAAGGGTAAGCTTAAGGGTAAAAGCAAGGGTAAGGGTAAGGGTAAGGGTAAGGGTAAGGGTAAAGGTAAGGGTAAGGGTAAGGGTAAGGGTAAGGGTAAGGGTAAGGGTAAGGGTAAGGGTAAGGGTAAGGGTAAGCTTAAGAGTAAGGGTAAGGGTAAGGGTAAGCTTAAGGGTAAAAGCAAGGGTAAGGGTAAGGGTAAGGGTAAGGGTAAGGGTAAGGGTAAGGGTAAGGGTAAGGGTAAGGGTAAGGGTAAGGGTAAGGATAAGGGTAAGGGTAAGGGTAAGCTTAAGGGTAAAAGCAAGGGTAAGGGTAAGGGTAAGGGTAAGGGTAAGGGTGAGGGTAAGGGTAAGGGTAAGGGTAAGCTTAAGGGTAAAAGCAAGGGTAAGGGTAAGGGTAAGGGTAAGGGTCAAGGGTAAGGGTAAAGGTAAGGGTAAGCCTAAGGGTAAAAGCAAGGGTAAGGGTAAGGGTAAGGGTAAGGGTAAGGGTAAGGGTAAGGGTAAGGGTAAGGGTAAGGGTAAGGGTAAGAGTAAGGGTAAGGTTAAGGGTAAGGGTAAGGGTATGCTTAAGGGTAAAAGCAAGGGTAAGGGTAAGGGTAAGGGTAAGGGTAAGGGTAAGGGTAAGGGTAAGGGTAAGGGTAAGGGTAAGGGTAAGCTTAAGCGTAAGGCTAAGGGTAAGGGTAAGGGTAAGCTTGAGGGTAAAAGCAAGGGTAAGGGTAAGGGTAAGGGTAAGGGTAAGGGTAAGGGTAAGGGTAAGCTTAAGGGTAAATGCAAGTGTAAGGGTAAGGGTAAGGGTAAGGGTAAGGGTAAGGGTAAGGGTAAGGGTAAGGGTAAGGGTAAGGGTAAGCTTAAGGGTTAAAGCAAGGGTAAGGGTAAGGGTAAGGGTAAGGGTAAGGGTAAGGGTAAGGGTAAGGGTAAGGGTAAGGGTAAGGGTAAGGGTAATGGTAAAGGTGAGGGTAAGCCTAAGGGTAAAAGCAAGGGTAAGGGTAAGGGTAAGGGTAAGGGTAAGCTTAAGTGTAAAAGCAAGGGTAAGGGTAAGGGTAAGGGTAAGGGTAAGCCTGAGGGTAAAAGCAAGGGTAAGGGTAAGGGTAAGGGTAAGGGTAAGGGTAAGCTTAAGGGTAAAAGCAAGGGTAAGGGTAAGGGTAAGGGTAAGGGTAAGGGTAAGCTTAAGGGTTAAAGCAAGGGTAAGGGTAAGGGTAAGGGTAAGGGTAAGGGTAAGGGTAAGGGTAAGGGTAAGGGTAAGGGTAAGGGTAAGGGTAAGGGTAAGGGTGAGGGTAAGTGTAAGGGTAAGGGTAAGCTTAAGGGTAAAAGCAAGGGTAAGGGTAAGGGTAAGGGTAAGGGTAAGGGTAAGGTTAAGGGTAAGGGAAAGGGTAAGGGTAAGGGTTAGGGTAAGGGTAAGGGTAAGGGTAAGGGTAAGCTTAAGGGTAAAAGCAAGGGTGAGGGTAAGGGTAAGGGTAAGCCTAAGGGTAAAAGCAAGGGTAAGGGTAAGGGTAAGGGTAAGGGTAAGGTTAAGGGTAAGGGTAAGGGTAAGCTTAAGGGTAAAAGCAAGGGTTAGGGTAAGGGTAAGGGTAAGGGTAAGCCTAAGGGTAAAAGCAAGGGTAAGGGTAAGGGTAAGGGTAAGGGTGAGGGTAAGGGTAAGCTTAAGGGTAAAAGCAAGGGTAAGGGTAAGGGTAAGGGTAAGGGTAAGGGTAAGGGTAAGGGTAAAGGTAAAGGGTAAGCCTTAGGGTAAAAGCAAGGGTAAGGGTAAGGGTAAGGGTAAGGGTAAGGGTAAGGGTAAGGGTGAGGGTAAGGGTAAGGGTAAGCTTAAGGGTAAAAGCAAGGGTAAGGGTAAGGGTAAGGGTAAGGGTAAGGGTAAGGGTAAGGGTAAGGGTAAGGGTAAGGGTAAGGGTAAGCTTAAGGGTAAGGGCAAGGGTAAGGGTAAGGGTAAGCTTAAGGGTAAAAGCAAGGGTAAGGGTAAGGGTAAGGGTAAGGGTAAGGGTAAGGGTAAGGGTAAGGGTAAGGGTAAGGGTAGGGGTAAGGGTAAGGGTAAGGGTAAGGGTAAGGGTAAGGGTAAGGGTAAGGGTAAGGGTAAGGGTAAGGGTAAGGGTAAGAGTAAGGGTAAGGGTAAGGGTAAGGGTAAGGGTAAGGGTAAGCTTAAGGGTAAAAGCAAGGGTAAAGGTAAGGGTACGGGTAAGGGTAAGGGTAAGGGTAAGGGTAAGGGTAAGGGTAAGGGTAAGGGTAAGGGTAAGGGTAAGGGTAAGGGTAAGGGTAAGGGTAAGGGTAAGGGTAAGGGTAAGGGTAAGGGTAAGGGTAAGGGTAAGGGTAAGGGTAAATGTAAGGGTAAGGGTAAGGGTAAGGGTAAGGGTAAGGGTAAGGGTAAGGGTAAGGGTAAGGGTAAGGGTAAGGGTAAGGGTAAGGGTAAGGGTAAGGGTAAGCTTAAGGGTAAAAGCAAGGGTAAGGGTAAGTGTAAGTGTAAGGGTAAAGGTAAGGGTAAGCCTAAGGGTAAAAGCAAGGGTAAGGGTAAGGGTAAGGGTAAGGGTAAGGGTAAGGGTAAGGGTAAGGGTAAGGGTAAGGGTAAGGGTAAGGGTAAGGGTAAGGGTAAGGGTAAGGGTAAGGGTAAGGGTAAGGGTAAGGGTAAGGGTAAGGGTAAGGGTAAGCTTAAGGGTAAAAGCAAGGGTAAGGGTAAGGGTAAGGGTAAGCTTAAGGGTAAAAGCAAGGGTAAGGGTAAGGGTTAGGGTAAAAGCAAGGGTAAAAGCAAGGGTTAGGGTAAGGGTAAGGGTAAGGGTAAGGGTAAGGGTAAGGGTAAGGGTAAGGGTAAGGGTAAGGGTAAGGGTAAGGGTAAGGGTAAAGGAAAGGGTAAGGGTAAGGGTAAGGGTAAGGGTAAGGGTAAGGGTAAGGGTAAGGGTAAGGGTAAGGGTAAGGGTGAAAGCAAGTGTAAGGGTAAGGGTAAGGGTAAGGGTTAGGGTAAGGGTAAGGGTAAGGGTAAGGGTAAGGGTAAGGGTAAGGGTAAGGGTAAGGGTAAGGGTAAGGATAAGGGTAAGTGTAAGGGTAAGGGTAAGGGTAAGGGTAAGGGTAAGGGTAAGGGTAAGGGTAAGGGTAAGGGTAAGGGTAAAAGCAAGGGTAAGGGTAAGGGTAAGGGTAAGGGTAAGGGTAAGGGTAAGGGTAAGGGTAAAGGTAAGGGTAAGCTTAAGGGTAGAAGCAAGGGTAAGGGCAAGGGTAAGGGTAAGGGTAAGGGTAAGGTTAAGGGTAAGGGTAAGGGTAAGGGTAAGGGTAAGGGTAAGGGTAAAGGTAAGGGTAAGGGTAAAGGTAAGGGTAAGGGTAAGGGTAAGGGTAAGGGTAAGGGTAAGGGTAAGGGTAAGGGTGAGGGTAAGGGTAAGGGTAAGCTTAAGGGTAAAAGCAAGGGTAAGGGTAAGGGTAAGGGTAAGGGTAAGGGTAAGGGTAAGGGTAAGGGTAAGGGTAAGGGTAAGCTTAAGGGTAAGGGTAAGGGTAAGGGTAAGGGTAAGCTTAAGGGTAAAAGCAAGGGTAAGGGTAAGGGTAAGGGTAAGGGTAAGGGTAAGGGTAAGGGTAAGGGTAAGGGTAAGGGTAAGGGTAAGGGTAGGGGTAAGGGTAAGGGTAAGGGTAAGGGTAAGGTTAAGGGTAAGGGTAAGGGTAAGGGTAAGGGTAAGGGTAAGGGTAAGGGTAAGGGTAAGGGTAAGGGTAAGGGTAAGGGTAAGGGTAAGCTTAATGGTAAAAGCAAGGGTAAAGGTAAGGGTACGGGTAAGGGTAAGGGTAAGGGTAAGGGTAAGGGTAAGGGTAAGGGTAAGGGTAAGGGTAAGGGTAAGGGTAAGGGTAAGGGTAAGGGTAAGGGTAAGGGTAAGGGTAAGGGTAAGGGTAAGGGTAAGGGTAAGGGTAAGGGTAAAGGGTAAGGGGTAAGGGTAAGGGTAAGGGTAAGGGTAAGGGTAAGGGTAAGGGTAAGGGTAAGGGTAAGGGTAAGGGTAAATGTAAGGGTAAGGGTAAGGGTAAGGGTAAGGGTAAGGGTAAGGGTAAGGGTAAGGGTAAGGGTAAGGGTAAGGGTAAGGGTAAGGGTAAGGGTAAGGGTAAGCTTAAGAGTAAAAGCAAGGGTAAGGGTAAGGGTAAGTGTAAGGGTAAAGGTAAGGGTAAGCCTAAGGGTAAAAGCAAGGGTAAGGGTAAGGGTAAGGGTAAGGGTAAGGGTAAGGGTAAGGGTAAGGGTAAGGGTAAAGGGTAAAGGTAAGGGTAAGGGTAAGGGTAAGGGTAAGGGTAAGGGGTAAGGGTAAGGGTAAGGGTAAGGGTAAGCTTAAGGGTAAAAGCAAGGGTAAGGTAAGGGTAAGGGTAAGCTTAAGGGTAAAAGCAAGGGTAAGGGTAAGGGTAAGGGTAAAAGCAAGGGTAAAAGCAAGGGTTAGGGTAAGGGTAAGGGTAAGGGTAAGGGTAAGGGTAAGGGTAAGGGTAAGGGTAAGGGTAAGGGTAAAGGTAAGGGTAAGAGTAAGGGTAAGGGTAAGGGTAAGGGTAAGGGTAAGGGTAAGGGTAAGGGTAAGGGTAAGGGTTAAAGCAAGGGTAAGGGTAAGGGTAAGGGTAAGGGTAAGGGTAAGGGTAAGGGTAAGGGTAAGGGTAAGGGTAAGGGTAAGGGTAAGGATAAGGGTAAGGGTAAGGGGTAAGTGTAAGGGTAAGGGTAAGGGTAAGGGTAAGGGTAAGGGTAAGGG
>CAUEHS010000529.1:0-119613 GCA_958510865.1 Myrrha octodecimguttata
CCTTACCCTTACCCTTACCCTTACCCTTACCCTTACCCTTACCCTTACCCTTGCTTTTACCCTTAAGCTTACCCTTACCCTTACCCTTACCCTTACCCTTACCCTTACCCTTGCTTTTACCCTTAAGCTTACCCTTACCCTTACCCTTACCCTTACCCTTACCCTTACCCTTGCTTTTACCCTTAGGCTTACCCTTACCTTTACCCTTACCCTTACCCTTACCCTTACCCTTACCCTTACCCTTGCTTTTACCCTTAAGCTTACCCTTACCCTTACCCTTACCCTTACCCTTACCCATACCCTTGCTTTTACCCTTAAGCTTACCCTTACCCTTACCCTTACTCTTACCCTTACCCTTGCTTTTACCCTTAGGCTTACCCTTACCCTCACCCTTACCCTTACCCTTGCTTTTACCCTTAAGCTTACCCTTACCATTACCCTTACCCTTACCCTTACCCTTACCCTTACCCTTACCCTTACCCTTACCCTTACCCTTACCCTTACCCTTACCCTTACCCTTACCCTTACCCTTACCCTTACCCTTACCCTTACCCTTACCCTTACCCTTACCCTTACCCTTACCCTTACCCTTACCCTTACCCTTACCCTTACCCTTACCCTTACCCTTACCCTTACCCTTACCCTAACCCTTGCTTTTACCCTTAGGCTTACCCTTACCTTTACCCTTACCCTTACCCTTACCCTTACCCTTACCCTTACCCTAACCCTTGCTTTTACCCTTAAGCTTACCCTTACCCTTACCCTTACCCTTACCCTTACCCTTACCCTTACCCTTAGCCTTGCTTTAACCCTTAAGCTTACCCTTACCCTTACCCTTACCCTTACCCTTACCCTTACCCTTACCCTTACCCTTACCCTTACCCTTACCCTTGCTTTTACCCTTAAGCTTACCCTTACCCTTACCCTTACCCTTACCCTTACCCTTACCCTTACCCTTACCCTTACTCTTACCCTTACCCTTACCCTTACCCTTACCCTTACCCTTGCTTTTAACCTTAAGCTTACCCTTACCCTTACCTTAACCCTTACCCTTACCCTTACCCTTGCTTTTACCCTTAAGCTTACCCTTACCCTTACCCTTACCCTTACCCTTACCCTTACCCTTACCCTTACCCTTACCCTTACCCTTGTTTTTACCCTTAGGCTTACCCTTACCCTTACCCTTACCCTTACCCTTGCTTTTACCCTTAAGCTTACCCTTACCCTTACCCTTACCCTTACCCTTACCCTTACCCTTACCCTTACCCTTACCCTTACCCTTACCCTTACCCTTGCTTTTACCCTTAGGCTTACCCTTACCTTTACCCTTACCCTTACCCTTACCCTTACCCTTACCCTTACCCTTACCCTTACCCTTACCCTTACCCTTACCCTTACCCTTACCCTTACCCTTACCCTTACCCTTGCATTTACCCTTGAGCTTACCCTTACCCTTACCCTTACCCTTACCCTTACCCTTACCCTTACCCTTACCCTTACCCTTACCCTTACCCTTACCCTTACCCTTACCCTTACCCTTGCTTTTACCCTCAAGCTTACCCTTACCCTTACCCTTACCCTTACCCTTACCCTTACCCTTACCCTTACCCTTACCCTTACCCTTATCCTTACCCTTACCCTTGCTTTTACCCTTAAGCTTACCCTTGCCCTTACCCTTACCCTTACCCTTAAGCTTACCCTTACCCTTACCCTTACCCTTACCCTTACCCTTACCCTTACCCTTACCTTTACCCTTACCCTTACCCTTGCTTTTACCCTTAAGCTTACCCTTACCCTAACCCTTACCCTTACCTTTACCCTTGCTTTTACCCTTAAGCTTACCCTTACCCTTACCCTTACCCTTAAGCTTACCCTTACCCTTACCCTTACCCTTACCCTTACCCTTACCCTTAGCCTTACCCTTACCCTTACCCTTACCCTTACCCTTACCCTTACCCTTACCCTTACCCTTGCTTTTACCCTTAAGCTCACCCTTACCCTTACCCTTACCCTTACCCTTACCCTTACCCTTACCCTTGCTTTTACCCTTAGGCTTACCCTTACCTTCACCCTTACCCTTACCCTTACCCTTACCCTTACCCTTGCTTTTACCCTTAAGCTTACCCTTACCCTTACCCTTACCCTTACCCTTACCCTTACCCTTACCCTTACCCTTACCCTTACCCTTACCCTTGCTTTTACCCTTACCCTTACCCTTACCCTTACCCTTACCCTTACCCTAACCCTTACCCTTACCCTTACCCTTGCTTTTACCCTTAAGCTTACCCTTACCCTTACCCTTACCCTTACCCTTACCCTTACCCTTACCCTTACCCCTACCCTTGCTTTTACCCTTAAGCTTAACCTTACCCTTACCCTTACCCTTACCCTTACCCTTACCCTTGCTTTTACCCTTAAGCTTACCCTTACCCTTACCCTTACCCTTACCCTTACCCTTTACCCTTACTCTTACCCTTACCCTTACCCTTGCTTTTACCCTTAAGCTTACCCTTACCCTTACCCTTACCCTCACCCTTACCCTTACTTTTACCCTTAGGCTTACCCTTACCCTTACCCTTACCCTTACCCTTACCCTTACCCTTACCCTTACCTTTACCCTTACCCTTGCTTTTACCCTTAAGCTTACCCTCACCCTTACCCTTACCCTTACCCTCACCCTTACCCTTGCTTTTACCCTTAAGCTTACCCTTACCCTTACCCTTACCCTTACCCTTACCCTTACCCTAACCCTTGCTTTTACCCTTAAGCTTACCCTTACCCTTACCCTTACCCTTACCCTTAAGCTTACCCTTACCCTTACCCTTACCCTTACCCTTACCCTTACCCTTACCCTTACCCTTACCCTTACCCTTACCCTTGCTTTTACCCTTAAGCTTACCCTTACCCTTACCCTTACCCTTACCCTTACCCCTACCCTTGCTTTTACCCTTAAGCTTACCCTTACCCTTACCCTTACCCTTAAGCTTACCCTTACCCTTACCCTTACCCTTACCCTTACCCTTACCCTTGCTTTTACCCTTAACCTTACCCTTACCCTTACCCTTACCCTTACCCTTACCCTTACCCTTACCCTTACCCTTGCTTTTACCCTTAAGCTTACCCTTACCCTTACCCTTACCCTTGCTTTTACCCTTAAGCTTACCCTTACCCTTACCCTTACCCTTAAGCTTACCCTTACCCTTACCCTTACCCTTACCCTTACCCTTACCCTTACCCTTACCCTTACCCTTACCCTTACCCTTACCCTTACCCTTACCCTTACCCTTACCCTTACCCTTACCCTTACCCTTACCCTTACCCTTACCCTTACCCTTGCTTTTACCCTTAAGCTTACCCTTACCCTTACCCTTACCCTTACCCTTAATCTTACCCTTACCCTTACCCTTACCCTTACCCTTACTCTTACCCTTACCCTTACCCTTACCCCTACCCTTGCTTTTACCCTTAAGGGTAAAAGCAAGGGTAAGGTTAAGGGTAAGGGTAAGGGTAAGGGTAAGGGTAAGGGTAAGATTAAGGGTAAGGGTAAGGGTAAGGGTAAGGGTAAGCTTAAGGGTAAAAGCAAGGGTAAGGGTAAGGGTAAGGGTAAGGGTAAGGGTAAGGGTAAGGGTAAGGGTAAGGGTAAGGGTAAGGGTAAGGGTAAGGGTAAGGGTAAGGGTAAAAGCAAGGGTAGGGGTAAGGGTAAGGGTAAGGGTAAGAGTAAGGGTAAGGGTAAGGGTAAGGGTAAGCTTAAGGGTAAAAGCAAGGGTAAGGGTAAGGGTAAGGGTAAGGGTAAGGGTAAGGGTAAGGGTAAGGGTAAGGGTAAGGGTAAGGGTAAGGGTAAGGGTAAGGGTGAGGGTAAGGGTAAGGGTAAGCTTAAGGGTAAAAGCAAGGGTAAGGGTAAGGGTAAGGGTAAGGGTAAGGGTAAGGGTAAGGATAAGGGTAAAGGTAAGGGTAAGCCTAAGGGTAAAAGCAAGGGTAAGGGTAAGGGTAAGGGTAAGGTTAAGGGTAAGGGTAAGGGTAAGGGTAAGGGTAAGGGTAAGGTTAAGGGTAACCCTTACCCTTACCCTTACCCTTGCTTTTACCCTTAAGCTCACCCTTACCCTTACCCTTACCCTTACCCTTACCCTTACCCTTACCCTTACCCTTGCTTTTACCCTTAGGCTTACCCTTACCTTCACCCTTACCCTTACCCTTACCCTTACCCTTACCCTTGCTTTTACCCTTAAGCTTACCCTTACCCTTACCCTTACCCTTACCCTTACCCTTACCCTTACCCTTACCCTTACCCTTACCCTTGCTTTTACCCTTACCCTTACCCTTACCCTTACCCTTACCCTTACCCTTACCCTTACCCTTACCCTTACCCTTACCCTTGCTTTTACCCTTAAGCTTACCCTTACCCTTACCCTTACCCTTACCCTTACCCTTACCCTTACCCTTACCCTTACCCCTACCCTTGCTTTTACCCTTAAGCTTAACCTTACCCTTACCCTTACCCTTACCCTTACTCTAACCCTTGCTTTTACCCTTAAGCTTACCCTTACCCTTACCCTTACCCTTACCCTTACCCTTACCCTTTACCCTTACCCTTACCCTTACCCTTACCCTTGCTTTTACCCTTAAGCTTACCCTTACCCTTACCCTTACCCTCACCCTTACCCTTGCTTTTACCCTTAGGCTTACCCTTACCCTTACCCTTACCCTTACCCTTACCCTTACCCTTACCCTTACCTTCACCCTTACCCTTGCTTTTACCCTTAAGCTTACCCTTACCCTTACCCTTACCCTTACCCTCACCCTTACCCTTGCTTTTACCCTTAAGCTTACCCTTACCCTTACCCTTACCCTTACCCTTACCCTTACCCTTACCCTAACCCTTGCTTTTACCCTTAAGCTTACCCTTACCCTTACCCTTACCCTTACCCTTAAGCTTACCCTTACCCTTACCCTTACCCTTACCCTTACCCTTACCTTTACCCTTACCCTTACCCTTACCCTTACCCTTACCCTTACCCTTACCCTTGCTTTTACCCTTAAGCTTACCCTTACCCTTACCCTTACCCTTACCCTTACCCCTACCCTTGCTTTTACCCTTAAGCTTACCCTTACCCTTACCCTTACCCTTAAGCTTACCCTTACCCTTACCCTTACCCTTACCCTTACCCTTACCCTTGCTTTTACCCTTAACCTTACCCTTACCCTTACCCTTACCCTTACCCTTACCCTTAACCTTACCCTTACCCTTACCCTTACCCTTGCTTTTACCCTTAGGCTTACCCTTACCTTTACCCTTATCCTTACCCTTACCCTTACCCTTACCCTTACCCTTACCCTTACCCTTACCCTTGCTTTTACCCTTAAGCTTACCCTTACCCTTACCCTCACCCTTACCCTTACCCTTACCCTTACCCTTACCCTTACCCTTACCCTTACCCTTACCCTTACCCTTACCCTTACCCTTACCCTTACCCTTACCCTTACCCTTACCCTTACCCTTGCTTTTACCCTTAAGCTTACCCTTACCCTTACCCTTACCCTTACTCTTACCCTTACCCTTACCCTTACCCCTACCCTTGCTTTTACCCTTAAGGGTAAAAGCAAGGGTAAGGTTAAGGGTAAGGGTAAGGGTAAGGGTAAGGGTAAGGGTAAGCTTAAGGGTAAGGGTAAGGGTAAGGGTAAGCTTAAGGGTAAAAGCAAGGGTAAGGGTAAGGGTAAGGGTAAGGGTAAGGGTAAGGGTAAGGGTAAGGGTAAGGGTAAGGGTAAGGGTAAGGGTAAGGGTAAGGGTAAGGGTAAGGGTAAGGGTAAGGGTAAGGGTAAGGGTAAGGGTAAGCTTAAGGGAAAGGGTAAGGGTAAGGGTAAGCTTAAGGGTAAAAGCAAGGGTAAGGGTAAGGGTAAGGGTAAGGGTAAGGGTAAGCTTAAGGGTAAAAGCAAGGGTAAGGGTAAGGGTAAGGGTAAGGGTAAGGGTAAGGGTAAGGGTAAGGGTAAGGGTAAGGGTAAGGGTAAGGGTAAGGGTAAGGGTAAGGGTAAGGGTAAGGGTAAGGGTAAGGGTAAGGGTAAGCTTAAGGGTAAGGGTAAGGGTAAGGGTAAGGGTAAGCTTAAGGGTAAAAGCAAGGGTAAGGGTTAGGGTAAGGGTAAGGGTAAGGGTAAAGGTAAGGGTAAGCCTAAGGGTAAAAGCAAGGGTAAGGGTAAGGGTAAGGGTAAGGGTAAGGGTAAGGGTAAGGGTAAGGGTAAGGGTAAGGGTAAGGGTAAGGGTAAGCTTAAGGGTAAAAGCAAGGGTAAGGGTAAGGGTGAGCTTTAGGGTAAAAGCAAGGGTAAGGGTAAGGGTAAGGGTAAGGGTAAGGGTAAGGGTAAGGGTAAGGGTAAGGGTAAGGGTAAGGGTAAGGGTAAGGGTAAGGGTAAGGGTAAGCTTAAGGGTAAAAGCAAGGGTAAGTTTAAGGGTAAGGGTAAGGGTAAGGGTTAGGGTAAGGGTAAAGGTAAGGGTAAGCCTAAGGGTAAAGCAAGGGTAAGGGTAAGGGTAAGGGTAAGGGTAAGGGTAAGGGTAAGGGTAAGGGTAAGAGTAAGGGTAAGGGTAAGGGTAAGCTTAAGGGTAAAAGCAAGGGTAAGGGTAAGGGTAAGGGTAAGGGTAAGCCTAAGGGTAAAAGCAAGGGTAAGGGTAAGGTTAAGGGTAAGGGTAAGGGTAAGCTTAAGGGTAAAAGCAAGGGTAAGGGTGAGGGTAAGGGTAAGGGTAAGGGTAAGCTTAAGGGTAAAAGCAAGGGTAAGGGTAAGGGTGAGGGTAAGGGTAAGGGTAAGGGTAAGGGTAAAGGTAAGGGTAAGCCTAAGAGTAAAAGCAAGGGTAAGGGTAAGGGTAAGGGTAAGGGTAAGGGTAAGGGTGAGGGTAAGGGTAAGAGTAAGGGTAAGCTTAAGGGTAAAAGCAAGGGTAAGGATAAGGGTAAGGGTAAGGGTAAGGGTAAGGGTAAGGGTAAGGGTAAGGGTAAGGGTAAGGGTAAGGGTAAGCTTAAGGGTAAAAGCAAGGGTAAGGGTAAGGGTAAGGGTAAGGGTAAGGGTAAGGGTAAGGGTAAGGGTAAGGGTAAGGGTAAGGGTAAGGGTAAGGGTAAGCTTAAGGGTAAAAGCAAGGGTAAGGGTTAGGGTAAGGGTAAGAGTAAGGGTAAGGGTAAGGGTAAGCTTAAGGGTAAAAGCAAGGGTAAGGGTAAGGGTAAGGGTAAGGGTAAGGGTAAGGGTAAGGGTAAGGGTAAAGGTAAGGGTAAGCCTAAGGGTAAAAGCAAGGGTAAGGGTAAGGGTAAGGGTAAGGGGTAAGGGTAAGGGTAAGGGTAAGGGTAAGGGTAAGGGTAAGGGTAAGGGTAAGGGTAAGGGTAAGGGTAAGCTTAAGGGTATAAGCAAGTGTAAGGGTAAGGGTAAGGGTGAGGGTAAGGGTAAGGGTAAGGGTAAGGGTAAGCTTAAGGGTAAAAGCAAGGGTAAGGGTAAGGGTAAGGGTAAGGGTAAGGGTAAGGGTAAGGGTAAGCTTAAGGGTAAAAGCAAGGGTAAGGGTAAGGGTAAGGGTAAGGGTAAGGGTAAGGGTAAGGGTAAGGGTAAGGGTAAGGGTAAGGGTAAGGGTAAGGGTAAGAGTAAGGGTAAGGGTAAGGGTAAGGGTAAGGGTAAAGGTAAGGTTAAGCCTAAGGGTAAAAGCAAGGGTAAAGGTAAGGGTAAGGGTAAGGGTAAGGGTAAGGGTAAGGGTAAGGGTAAGGGTAAGGGTAAGGGTAAGGGTAAGGGTAAGGGTAAGGGTAAGGGTAAGGGTAAGCTTAAGGGTAAAAGCAAGGGTAAGGGTAAGGGTAAGGGTAAGGGTAAGCCTAAGGGTAAAAGCAAGGGTAAGGGTAAGGGTAAGGGTAAGCTTAAGGGTAAAAGCAAGGGTAAGGGTAAGGGTAAGGGTAAGGGTAAGGGTAAGGGTAAGGGTAAGCTTAAGGGTAAAAGCAAGGGTAAGGGTAAGGGTAAGGGTAAGGGTAAGGGTAAGGGTAAGGGTAAGGGTAAGGGTAAGGGTAAGGGTAAAGGTAAGGCTAAGCCTAAGGGTCAAAGCAAGGGTAAGGGTAAGGGTAAGGGTAAGGGTAAGGGTAAGAGTAAGGGTAAGGGTAAGGGTAAGCTTAAGGGTAAAAGCAAGGGTAAGGGTAAGGGTAAGGGTAAGGGTAAGGGTAAGGGTGAGGGTAAGGGTAAGGGTAAGGGTAAGGGTAAGGGTAAGGGTAAGCTTAAGGGTAAGGGTAAGGGTAAGGGTAAGGGTAAGCCTAAGGGTAAAAGCAAGGGTAAGTGTAAGGGTAAGGGTAAGGGTAAGGGTAAGCTTATGGGTAAAAGCAAGGGTAAGGGTAAGGGTAAGGGTAAGGGTAAGGGTAAGGGTAAGGGTAAGGGTAAGGGTAAGCTTAAGGGTAAAAGCAAGGGTAAGGGTAAGGGTAAGGGTAAGGGTAAGGGTAAGGCTAAAGGTAAGGGTAAGCCTAAGGGTAAAAGCAAGGGTAAGGGTAAGGGTAAGGGTAAGAGTAAGGGTAAGGGTAAGGGTAAGGGTAAGGGTAAGGGTAAGGGTAAAGGTAAGGGTAAGGGTAAGCTTAAGGGTAAAAGCAAGGGTAAGGGTAAGGGTAAGGGTAAGGGTAAGAGTAAGGGTAAGGGTAAGGGTAAGCTTAAGGGTAAAAGCAAGGGTAAGGGTAAGGGTAAGGGTAAGGGTAAGGGTAAGGGTAAGGGTAAGGGTAAGGGTAAGGGTAAGGGTAAGGGTAAGGGTAAGGGTAAGGGTAAGGGTAAGGGTAAGGGTAAGGGTAAGGGTAAGCTTAAGGGTAAAAGCAAGGGTAAGGGTAGGGGTAAGAGTAAGGGTAAGGGTAAGGGTAAGGGTAAGGGTAAGGGTAAGGGTAAGCTTAAGGGTAAAAGCAAGGGTAAGGGTAAGGGTAAGGTTAAGGGTAAGGGTAAGGGTAAGGGTAATGGTAAGGGTAAAGGTAAGGGTAAGCCTAAGGGTAAAAGCAAGGGTAAGGGTAAGGGTAAGGGTAAGGGTAAGCTTAAGGGTAAAAGCAAGGGTAAGGGTAAGGGTAAGGGTAAGGGTAAGGGTAAGGGTAAGGGTAAGCTTAAGGGTAAGGGTAAGGGTAAGGGTAAGCTTAAGGGTAAAAGCAAGGGTAAGGGTAAGGGTAAGGGTAAGGGTAAGGGTAAGCTTAAGGGTAAAAGCAAGGGTAAGGGTAAGGGTAAGGGTAAGGGTAAGGGTAAGGGTAAGGGTAAGGGTAAGCTTAAGGGTAAGGGTAAGGGTAAGGGTAAGGGTAAGCTTAAGGGTAAAAGCAAGGGTAAGGGTAAGGGTAAGGGTAAGGGTAAGTGTAAGGGTAAGGGTAAGGGTAAGGGTAAGGGTGAGCTTAAGGGTAAAAGCAAGGGTAAGGGTAAGGTTAAGGGTAAGGGTTAGGGTAAGGGTAAGGGTAAGGGTAAGGGTTAGCTTAAGGGTAAAAGCAAGGGTAAGGGTAAGGGTAAGGGTAAGGGTAAGGGTAAGGGTAAGGGTAAGGGTAAGGGTAAGGGTAAGGGTAAGGGTAAGGGTAAGGGTAAAGGTAAGGGTAAGCCTAAGGGTAAAAGCAAGGGTAAGGGTAAGGGTAAGGGTAAGGGTAAGAGTAAGGGTAAGGGTAAGGGTAAGCTTAAGGGTAAAAGCAGGGGTAAGGGTAAAGGTAAGGGTAAGGGTAAGCCTAAGGGTAAAAGCAAGGGTAAGGGTAAGGGTAAGGGTAAGGGTAAGGGTAAGCTTAAGGGTAAAAGCAAGGGTAAGGGTAAGGGTAAGGGTAAGGGTAAGCTTAAGGGTAAAAGCAAGGGTGAGGGTAAGGGTAAGGGTAAGGGTAAGGGTAAGGGTAAGGGTAAGGGTAAGGGTAAGGGTAAGTTTAAGGGTAAAAGCAAGGGTAAGGGTAAGGGTAAGGGTAAGGGTAAGGGTAAGGGTAAGGGTAAGGGTAAGGGTAATCTTAAGGGTAAAAGCAAGGGTAAGGGTAAGGGTAAGGGTAAGGGTAAGGGTAAAGGTAAGGGTAAGCCTAAGGGTAAAAGCAAGGGTAAGGGTAAGGGTAAGGGTAAGGGTAAGGGTAAGGGTAAGGGTAAGGGTAAGGGTAAGGGTAAGGGTAAGCTTAAGGGTAAAAGCAAGGGTAAGGGTAAGGGAAAGGGTAAGGGTAAGCCTAAGGGTAAAAGCAAGGTTAAGGGTAAGGGTAAGGGTAAGGGTAAGGGTAAGCTTAAGGGTAAAAGCAAGAGTAAGGGTAAGGGTAAGGGTAAGGGTAAGGGTAAGGGTAAGCTTAAGGGTAAGGGTAAGCTCAAGGGTAAAAGCAAGGGTAAGGGTAAAGGTAAGGGTAAGGGTAAGGGTAAGGGTAAGGGTAAGGGTAAGGGTAAAGGTAAGGGTAAGCCTAAGGGTAAAAGCAAGGGTAAGGGTAAGGGTAAGGGTAAGGGTAAGGGTAAGGTTAAGGGTAAGGGTAAGGGTAAGCTTAAGGGTAAAAGCAAGGGTAAGGGTAAGGGTAAGGGTAAGGGTAAGGGTAAGGGTAAGGGTAAGGGTAAGGGTAAGGGTAAGGGTAAGGGTAAGGGTAAGCTTAAGGGTAAGGGTAAGGGTAAGGGTAAGGGTAAGCTTAAGGGTAAAAGCAAGGGTAAGGGTAAGGGTAAGGGTAAGGGTAAGCTTAAGGGTAAAAGCAAGGGTAAGGGTAGGGGTAAGGGTAAGGGTAAGGGTAAGGGTAAGGGTAAGGGTAAGGGTAAGGGTAAGGGTAAGCTTAAGGGTAAGGGTAAGGGTAAGGGTAAGGGTAAGCTTAAGGGTAAAAGCAAGGGTAAGGGTAAGGGTAAGGGTAAGGGTAAGGGTAAGGGTAAGGGTAAGGGTAAGCTTAAGGGTAAGGGTAAGGGTAAGGGTAAGGGTAAGGGTAAGCTTAAGGGTAAAAGCAAGGGTAAGGGTAAGGGTGAGGGTAAGGGTAAGGGTAAGGGTAAGGGTAAGCTTAAGGGTAAGGGTAAGGGTAAGGGTAAGGGTAAGCTTAAGGGTAAAAGCAAGGGTAAGGGTAAGGGTAAGGGTAAGGGTAAGGGTAAGGGTAAGGGTAAGGGTAAGGGTAAGGGTAAGGGTAAGGGTAAGGGAAAGCTTAAGGGTAAGGGTAAGGGTAAGGGTAAGGGTAAGCTTAAGGGTAAAAGCAAGGGTAAGGGTAAGGGTAAGGGTAAGGGTAAGGGTAAGCTTAAGGGTAAAAGCAAGGGTAAGGTTAAGGGTAAGGGTAAGGGTAAGGGTAAGGGTAAGGGTAAGGGTAAGGGTAAGGGTAAGGGTAAGGGTAAGCTTAAGGGTAAGGGTAAGGGTAAGGGTAAGGGTAAGCTTAAGGGTAAAAGCAAGGGTAAGGGTAAGGGTAAGGGTAAGGGTAAGGGTAAGGGTAAGGGTAAAGGTAAGGGTAAGCCTAAGGGTAAAAGCAAGGATAAGGGTAAGGGTAAGGGTAAGGGTAAGGGTAAGGGTAAGGGTAAGGGTAAGGGTAAGGGTAAGGGTAAGGGTAAGGGTAAGGGTAAGGGTAAGGGTAAGCTTAAGGGTAAAAGCAAGGGTAAGGGTAAGGGTAAGGGTAAGGGTAAGGGTAAGGGTAAGGGTAAGGGTAAGGGTAAGGGTAAGGGTAAGGGTAAGGGTAAGGGTAAGGGTAAGGGTAAGCTTAAGGGTAAAAGCAAGGGTAAGGGTAAGGGTAAGGGTAAGGGTAAGGGTAAGGGTAAGGGTAAGCTTAAGGGTAAAAGCAAGGGTAAGGGTAAGGGTAAGGGTAAGGGTAAGGGTTAGGGTAAGGGTAAAGGTAAGGGTAAGCCTACGGGTAAAAGCAAGGGTAAGGGTAAGGGTAAGGGTAAGGGTAAGGGTAAGGGTAAGGGTAAGGGTAAGGGTAAGGGTAAGGGTAAGAGGAAGGGTAAGGGTAAGGGTAAGCTTAAGGGTAAAAGCAAGGGTAAGGGTAAGGGTAAGGGTAAGGGTAAGGGTAAGGGTAAGGGTAAGGGTAAGGGTAAGGGTAAGGGTAAGGGTAAGGGTAAGGGTAAGGGTAAGGGTAAGGGTAAAGGTAAGGGTAAGCCTAAGGGTAAAAGCAAGGGTAAGGGTAAGGGTAAGGGTAAGGGTAAGGGTAAGCTTAAGGGTAAAAGCAAGGGTAAGGGTAAGGGTAAGGGTAAGGGTAAGGGTTAGGGTAAGGGTAAAGGTAAGGGTAAGCCTACGGGTAAAAGCAAGGGTAAGGGTAAGGGTAAGGGTAAGGGTAAGGGTAAGGGTAAGGGTAAGGGTAAGGGTAAGGGTAAGGGTAAGAGTAAGGGTAAGGGTAAGGGTAAGCTTAAGGGTAAAAGCAAGGGTAAGGGTAAGGGTAAGGGTAAGGGTAAGGGTAAGGGTAAGGGTAAGGGTAAGGGTAAGGGTAAGGGTAAGGGTAAGGGTAAGGGTAAGGGTAAGGGTAAGGGTAAGGGTAAGGGTAAAGGTAAGGGTAAGCCTAAGGGTAAAAGCAAGGGTAAGGGTAAGGGTAAGGGTAAGGGTAAGGGTAAGCTTAAGGGTAAAAGCAAGGGTAAGGGTAAGGGTAAGGGTAAGGGTAAGGGTAAGGGTAAGGGTAAGGGTAAGGGTAAGGGTAAGGGTAAGGGTAAGGGTAAGGGTAAGGGTAAGGGTAAGGGTAAGGGTAAGGGTAAGGGTAAAGGTAAGGGTAAAGGTAAGGGTAAGCCTAAGGGTAAAAGCAAGGGTAAGGGTAAGGGTAAGGGTAAGGGTAAGGTTAAGGGTAAGGGTAAGCTTAAGGGTAAAAGCAAGGGTAAGGGTAAGGGTAAGGGTAAGGGTAAGGGTAAGGGTAAGGGTAAGGGTAAGGGTAAGGGTAAGGGTAAGGGTAAGGGTAAGGGTAAGCTTAAGGGTAAAAGCAAGGGTAAGGGTAAGGGTAAGGGTAAGGGTAAGGGTATGGGTAAGGGTAAGGGTAAGGGTAAGGGTAAGGGTAAGGGTAAAGGTAAGGGTAAGGGTAAGGGTAAGGGTAAGGGTAAGGGTAAGGGTAAGCTTAAGGGTAAAAGCAAGGGTAAGGGTTAGGGTAAGGGTAAGGGTAAGGGTAAGGGTAAGGGTAAGCTTAAGGGTAAAAGCAAGGGTAAGGGTAAGGGTAAGGGTAAGGGTAAGGGTAAGGGTAAGGGTAAGGGTAAGGGTAAGGGTAAGGGTAAGGGTAAGGGTAAGGGTAAGGGTAAGGGTAAGGGTAAGGGTAAGCTTAAGGGTAAAAGCAAGGGTAAGGGTAAGGGTAATGGTAAGGGTAAGGGTTAGGGTAAGGGTAAGGGTAAGGGTAAGGGTAAGCTTAAGGGTAAAAGCAAGGGTAAGGGTAAGGGTAAGGGTAAGGGTTAGGGTAAGGGTAAAGGTAAGGGTAAGCCTAAGGGTAAAAGCAAGGGTAAGGGTAAGGGTAAGGGTAAGGGTAAGGGTAAGGGTAAGGGTAAGGGTAAGGGTAAGGGTAAGGGTAAGGGTAAGAGTAAGGGTAAGGGTAAGGGTAAGCTTAAGGGTAAAAGCAAGGGTAAGGGTAAGGGTAAGGGTAAGGGTAAGCCTAAGGGTAAAAGCAAGGGTAAGGGTAAGGGTAAGGGTAAGGGTAAGGGTAAGCTTAAGGGTAAAAGCAAGGGTAAGGGTAAGGGTAAGGGTAAGGGTAAGGGTAAGGGTAAGCTTAAGGGTAAAAGCAAGGGTAAGGGTAAGGGTAAGGGTAAGGGTAAGGGTAAGGGTAAGGGTAAGGGTAAGGGTAAAGGTAAGGGTAAGCTTAAGGGTAAAAGCAAGGGTAAGGGTAAGGGTAAGGGTAAGGGTAAGGGTAAGGGTAAGGGTAAGGGTAATGGTAAGGGTAAGGGTAAGGGTAAGGGTAAGGGTAAGGGTAAGCTAAAGGGTAAAAGCAAGGGTAAGGGTTAGGGTTAGGGTAAGGGTAAGGGTAAGGGTAAGGGAAAGGGTAAGGGTAAGGGTAAGGGTAAGGGTAAGGGTAAGGGTAAGGGTAAGGGTAAGCTTAAGGGTAAAAGCAAGGGTAAGGGTAAGGGTAAGCTTAAGGGTAAAAGCAAGCGTAAGGGTAAGGGTAAGGGTAAGGGTAAGGGTAAGGGTAAGGGTAAGGGTAAGGGTAAGGGTAAGGGTAAGGGTAAGGGTAAGGGTAAGGGTAAGGGTAAGCTTAAGGGTAAAAGCAAGGGTAAGGGTAAGGGTAAGGGTAAGTGTAAGGGTAAGGGTAAGGGTAATGGTAAGGGTAAGGGTAAGGGTAAGGGTAAGGGTAAGGGTAAGGGTAAGGGTAAGGGTAAGGGTAAGGGTAAGGGTAAGGGTAAGGGTTAGCTTAAGGGTATAAGCAAGGGTAAGGGTAAGGGTAAGGGTGAGGGTAAGGGTAAGGGTAAGGGAAAGCTTAAGGGTAAAAGCAAGGGTAAGGGTAAGGGTAAGGGTAAGCGTAAGGGTAAGGGTAAGGGTAAGGGTAAGGGTAAGGGTAAGGGTAAGGGTAAGGGTAAGGGTAAGGGTAAAGGTAAGGGTACTCCTAAGGGTAAAAACAAGGGTAAGGGTAAGGGTAAGGGTAAGGGTAAGGGTAAGGGTAAGGGTAAGGGTAAGGGTAAGGGTAAGGGTAAGGGTAAGGGTAAGGGTAAGGGTTAGCTTAAGGGTATAAGCAAGGGTAAGGGTAAGGGTAAGGGTGAGGGTAAGGGTAAGGGTAAGGGTAAGGGTAAGGGTAAGCTTAAGGGTAAAAGCAAGGGTAAGGGTAAGGGTAAGGGTAAGGGTAAGGGTAAGGGTAAGGGTAAGGGTAAGGGTAAGCTTAAGGGTAAAAGCAAGGGTAAGGGTAAGGGTAAGGGTAAGGGTAAGGGTAAGGGTAAGGGTAAGGGTAAAGGTAAGGGTAAGCCTAAGGGTAAAAGCAAGGGTAAGGGTAAGGGTAAGGGTAAGGGTAAGGGTAAGGGTAAGGGTAAGGGTAAGGGTAAGGGTAAGGGTAAGGGTAAGGGTAAGCCTAAGGGTAAAAGCAAGGGTAAGGGTAAGGGTAAGGGTAAGGGTAAGGGTAAGCTTAAGGGTAAAAGCAAGGGTAAGGGTAAGGGTAAGGGTAAGGGTAAGGGTAAGGGTAAGGGTAAGCTTAAGGGTAAAAGCAAGGGTAAGGGTAAGGGTAAGGGTAAGGGTAAGGGTAAAGGTAAGGGTAAGCCTAAGGGTAAAAGCAAGGGTAAGGGTAAGGGTAAGGGTAAGGGTAAGGGTAAGGGTAAGGGTAAGGGTAAGGGTAAGGGTAAGGGTAAGGGTAAGGGTAAGCTTAAGGGTAAAAGCAAGGGTAAGGGTAAGGGTAAGGGTAAGGGTAAGGGTAAGGGTAAGGGTAAGGGTAAGCTTAAGGGTAAAAGCAAGGGTAAGGGTAAGGGTAAGGGTAAGCTTAAGGGTAAAAGCAAGGGTAAGGGTAAGGGTAAGGGTAAGGGTAAGGGTAAGGGTAAGGGTAAGGGTAAGGGTAAGGGTAAGGGTAAGCTTAAGGGTAAAAGCAAGGGTAAGGGTAAGGGTAAGGGTAAGGGTAAGGGTAAGGGTAAGGGTAAGGGTAAGGGTAAGGGTAAGCCTAAGGGTAAAAGCAAGGGTAAGGGTAAGGGTAAGGGTAAGGTAAGGGTAAGGGTAAGGGTAAGGGTAAGGGTAAGGGTAAGGGTAAGGGTAAGGGTAAGGGTAAGCTTAAGGGTAAAAGCAAGGGTGAGGGTAAGGGTAAGGGTAAGGGTAAGGGTAAGGGTAAGGGTAAGGGTAAGGGTAAGGGTAAGGTTAAGGGTAAGGGTAAGGGTTAGGGTAAGGGTAAGCCTAAGGGTAAAAGCAAGGGTAAGGGTAAGGGTAAGGGTAAGGGTAAGGGTAAGCTTAAGGGTAAAAGCAAGGGTAAGGGTAAGGGTAAGGGTAAGGGTAAGGGTAAGGGTAAGGGTAAGCTTAAGTGTAAAAGCAAGGGTAAGGGTAAGGGTAAGGGTAAGGGTAAGGGTAAGGGTAAGGGTAAGGGTAAGGGTAAGGGTAAGGGTAAAGGTAAGGGTAAGCCTAAGGGTAAAAGCAAGGGTATGGGTAAGGGTATGGGTAAGGGTAAGGGTAAGGGTAAGGGTAAGGGTAAGGGTAAGGGTAAGGGTAAGGGTAAGGGTAAGGGTAAGCTTAAGGGTAAAAGCAAGGGTAAGGGTAAGGGTAAGGGTAAGGGTAAGGGTAAGGGTAAGGGTAAGGGTAAGGGTAAGGGTAAGGGTAAGGGTGAGGGTAAGGGTAAGGGTAAGCTTAAGGGTAAAAGCAAGGGTAAGGGTAAGGGTAAGGGTAAGGGTAAGGGTAAGGGTAAGGGTAAGGGTAAGGGTAAGGGTAAGGGTAAGGGTAAGGGTAAGGGTAAGGGTTAGCTTAAGGGTAAAAGCAAGGGTAAGGGTAAGGGTAAGGGTAAGGGTAAGGGTAAGGGTAAGGGTAAGGGTAAGGGTAAGGGTAAGCTTAAGGGTAAAAGCAAGGGTAAGGGTAAGGGTAAGGGTAAGGGTAAGGGTAAGGGTAAGGGTAAGCCTAAGGGTAAAAGCAAGGGTAAGGGTAAGGGTGAAAGCAAGGGTAAGGGTAAGGGTAAGGGTAAGGGTAAGGGTAAGGGTAAGGGTAAGGGTAAGGGTAAGGGTAAGGGTAAGGGTAAGCTTAAGGGTAAAAGCAAGGGTAAGGGTAAGGGTAAGGGTAAGGGTAAGGGTAAGGGTAAGGGTAAGGGTAAGGGTAAGGGTAAGCTTAAGGGTAAAAGCAAGGGTAAGGGTAAGGGTAAGGTTAAGGGTAAGGGTAAGGGTAAGGGTAAGGGTAAGGGTAAGGGTAAGGGTAAGGGTAAGCTTAAGGGTAAAAGCAAGGGTAAGGGTAAGGGTAAGGGTGAGGGTAAGGGTAAGGGTAAGGGTAAGGGTAAGGGTAAGCTTAAGGGTAAAAGCAAGGGTAAGGGTAAGGGTAAGGGTAAGGGTAAGGGTAAGCTTAAGGGTAAAAGCAAGGGTAAGGGTAAGGGTAAGGGTAAGGGTAAGGGTAAGGGTAAAGGTAAGGGTAAGCCTAAGGGTAAAAGCAAGGGTAAGGGTAAGGGTTAGGGTAAGGGTAAGGGTAAGGGTAAGGGTAAGGGTAAGGGTAAGGGTAAGTGTAAGGGTAAGGGTAAGGGTAAGCTTAAGGGTAAAAGCAAGGGTAAGGGTAAGGGTAAGGGTAAGGGTAAGGGTAAGCTTAAGGGTAAAAGCAAGGGTAAGGGTAAGGGTAAGGGTAAGGGTAAGGGTAAGGGTAAGGGTAAAGGTAAGGGTAAGCCTAAGGGTAAAAGCAAGGGTAAGGGTAAGGGTTAGGGTAAGGGTAAGGGTAAGGGTAAGGGTAAGGGTAAGGGTAAGGGTAAGTGTAAGGGTAAGGGTAAGGGTAAGCTTAAGGGTAAAAGCAAGGGTAAGGGTAAGGGTAAGGGTAAGGGTAAGGGTACGGGTAAGGGTAAGGGTAAGGGTAAGGGTAAGGGTAAGCTTAAGGGTAAGGGTAAGGGTAAGGGTAAGGGTAAGCCCAAGGGTAAAAGCAAGGGTAAGGGTAAAGGTAAGGGTAAGGGTAAGGGAAAGCTTAAGGGTAAAAGCAAGGGTAAGGGTAAGGGTAAGGGTAAGGGTAAGGGTAAGGGTAAGGGTAAGGGTAAGCTTAAGGGTAAAAGCAAGGGTAAGGGTAAGGGTAAGGGTAAGGGTAAGGGTAAAGGTAAGGGTAAGCCTAAGGGTAAAAGCAAGGGTAAAGGTAAGGGTAAGGGTAAGGGTAAGGGTAAGGGTAAGGGTAAGGGTAAGGGTAAGGGTAAGGGTAAGGGAAAGGGTAAGGGTAAGGGTAAGGGTAAGGGTAAGCTTAAGGGTAAAAGCAAGGGTAAGGGTAAGGGTAAGGGTAAGGGTAAGGGTAAGGGTAAGGGTAAGGGTAAGGGTAAGGGTAAGGGTAAGGGTAAGGGTAAGGGTAAGGGTAAGCTTAAGGGTAAAAGCAAGGGTGAGGGTAAGGGTAAGGGTAAGGGTAAGGGTAAGGGTAAGGGTAAGGGTAAGGGTAAGGGTAAGGGTAAGGGTAAGGGTAAGCTTAAGGGTAAAAGCAAGGGTAAGGGTAAGGGTAAGGGTAAGGGTAAGGGTAAGGGTAAGGGTAAAGGTAAGGGTAAGCCTAAGGGTAAAAGCAAGGGTAAGGGTAAGGGCAAGGGTAAGGGTAAGCTTAAGGGTAAAAGCAAGGGTAAGGGTAAGGGTAAGGGTATGGGTAAGGGTAAGGGTAAGGGTAAGGGTAAGGGTAAGCTTAAGGGTAAGGATAAGGGTAAGGGTAAAAACAAGGGTAAGGGTAAGGGTAAGGGTAAGGGTAAGGGTAAGGGTAAGCTTAAGGGTAAAAGCAAGGGTAAGGGTAAGGGTAAGGGTAAGGGTAAGGGTAAGGGTAAGGGTAAGGGTAAGGGTAAGCTTAAGGGTAAGGGTAAGGGTAAGGGTAAGGGTAAGCTTAAGGGTAAAAGCAAGGGTAGGGGTAAGGGTAAGGGTGAGGGTAAGGGTAAGGGTAAGGGTAAGGGTAAGGGTAAGGGTAAGCTTAAGGGTAAAAGCAAGGGTAAGGGTAAGGGTAAGGGTAAGGGTAAGGGTAAGGGTAAGGGTAAGGGTAAGGGTAAGGGTAAGGGTAAGGGTAAGGGTAAGGGTCAGGGTAAGGGTAAGGTTAAGGGTAAGCTTAAGGGTAAAAGCGAGGGTAAGGGTAAGGGTAAGGGTAAGGGTAAGGGTAAGGGTAAGGGTAAAGGTAAGGGTAAGCCTAAGGGTAAAAGCAAGGGTAAGGGTAAGGGTAAGGGTAAGGGTAAGGGTAAGGGTAAGGGTAAGAGTAAGGGTAAGGGTAAGGGTAAGGGTAAGCTTAAGGGTAAAAGCAAGGGTAAGGGTAAGGGTAAGGGTAAGGGTAAGGGTAAGCCTAAGGGTAAAAGCAAGGGTAAGGGTAAGGGTAAGGGTAAGGGTAAGGGTAAGCTTAAGGGTAAAAGCAAGGGTAAGGGTAAGGGTAAGGGTAAGAGTAAGGGTAAGGGTAAGGGTAAGCTTAAGGGTAAAAGCAAGGGTGAGGGTAAGGGTAAGGGTAAGGGTAAGGGTAAGGGTAAGGGTAAGGGTAAGGGTAAGGGTAAGGGTAAGGGTAAGGGTAAGCTTAAGGGTAAAAGCAAGGGTAAGGGTAAGGGTAAGGGTAAGGGTAAGGGTAAGGGTAAGGGTAAGGGTAAGGGTAAGGGTAAGGGTAAGGTAAGGGTAAGGGTAAGGGTAAGGGTAAGGGTAAGGGTAAGGGTAAGGGTAAGGGTAAGGGTAAGGGTAAGGGTAAGGGTAAGGGTAAGCTTAAGGGTAAAAGAAAGGGTAAGGGTAAGGGTAAGGGTAAGGGTAAGCCTAAGGGTTAAAGCAAGGGTAAGGGTAAGGGTAAGGGTAAGGGTAAGGGTAAGCTTAAAGGTAAAAGCAAGGGCAAGGGTAAGGGTAAGGGAAAGGGTAAGGGTAAGGGTAAGCTTAAGGGTAAAAGCAAGGGTAAGGGTAAGTGTAAGGGTAAGGGTAAGGGTAAGGGTAAGGGTAAGGGTAAAGGTAAGGGTAAGCCTAAGGGTAAAAGCAAGGGTAAGGGTAAGGGTAAGGGTAAGGGTAAGGGTAAGGGTAAGGGTAAGAGGGTAAGGGTAAGGGTAAGGGTAAGCTTAAGGGTAAAAGCAAGGGTAAGGGTAAGGGTAAGGGTAAGGGTAAGGGTAAGGGTAAGGGTAAGGGTAAGGGTAAGGTAAGGGTAAGCCTAAGGGTAAAAGCAAGGGTAAGGTTAAGGGTAAGGGTAAGGGTAAGGGTAAGGGTGAGGGTAAGGGTAAGGGTAAGCTTAAGGGTAAAAGCAAGGGTAAGGGTAAGGGTAAGGGTAAGGGTAAGGGTAAGGGTAAGGGTAAGCTTAAGGGCAAAAGCAAGGGTAAGGGTAAGGGTAAGGGTAAGGGTAAGGGTAAGGGTAAGGGTAAGGGTAAGGGTAAGGGTAAGCTTTAGGGTAAAAGCAAGGGTAAGGGTAAGGGTAAGGGTAAGGGTAAGGGTAAGGGTAAGCTTAAGGGTAAAAGCAAGGGTAAGGGTAAGGGTAAGGGTAAGTGTAAGGGTAAGGGTAAGGGTAAGGGTAAGGGTAAGGGTAAGCTTAAGGGTAAAAGCAAGGGTAAGGGTAAGGGTAAGGGTAAGGGTAAGGGTAAGGGTAAGGGTAAGGGTAAGGGTAAGGTTAGGCTTAAGGGTAAGGAAAAGGGTAAGGGTAAGGGTAAGCTTAAGGGTAAATGCAAGGGTAAGGGTAAGGGTAAGGGTAAGGGTAAGGGTAAGTGTAAGGGTAAGGGTAAGGGTAAGGGTAAGGGTAAGGGTAAGCTTAAGGGTAAAAGCAAGGGTAAGGGTAGGGGTAAGGGTAAGGGTAAGGGTAAGGGTAAGGGTAAGGGTAAGGGTAAGGGTAAGGTTAGGCTTAAGGGTAAGGAAAAGGGTAAGGGTAAGGGTAAGCTTAAGGGTAAAAGCAAGGGTAAGGGTAAGGGTAAGGGTAAGGGTAAGCTTAAGGGTAAAAGCAAGGGTAAGGGTAAGGGTAAGGGTAAGGGTAAGGGTAAGGGTAAGGGTAAGGGTAAGGGTAAGGGTAAGGGTAAGCTTAAGGGTAAAAGCAAGGGTAAGGGTAAGGGTAAGGGTAAGGGTAAAGGTAAGGGTAAGCTTAAGGGTAAAAGCAAGGGTAAGGGTAAGGGTAAGGGTAAAGGTAAGGGTAAGGGTAAGGGTAAGGGTAAGGGTAAGGGTAAGGGAAAGGGTAAGGGTAAGGGTAAGGGTAAGGGTAAGGGTGAGGGTAAGGGTAAGGGTAAGGGTAAGCTTGAGGGTAAAAGCAAGGGTAAGGGTAAGGGTTAGGGTAAGCCTTACCCTTACCCTTACCCTTACCCTTGCTTTTACCCTTAAGCTTACCCTTACCCTTACCCTTACCCTTACCCTTAAGCTTACCCTTACCCTTACCCTTACCCTTACCCTTACCCTTGCTTTTACCCTTAAGCTTACCCTTACCCTTACCCTTACCCTTACCCTTAAGCTTACCCTTACCCTTACCCTTACCCTTACCCTTACCCTTACCCTTACCCTTGCTTTTACCCTTAAGCTTACCCTTACCCTTACCCTTACCCTTACCCTTAAGCTTACCCTTACCCTTACCCTTACCCTTACCCTTACCCTTACCCTTACCCTTACCCTTACCCGTACCCTTGCTTTTACCCTTAAGCTTACCCTTACCCTTACCCTTACCCTTACCCTTACCCTTGCTTTTACCCTTGAGCTTACCCTTACCCTTACCCTTACCCTTACCCTTACCCTTAAGCTTACCCTTACCCTTACCCTTACCCTTACCCTTACCCTTACCCTTACCCTTACCCTTACCCTTGCTTTTACCCTTAAGCTTACCCTTACCCTTACCCTTACCCTTACCCTTACCCTTACCCTTACCCTTACCCTTACCCTTACCCTTACCCTTACCCTTACCCTTACCCTTGCTTTTACCCTAAGGCTTACCCTTACCTTTACCCTTACCCTTACCCTCACCCTTACCCTCACCCTTACCCTTACCCTTACCCTTACCCTTGCTTTTACCCTTAAGCTTACCCTTACCCTTACCCTTTCCCTTACCCTTACCCTTACCCTTGCTTTTACCTTTAAGCTTACCCTTACCCTTACCCTTACCCTTACCCTTACCCTTGCTTTTACCCTTAGGCTTACCCTTACCCTTACCCTTACCCTTACCCTTGCTTTTACCCTTAAGTTTACCCTTACCCTTACCCTTACCCTTACCCTTACCCTTACCCTTACCCTTACCCTTACCCTAACCCTTACCCTTACCCTTACCCTTACCTTTACCCTTACCCTTACCCTTACCCTTACCCTTACCCTTACCCTTACCCTTACCCTTACCCTTGCTTTTACCCTTAAGCTTACCCTTACCCTCACCCTTACCCTGACCCTTACCCTTACCCTTACCCTTACCCTTACCCTTACCCTCACCCTTGCTTTTACCCTTAAGCTTACCCTTACCCTTACCCTTACCCTTACCCTTACCCTTACCCTTACCCTTACCCTTACCCTTACCCTTACCCTTGCTTTTACCCTTAAGCTTACCCTTACCCTTACCCTTACCCTTACCCTTACCCTTGCTTTTACCCTAAGGCTTACCCTTACCCTTACCCTTACCCTTACCCTTGCTTTTACCCTTAAGCTTACCCTTACCCTTACCCTTACCCTTACTCTTACCCTTACCCTTACCCTTACCCTTACCCTTGCTTTTACCCTTAGGCTTACCCTTACCTTTACCCTTACCCTTACCCTTACCCTTACCCTTACCCTTACCCTTACCCTTACCCTTACCCTTACCCTTACCCTTACCCTTACCCTTACCCTTACCCTTACCCTTGCTTTTACTCTTAAGCTTACCCTTACCCTTACCCTTACCCTTACCCTTACCCTTTCCCTTACCCTTGCTTTTACCCTTAAGCTTACCCTTACCCTTACCCTTACCCTTACCCTTACCCTTACCCTTACCCTTACCCTTACCCTTACCCTTACCCTTACCCTTACCCTTGCTTTTACCCTTAAGCTTACCCTTACCCTTTCCCTTACCCTTACCCTTACCCTTAAGCTCACCCTTACCCTTACCCTTACCCTTACCCTTACCCTTACCCTTACCCTTACCCTTACCCTTGCTTTTACCCTTAAGCTTACCCTTACCCTTACCCTTACCCTTACCCTTACCCTTGCTTTTACCCTTACACTTATCCATACCCTTAAGCTTACCCTTACCCTTACCCTTACCCTTACCCTTACCCTTACCCTTACCCTTACCCTTACCCTTACCCTTACCCTTACCCTTACCCTTGCTTTTACCCTTAAGCTTACCCTTACCCTTACCCTTACCCTTACCCTTACCCTCACCCTTGCTATTACCCTTAAGCTTACCCTTACCCTTACCCTTACCCTTACCCTTACCCTTACCCTTACCCTTACCCTTACCCTTACCCTTACCCTTACCCTTACCCTTACCCTTACCCTTACCCTTACCCTTACCCTTACCCTTACCCTTACCCTTACCCTTACCCTTACCCTTACCCTTGCTTTTACCCTTAAGCTTACCCTTACCCTTACCCTTACCCTTACCCTTACCCTTACCCTTACCCTTACCCTTACCCTTACCCTTACCCTTACCCTTACCCTTGCTTTTACCCTTAGGCTTACCCTTACCTTTACCCTTACCCTTACCCTTACCCTTACCCTTACCCTTACCCTTACCCTTACCCTTACCCTTGCTTTTACCCTTAAGCTTACCCTTACCCTTACCCTTACCCTTACCCTTACCCTTGCTTTTACCCTTAAGCTTACCCTTACCCTTACCCTTACCCTTACCCTTGCTTTTACCCTTAGGCTTACCCTTACCCTTACCCTTACCCTTACCCTTAAGCTTACCCTTACCCTTACCCTTACCCTTACCCTTACCCTTACCCTTACCCTTACCCTTACCCTTACCCTTACCCTTACCCTTGCTTTTACCCTTAAGCTTACCCTAACCCTAACCCTTACACTTACCCTTACCCTTACCCTTACCCTTACCCTTACCCTTACCCTTACCCTTACCCTTACCCTTACCCTTACCCTAACCCTTACCCTTACCCTTGCTTTTACCCTTAGGCTTACCCTTACCTTTACCCTTACACTTACCCTTACCCTTAAGCTTACCCTTACCCTTACCCTTACCCTTACCCTTACCCTTACCCTTACCCTTACCCTTACCCTTACCCTTACATTTACCCTTGCTTTTACCCTTAAGCTTACCCTTACCCTTACCCTTACACTTACCCTTACCCTTACCCTTACCCTTACCCTTACCCTTACCCTTACCCTTACCCTAACCCTTACCCTTACCCTTGCTTTTACCCTTAGGCTTACCCTTACCTTTACCCTTACCCTTACCCTTACCCTTACCCTTACCCTTACCCTTACCCTTACCCTTGCTTTTACCCTTAAGCTTACCCTTACCCTTACCCTTACCCTTACCCTTACCCTTACCCTTACCCTTACCCTTACCCTTACCCTTGCTTTTACCCTTAAGCTTACCCTTACCCTTACCCTTACCCTTACCCTCACCCTTACCCTTACCCTTACCCTTGCTTTTACCCTTAAGCTTACCCCTACCCTTACCCTTACCTTTACCCTTACCCTTACCCTTACCCTTACCCTTGCTTTTACCCTTAAGCTTACCCTTACCCTTACCCTTACCCTTACCCTTACCCTTACCCTTACCCTTACCCTTACCCTTACCCTTACCCTTACCCTTACCCTTACCCTTACCCTTACCCTTACCCTTACCCTTACCCTTACCCTTACCCTTACCCTTGCTTTTACCCTTAGGCTTACCCTTACCTTTACCCTTACCCTTACCCTTACCCTTAGCCTTACCCTTACCCTTGCTTTAACCCTTAAGCTTACCCTTACCCTCACCCTTACCCTTACCCTTACCCTTGCTTTTACCCTTAAGCTTACCCTTACCCTTACCCTTACCCTTACCCTTGTTTTACCCTTAGGCTTACCCTTACCCTTACCCTTACCCTTACCCTTGCTTTTACCCTTAAGCTTACCCTTACCCTTACCCTTACCCTTACCCTTACCCTTACCCTTACCTTTACCCTTACCCTTGCTTTTACCCTTAGGCTTACCCTAACCTTTACCCTTACCCTTACCCTTACCCTTACCCTTACCCTTACCCTTACCCTTACCCTTACCCTTACCCTTGCTTTTACCCTTAAGCTGACCCTTACCCATACCCTTACCCTTACCCTTACCCTTACCCTTACCCTTGCTTTTACCCTTAAGCTTACCCTTACCCTTACCCTTACCCTTACCCTTACCTTTACCCTTACCCTTGCTTTTACCCTTAGTCTTACCTTAACCTTCACCCTTACCCTTACCCTTACCCTTACCCTTACCCTTACCCTTACCCTTACCCTTGCTTTTACCCTTAAGCTGACCCTTACCCTTACCCTTACCCTTACCCTTACCCTTACCCTTACCCTTACCCTTACCCTTACCCTTACCCTTACCCTTGCTTTTACCCTTAGGCTTACCCTTACCTTTACCCTTACCCTAACCCTTACCCTTACCCTTGCTTTTACCCTCAAGCTTACCCTTACCCTTACCCTTACCCTTAACCTAACCCTTACCCTTGCTTTTACCCTTAAGCTTACCCTTACCCTTACCCTTACCCTTACCCTTACCCTTACCCTTACCCTTACCCTTACCCTTACCCTTGCTTTTACCCTTAAGCTTACCCTTACCCTTACCCTTACCCTTACCCTTACCCTTACCCTTACCCTTACCCTTACCCTTACCCTTACCCTTGCTTTTACCCTTAAGCTTACCCTTACCCTTACCCTTACCCTTACCCTTACCCTTACCCTTACCCTTACCCTTACCCTTACCCTTGCTTTTACCCTAAGGCTTACGCTTACCTTTACCCTTACCCTTACCCTTACCCTTGCTTTTACCCTTAAGCTTACACTTACCCTTACCCTTACCCTTACCCTTACCCTTGCTTTTACCCTTAAGCTTACCCTTACCCTTACCCTTACCCTTACCCTTACCCTTACCCTTACCCTTACCCTTACCCTTGCTTTTGCCCTTACCCTTACCTTTGCTTTTACCCTTAGGCTTACCCTTACCCTTACCCTTACCCTTACCCTTACCCTTACCCTTACCCTTGCTTTTACCCTTAAGCTTTCCCTTACCCTTACCCTTACACTTACCCTTACCCTTACCCTTACCCTTACCCTTACCCTTACCCTTACCCTTACCCTTGCTTTTACCCTTAAGCTTACCCTTACCCTTACCCTTACCCTTACCCTTACCCTTACCCTTACCCTTACCCTTACCCTTACCCTTACCCTTACCCTTACCCTTACCCTTGCTTTTACCCTTAAGCTTACCCTTACCCTTACCCTTACCCTTACCCTTACCCTTACCCTTACCCTTACCCTTACCCTTGCTTTTACCCTTAAGCTTACCCTTACCCTTACCCTTACCCTTACCCTTACCCTTACCCTTACCCTTACCCTTACCCTTACCCTTACCCTTACCCTTACCCATACCCTTGCTTTTACCCTTAGGCTTACCCTTACCTTTACCCTTACCCTTACCCTTACCCTTACCCTTACCCTTACCCTTACCCTTGCTTTTACCCTTAAGCTTACCCTTACCCTTACCCTTACCCTTACCCTTAACCTTACCCTTGCTTTTACCCTTAAGCTTACCCTTACCCTTACCCTTACCCTTACCCTTACCCTTGCTTTTACCCTTAGGCTTACCCTTACCCTTACCCTTACCCTTACCCTTACCCTTACCCTTACCCTTACCCTTACCCTAACCCTTACCCTTACCCTTACCCTCACCCTTGCTTTTACCCTTAAGCTTACCCTTACCCTTACCCTTACCCTTACCCTTACCCTTACCCTTACCCTTACCCTTACCCTTACCCTTACCCTTACCCTTACCCTTGCTTTTACCCTTAGGCTTACCCTTACCTTTACCCTTACCCTTACCCTTACCCTTACCCTTACCCTTACCCTTACCCTTACCCTTACCCTTACCCTTACCCTTACCCTTACCCTTGCTTTTACCCTTAAGCTTACCCTTACCCTTACCCTTACCCTTACCCTTACCCTTACCCTTACCCTTACCCTTACCCTTACCCTTGCTTTTACCCTTAAGCTTACCCTTACCCTTACCCTTACCCTTACCCTCACCCTTACCCTTACCCTTACCCTTGCTTTTACCCTTAAGCTTACCCTTACCCTTACCCTTACCCTTACCCTCACCCTTACCCTTACCCTTACCCTTGCTTTTACCCTTAAGCTTACCCTTACCCTTACCCTTACCTTTACCCTTACCCTTACCCTTACCCTTACCCTTACCCTTACCCTTACCCTTACCCTTACCCTTACCCTTACCCTTGCTTTTACCCTTAAGCTTACCCTTACCCTTACCCTTACCCTTACCCTCACCCTTACCCTTACCCTTACCCTTGCTTTTACCCTTAAGCTTACCCTTACCCTTACCCTTACCCTTACCCTTACCCTTACCCTTACCCTTACCCTTACCCTTACCCTTACCCTTACCCTTACCCTTACCCATACCCTTGCTTTTACCCTTAGGCTTACCCTTACCTTTACCCTTACCCTTACCCTTACCCTTACCCTTACCCTTACCCTTACCCTTGCTTTTACCCTTAAGCTTACCCTTACCCTTACCCTTACCCTTACCCTTACCCTTACCCTTACCCTTGCTTTTACCCTTAAGCTTACCCTTACCCTTACCCTTACCCTTACCCTTACCCTTGCTTTTACCCTTAAGCTTACCCTTACCCTAACCCTTACACTTACCCTCACCCTTACCCTTACCCTTACCCTTACCCTTACCCTTACCCTTACCCTAACCCTTACCCTTACCCTTGCTTTTACCCTTAGGCTTACCCTTACCTTTACCCTTACACTTACCCTTACCCTTAAGCTTACCCTTACCCTTACCCTTACCCTTACCCTTACCCTTACCCTTACACTTACCCTTACCCTTACCCTTACCCTTACCCTTACATTTACCCTTGCTTTTACCCTTAAGCTTACCCTTACCCTTACCCTTACACTTACCCTTACCCTTACCCTTACCCTTACCCTTACCCTTACCCTTACCCTTACCCTTACCCTTACCCTAACCCTTACCCTTACCCTTGCTTTTACCCTTAGGCTTACCCTTACCTTTACCCTTACCCTTACCCTTACCCTTACCCTTACCCTTACCCTTACCCTTACCCTTGCTTTTACCCTTAAGCTTACCCTTACCCTTTCCCTTACCCTTACCCTTACCCTTACCCTTACCCTTACCCTTGCTTTTACCCTTAAGCTTACCCTTACCCTTACCCTTACCCTTACCCTTACCCTCACCCTTACCCTTACCCTTACCCTTGCTTTTACCCTTAAGCTTACCCTTACCCTTACCCTTACCTTTACCCTTACCCTTACCCTTACCCTTGCTTTTACCCTTAAGCTTACCCTTATCCTTACCCTTACCCTTACCCTTACCCTTACCCTTACCCTTACCCTTACCCTTACCCTTACCCTTACCCTTACCCTTACCCTTACCCTTGCTTTTACCCTTAGGCTTACCCTTACCTTTACACTTACCCTTACCCTTACCCTTAGCCTTACCCTTACCCTTGCTTTAACCCTTAAGATTACCCTTACCCTCACCCTTACCCTTACCCTTACCCTTGCTTTTACCCTTAAGCTTACCCTTACCCTTACCCTTGTTTTACCCTTAGGCTTACCCTTACCCTTACCCTTACCCTTACCCTTGCTTTTACCCTTAAGCTTACCCTTACCCTTACCCTTACCCTTACCCTTACCCTTACCCTTACCTTTACCCTTACCCTTGCTTTTACCCTTAGGCTTACCCTAACCTTTACCCTTACCCTTACCCTTACCCTTACCCTTACCCTTACCCTTACCCTTACCCTTACCCTTACCCTTACCCTTGCTTTTACCCTTAAGCTGACCCTTACCCTTACCCTTACCCTTACCCTTACCCTTACCCTTACCCTTGCTTTTACACTTAAGCTTACCCTTACCCTTACCCTTACCCTTACCCTTACCTTTACCCTTACCCTTGCTTTTACCCTTAGGCTTACCTTAACCTTTACCCTTACCCTTACCCTTACCCTTACCCTTACCCTTACCCTTACCCTTACCCTTACCCTTACCCTTACCCTTACCCTTGCTTTTACCCTTAAGCTGACCCTTACCCTTACCCTTACCCTTACCCTTACCCTTACCCTTACCCTTACCCTTACCCTTACCCTTGCTTTTACCCTTAGGCTTACCCTTACCTTTACCCTTACCCTTACCCTTACCCTTACCCTTACCCTTGCTTTTACCCTCAAGCTTACCCTTACCCTTACCCTTACCCTTAACCTAACCCTTACCCTTGCTTTTACCCCTAAGCTTACCCTTACCCTTACCCTTACCCTTACCCTTACCCTTACCCTTACCCTTACCCTTACCCTTACCCTTGCTTTTACCCTAAGGCTTACGCTTACCTTTACCCTTACCCTTACCCTTACCCTTGCTTTTACCCTTAAGCTTACACTTACCCTTACCCTTACCCTTACCCTTACCCTTACCCTTGCTTTTACCCTTAAGCTTACCCTTACCCTTACCCTTACCCTTACCCTTACCCTTGCTTTTGCCCTTACCCTTACCTTTGCTTTTACCCTTAGGCTTACCCTTACCCTTACCCTTACCCTTACCCTTACCCTTACCCTTACCCTTACCCTTGCTTTTACCCTTAAGCTTACCCTTACCCTTACCCTTACCCTTACCCTTACCCTTACCCTTACCCTTACCCTTACCCTTACCCTTACCCTTACCCTTACCCTTGCTTTTACCCTTAAGCTTACCTTTACCCTTACCCTTACCCTTACCCTTACCCTTACCCTTACCCTTACCCTTACCCTTACCCTTACCCTTACCCTTGCTTTTACCCTTAAGCTTACCCTTACCCTTACCCTTACCCTTACCCTTACCCTTACCCTTACCCTTACCCTTACCCTTGCTTTTACCCTTAAGCTTACCCTTACCCTTACCCTTACCCTTACCCTTACCCTTACCCTTACCCTTACCCTTACCCTTACCCTTACCCATACCCTTGCTTTTACCCTTAGGCTTACCCTTACCTTTACCCTTACCCTTACCCTTACCCTTACCCTTACCCTTACCCTTACCCTTGCTTTTACCCTTAAGCTTACCCTTACCCTTACCCTTACCCTTACCCTTACCCTTACCCTTACCCTTGCTTTTACCCTTAAGCTTACCCTTACCCTTACCCTTACCCTTACCCTTACCCTTGCTTTTACCCTTAGGCTTACCCTTACCCTTACCCTTACCCTTACCCTTACCCTTACCCTTACCCTTACCCTTACCCTTACCCTTACCCTTACCCTAACCCTTACCCTTACCCTTACCCTCACCCTTGCTTTTACCCTTAAGCTTACCCTTACCCTTACCCTTACCCTTACCCTTACCCTTACCCTTACCCTTACCCTTACCCTTACCCTTACCCTTACCCTTACCCTTACCCTTACCCTTACCCTTACCCTTGCTTTTACCCTTAGGCTTACCCTTACCTTTACCCTTACCCTTACCCTTACCCTTACCCTTACCCTTACCCTTACCCTTACCCTTACCCTTGCTTTTACCCTTAAGCTTACCCTTACCCTTACCCTTACCCTTACCCTTGCTTTTACCCTTAAGCTTACCCTTACCCTTACCCTTACCCTTACCCTTACCCTTACCCTTACCCTTACCCTTACCCTTACCCTTACCCTTACCCTTACCCTTACCCTTACCCTTACCCTTACCCTTACCCTTGCTTTTACCCTTAAGCTTACCCTTACCCTTACCCTTACCCTTACCCTTACCCTTACCCTTACCCTTAGCCTTGCTTTTACCCTTAAGCTTACCCTTACCCTTACCCTTACCCTTACCCTTACCCTTACCCTTACCCTTACCCTTACCCTTACCCTTACCCTTACCCTTACCCTTACCCTTACCCTTACCCTTACCCTTACCCTTACCCTTACCCTTACCCTTACCCTTACCCTTACCCTTACCCTTACCCTTACACTTACCCTTACCCTTGCTTTTACCCTTAGGCTTACCCTTACCTTTACCCTTACCCTTACCCTTTCCCATACCCTTACCCTTACCCTTGCTTTTACCCTTAAGCTTACCCTTACCCTTACCCTTACCCTTACACTTACCCTTACCCTTACCCTTGCTTTTACCCTTAGGCTTACCCTTACCTTTACCCTTACACTTACCCTTACCCTTAAGCTTACCCTTACCCTTACCCTTACCCTTACCCTTACCCTTACCCTTACACTTACCCTTACCCTTACCCTTACCCTTACCCTTACATTTACCCTTGCTTTTACCCTTAAGCTTACCCTTACCCTTACCCTTACACTTACCCTTACCCTTACCCTTACCCTTACCCTTACCCTTACCCTTACCCTTACCCTTACCCTTACCCTAACCCTTACCCTTACCCTTGCTTTTACCCTTAGGCTTACCCTTACCTTTACCCTTACCCTTACCCTTACCCTTACCCTTACCCTTACCCTTACCCTTACCCTTACCCTTGCTTTTACCCTTAAGCTTACCCTTACCCTTTCCCTTACCCTTACCCTTACCCTTACCCTTACCCTTGCTTTTACCCTTAAGCTTACCCTTACCCTTACCCTTACCCTTACCCTCACCCTTACCCTTACCCTTACCCTTGCTTTTACCCTTAAGCTTACCCTTACCCTTACCCTTACCTTTACCCTTACCCTTACCCTTACCCTTGCTTTTACCCTTAAGCTTACCCTTATCCTTACCCTTACCCTTACCCTTACCCTTACCCTTACCCTTACCCTTACCCTTACCCTTACCCTTACCCTTACCCTTACCCTTACCCTTGCTTTTACCCTTAGGCTTACCCTTACCTTTACCCTTACCCTTACCCTTACCCTTAGCCTTACCCTTACCCTTGCTTTAACCCTTAAGCTTACCCTTACCCTCACCCTTACCCTTACCCTTACCCTTGCTTTTACCCTTAAGCTTACCCTTACCCTTACCCTTGTTTTACCCTTAGGCTTACCCTTACCCTTACCCTTACCCTTACCCTTGCTTTTACCCTTAAGCTTACCCTTACCCTTACCCTTACCCTTACCCTTACCCTTACCCTTACCTTTACCCTTACCCTTGCTTTTACCCTTAGGCTTACCCTAACCTTTACCCTTACCCTTACCCTTACCCTTACCCTTACCCTTACCCTTACCCTTACCCTTACCCTTACCCTTGCTTTTACCCTTAAGCTGACCCTTACCCTTACCCTTACCCTTACCCTTACCCTTACCCTTACCCTTGCTTTTACACTTAAGCTTACCCTTACCCTTACCCTTACCCTTACCTTTACCCTTACCCTTGCTTTTACCCTTAGGCTTACCTTAACCTTTACCCTTACCCTTACCCTTACCCTTACCCTTACCCTTACCCTTACCCTTACCCTTACCCTTACCCTTACCCTTGCTTTTACCCTTAAGCTGACCCTTACCCTTACCCTTACCCTTACCCTTACCCTTACCCTTACCCTTACCCTTACCCTTACCCTTGCTTTTACCCTTAGGCTTACCCTTACCTTTACCCTTACCCTTACCCTTACCCTTACCCTTACCCTTGCTTTTACCCTCAAGCTTACCCTTACCCTTACCCTTACCCTTAACCTAACCCTTACCCTTGCTTTTACCCCTAAGCTTACCCTTACCCTTACCCTTACCCTTACCCTTACCCTTACCCTTACCCTTACCCTTACCCTTACCCTTGCTTTTACCCTAAGGCTTACGCTTACCTTTACCCTTACCCTTACCCTTACCCTTGCTTTTACCCTTAAGCTTACACTTACCCTTACCCTTACCCTTACCCTTACCCTTACCCTTACCCTTGCTTTTACCCTTAAGCTTACCCTTACCCTTACCCTTACCCTTACCCTTACCCTTGCTTTTGCCCTTACCCTTACCTTTGCTTTTACCCTTAGGCTTACCCTTACCCTTACCCTTACCCTTACCCTTACCCTTACCCTTACCCTTGCTTTTACCCTTAAGCCTACCCTTACCCTTACCCTTACCCTTACCCTTACCCTTACCCTTACCCTTACCCTTACCCTTACCCTTACCCTTGCTTTTACCCTTAAGCTTACCTTTACCCTTACCCTTACCCTTACCCTTACCCTTACCCTTACCCTTACCCTTACCCTTACCCTTACCCTTACCCTTACCCTTGCTTTTACCCTTAAGCTTACCCTTACCCTTACCCTTACCCTTACCCTTACCCTTACCCTTACCCTTACCCTTACCCTTGCTTTTACCCTTAAGCTTACCCTTACCCTTACCCTTACCCTTACCCTTACCCTTACCCTTACCCTTACCCTTACCCTTACCCTTACCCATACCCTTGCTTTTACCCTTAGGCTTACCCTTACCTTTACCCTTACCCTTACCCTTACCCTTACCCTTACCCTTACCCTTACCCTTGCTTTTACCCTTAAGCTTACCCTTACCCTTACCCTTACCCTTACCCTTACCCTTACCCTTACCCTTGCTTTTACCCTTAAGCTTACCCTTACCCTTACCCTTACCCTTACCCTTACCCTTGCTTTTACCCTTAGGCTTACCCTTACCCTTACCCTTACCCTTACCCTTACCCTTACCCTTACCCTTACCCTTACCCTTACCCTTACCCTTACCCTAACCCTTACCCTTACCCTTACCCTCACCCTTGCTTTTACCCTTAAGCTTACCCTTACCCTTACCCTTACCCTTACCCTTACCCTTACCCTTACCCTTACCCTTACCCTTACCCTTACCCTTACCCTTACCCTTACCCTTACCCTTACCCTTGCTTTTACCCTTAGGCTTACCCTTACCTTTACCCTTACCCTTACCCTTACCCTTACCCTTACCCTTACCCTTACCCTTACCCTTACCCTTACCCTTGCTTTTACCCTTAAGCTTACCCTTACCCTTACCCTTACCCTTACCCTTGCTTTTACCCTTAAGCTTACCCTTACCCTTACCCTTACCCTTACCCTTACCCTTACCCTTACCCTTACCCTTACCCTTACCCTTACCCTTACCCTTACCCTTACCCTTACCCTTACCCTTACCCTTGCTTTTACCCTTAAGCTTACCCTTACCCTTACCCTTACCCTTACCCTTACCCTTACCCTTACCCTTAGCCTTGCTTTTACCCTTAAGCTTACCCTTACCCTTACCCTTACCCTTACCCTTACCCTTACCCTTACCCTTACCCTTACCCTTACCCTTACCCTTACCCTTACCCTTACCCTTACCCTTACCCTTACCCTTACCCTTACCCTTACCCTTACACTTACCCTTACCCTTGCTTTTACCCTTAGGCTTACCCTTACCTTTACCCTTACCCTTACCCTTACCCATACCCTTACCCTTACCCTTGCTTTTACCCTTAAGCTTACCCTTACCCTTACCCTTAACCTTACACTTACCCTTACCCTTACCCTTGCTTTTACCCTTAAGCTTACCCTTACCCTTACCCTTACCCTTACCCTTACCCTTGCTTTTACCCTTAGGCTTACCCTTACCCTTACCCTTACCCTTACCCTTGCTTTTACCCTTAAGCTTACCCTTACACTTACCCTTACCCTTACCCTTACCCTTACCCTTACCCTTACCCTTACCCTTACCCTTACCCTTACCCTTACCCTTACCCTTGCTTTTACCCTTAGGCTTACCCTTACCTTTACCCTTACCCTTACCCTTACCCTTACCCTTACCCTTGCTTTTACCCTTAAGCTTACCCTTACCCTTACCCTTACCCTTACCCTCACCCTTACCCTTACCCTTGCTTATACCCTTAAGCTTACCCTTACCCTTACCCTCACCCTTACCCTTACCCTTACCCTTACCCTTACCCTTACCCTTACCCTTACCCTTACCCTTACCCTTACCCTTGCTTTTACCCTTAGGCTTACCCTTACCTTTACCCTTACCCTTACCCTTACCCTTACCCTTACCCTTACCCTTACCCTTACCCTTACCCTTACCCTTACCCTTACCCTTGCTTTTACCCTTAAGCTTACCCTTACCCTTACCCTTACCCTTACCCTAACCCTTACCCTTGCTTTTACCCTTTAGCTTACCCTTACCCTTACCCTTACCCTTACCCTTACCCTTACCCTTACCCTTACCCTTACCCTTACCCTTACCCTTACCCTTACCCTTACCCTTACCCTTACCCTTACCCTTACCCTTACCCTTACCCTTGCTTTTACCCTTAGGCTTACCCTTACCTTTACCCTTACCCTTACCCTTACCCTTACCCTTACCCTTACCCTTACCCTTACCCTTACCCTTGCTTTTACCCTTAAGCTTACCCTTACCCTTACCCTTACCCTTACCCTTACCTTTACCCTTGCTTTTACCCTTAAGCTTACCCTTACCCTTACCCTTACCCTTACCCTCAACCTTGCTTTTACCCTTAAGCTTACCCTTACCCTTACCCTTACCCTTACCTTTACCCTTGCTTTTACCCTTAAGCTTACCCTTACCCTTACCCTTACCCTTACCCTTACCCTTGCTTTTACCCTTAGGCTTACCCTTACCCTTACCCTTACCCTTACCCTTGCTTTTAGCCTTAAGCTTACCCTTACCCTTACCCTTACTCTTACCCTTACCCTTACCCTTACCCTTACCCTTACCCTTACCCTTACCCTTACCCTTACCCTTACCCTTACCCTTACCCTTACCCTTGCTTTTACCCTTTGGCTTACCCTTACCTTTACCCTTACCCTAACCCTTACCCTTACCCTTACCCTTACCCTTACCCTTGCTTTTACCCTTAAGCTTACCCTTACCCTTACCCTTACGCTTACCCTTACCCTTACCCTTACCCTTGCTTTTACCCTTAAGCTTACCCTTACCCTTACCCTTACCCTTACCCTTACCCTTACCCTTACCCTTACCCTTACCCTTACCCTTACCCTTACCCTTACCCTTGCTTTTACCCTTAAGCTTACCCTTACCCTTACCCTTACCCTTACCCTTACCCTAACCCTTACCCTTGCTTTTACCCTTAAGCTTACCCTTACCCTTACCCTTACCCTTACCCTTACCTTTACCCTTACCCTTACCCTTACCCTTACCCTTACCCTTACCCTTACCCTTACCCTTACCCTTACCCTTACCCTTACCCTTACCCTTACCCTTACCCTTACCCTTGCTTTTACCCTTACCCTTACCCTTACCCTTACCCTTACCCTTACCCTTACCCTTACCCTTGCTTTTACCCTTAAGCTTACCCTTACCCTTACCCTTACCCTTACCCTTACCCTAACCCTTACCCTTGCTTTTACCCTTAAGCTTACCCTTACCCTTACCCTTACCCTTACCCTTACCTTTACCCTTACCCTTACCCTTACCCTTACCCTTACCCTTACCCTTACCCTTACCCTTACCCTTACCCTTACCCTTACCCTTGCTTTTACCCTTAAGCTTACCCTTACCCTTACCCTTACCCTTACCCTTACTTTTACCCTTACCCTTACCCTTGCTTTTACCCTTAAGCTTACCCTTACCCTTACCCTTACCCTTACCCTTACCCTTACCCTTACCCTTACCCTTACCCTTACCCTTGCTTTTAACCTTAGGCTCACCCTTACCTTTACCCTTACCCTTACCCTTACCCTTACCCTTACCCTTACCCTTACCCTTACCCTTGCTTTTACCCTTAAGCTTACCCTTACCCTTACCCTTACCCTTACCCTTACCCTTACCCTTGCTTTTACCCTTAAGCTTACCCTTACCCTTACCCTTACCCTTACCCTTACCCTTGCTTTTACCCTTAGGCTTACCCTTACCCTTACCCTTACCCTTACCCTTGCTTTTACCCTTAAGCTTACCCTTACCCTTACCCTTACTCTTACTCTTACCCTTACCCCTACCCTTACCCTTACCCTTACCCTTACCCTTACCCTTACCCTCACCCTTACCCTTACCCTTGCTTTTACCCTTAGGCTTACCCTTACCTTTACCCTTACCCCAACCCTTACCCTTGCCCTTACCCTTACCCTTACCCTTGCTTTTACCCTTAAGCTTACCCTTACCCCTACCCTTACCCTTACCCTTACCCTTACCCTTACCCTTGCTTTTACCCTTAAGCTTACCCTTACCCTTACCCTTACCCTTACCCTTACCCTTACCCTTACCCTTACCCTTACCCTTACCCTTACCCTTACCCTTACCCTTGCTTTTACCCTTAAGCTTACCCTTACCCTTACCCTTACCCTTACCCTTACATTACCCTTACCCTTACCCTTATCCTTGCTTTTACCCTTAGGCTTACCCTTACCTTTACCCTTACCCTTACCCTTACCCTTACCCTTACCCTTGCTTTTACCCTTAAGCTTACCCTTACCCTTACCCTTACCCTTACCCTTAAGCTTTCCCTTACCCTTACCCTTACCCTTACCCTTACCCTTACCCTTACCCTTACCCTTACCCTTACCCTTACCCTTACCCTTACCCTTACCCTTACCCTTACCCTTGCTTTTACCCTTAAGCTTACCCTTACCCTTACCCTTACCCTTAAGCTTACCCTTACCCTTACCCTTACCCTTACCCTCACCCTTACCCTTACCCTTGCTTTTACCCTTAAGCTTACCCTTACCCTTACCCTTACCCTTACCCTTAAGCTTACCCTTACCCTTACCCTTACCCTTACCCTTACCCTTACCCTTGCTTTTACCCTTAAGCTAACCCTTACCCTTACCCTTACCCTTACCCTTAAGCTTACCCTTACCCTTACCCTTACCCTTACCCTTACCCTTACCCTTACCCTTACCCTTACCCTTACCCTTACCCTTACCCTTGCTTTTACCCTTAAGCTTACCCTTACCCTTACCCTTACCCTTACCCTTGCTTTCACCCTTAAGCTTACCCTTACCCTTACCCTTACCCTTAAGCTTACCCTTACCCTTACCCTTACCCTTACCCTTACCCTTACCCTTACCCTTACCCTTACCCTTACCCTTGCTTTTACCCTTAAGCTTACCCTTACCCTTACCCTTACCCTTAAGCTTACCCTTACCCTTACCCTTACCCTTACCCTCACCCTTACCCTTACCCTTGCTTTTACCCTTACCCTTACCCTTACCCTTGCTTTTACCCTTAAGCTAACCCTTACCCTTACCCTTACCCTTACCCTTACCCTTAAGCTTACCCTTACCCTTACCCTTACCCTTACCCTTACCCTTACCCTTACCCTTACCCTTACCCTTACCCTTACCCTTACCCTTACCCTTGCTTTTACCCTTAAGCTTACCCTTACCCTTACCCTTACCCTTACCCTTGCTTTCACCCTTAAGCTTACCCTTACCCTTACCCTTACCCTTAAGCTTACCCTTACCCTTACCCTTACCCTTACCCTTACCCTTACCCTTACCCTTACCTTTACCCTTACCCTTGCTTTTACCCTTAAGCTTACCCTTACCCTTACCCTTACCCTTACCCTTACCCTTACTCTTGCTTTTACCCTTAAGCTTACCCTTACCCTTACCCTTACCCTTACCCTTACCCTCGCTTTTACCCTTAGGCTTACCCTTACCCTTTCCCTTACCCTTACCCTTGCTTTTACCCTTAAGCTTACCCTTACCCTTACCCTTACCCTTACCCTTACCCTTACCCTTACCCTTACCCTTACCCTTACCCTTACCCTTACCCTTACCCTTACCCTTACCCTTACCCTTACCCTTACCCTAACCCTTACCCTTACCCTTACCCTTACCCTTACCCTTACCCTTGCTTTTACCCTAAGGCTTACCCTTACCTTTACCCTTACCCTTACCCTTACCCTTACCCTTACCCTTGCTTTTACCCTTAAGCTTACCCTTACCCTTACCCTTACCCTTACCCTTACCCTTACCCTTACCCTTACCCTTGCTTTTACCCTTAAGCTTACCCTTACCCTTACCCTTACCCTTACCCATACCCTTACCCTTACCCTTACCCTCACCCTTGCTTTTACCCTTAAGCTTACCCTTACCCTTACACTTACCCTTACCCTTACCCTTACCCTTGCTTTTACCCTTAAGCTTACCCTTACCCTTACCCTTACCCTTACCCTTACCCTTGCTTTTACCCTTAGGCTTACCCTTACCCTTACCCTTACCTTTACCCTTGCTTTTACCCTTAAGCTTACCCTTACCCTTACCCTTACCCTTACTCTTACCCTTACCCTTACCCTTACCCTTACCCTTGCTTTTACCCTTAGGCTTACCCTTACCTTTACCCTTACCCTTACCCTTACCCTTACCCTTACCCTAACCCTTACCCTTACCCTTACCCTTGCCTTTACCCTTAAGCTAACCCTTACCCTTACCCTTACCCTTACCCTTACCCTTAACCTTACCCCTACCCTTGCTTTTACCCTTAAGCTCACCCTTACTCTTACCCTTACCCTTACCCTTACACTTACCCTTACCCTGACCCTTACCCTTGCTTTTACCCTTAAGCTTACCCTTACCCTTACCCTTACCCTTACCCTTAAGCTTACCCTTACCCTTACCCTTACCCTTACCCTTACCCTTACACTTAGCCTTACCCTTACCCTTGCTTTTACCCTTAAGCTTACCCTTACCCTTACCCTTACCCTTACCCTTACCCTTACCCTTGCTTTTACCCTTAATCTTACCCTTACCCTTACCCTTACCCTTACCCTTGATTTTACCCTTACCCTTACCCTTACCCTTACCCTTACCCTTGCTTTTACCCTTAAGCTTACCCTTACCCTTACCCTTACCCTTACCCTAACCCTTACCCTTAACCTTACCCTTACCCTTACCCTTACCCTTACCCTTACCCTTACCCTTGCTTTTACCCTTAGGCTTACCCTTACCTTTACCCTTACCATTACCCTTACCCTTACCCTTACCCTTACCCTTACCCTTACCCTTGCTTTTACCCTTAAGCTTACCCTTACCCTTACCCTTACCCTTACCCTTACCCTTACCTTACCCTTACCCTTACCCTTACCCTTACCCTTGCTTTTACCCTTAAGCTTACCCTTACCCATACCCTTACCCTTACCCTTACCCTTACCCTTACCCTTACCCTTACCCTTACCCTTACCCTTACCCTTGCTTTTACCCTTAAGCTTACCCTTACCCTTACCCTTACTCTTACCCTTACCCTTACCCTTACCCTTACCCTTGCTTTTACCCTTAAGCTTACCCTTACCCTTACCTTTACCCTTACCCTTACCCTTACCCTTACCCTTACCCTTACCCTTACCCTCACCCTTACCCTTACCCTTACCCTTACCCTTACCCTTACCCTTGCTTTTACCCTTAGGCTTACCCTTACCTTTAGCCTTACCCTTACCCTTACCCTTACCCTTACCCTTGCTTTTACCCTTAAGCTTACCCTTACCCTTACCCTTACCCTTACCCTTACCCTTACCCTTACCCTTGCTTTTACCCTTAAGCTTACCCTTACCCTTACCCTTACCCTTACACTTACCCTTGCTTTTACCCTTAGGCTTACCCTTACCCTTACCCTTAACCTTACCCTTAAGCTTACCCTTACCCTTACCCTTACCCTTACCCTTACCCTTACCCTTACCCTTACCCTTACCCTTACCCTTACCCTTACCCTTACCCTTGCTTTTACCCTTAAGCTTACCCTTACCCTTACCCTTACCCTTACCCTTACTCTTACCCTTACCCTTACCCTTGCTTTGACCCTTAGGCTTACCCTTACCTTTACCCTTACCCTTACCCTTACCCTTACCCTTACCCTTACCCTTACCCTTACCCTTACCCTTACCCTTACCCTAACCCTTGCTTTTACCCTTAAGCTTACCCTTACCCTTACCCTTACCCTTACCCTTACCCTTACCCTTACCCTTGCTTTTACCCTTAAGCTTACCCTTACCCTTACCCTTACCCTTACCCTTACCCTTACCCTTGCTTTTACCCTTAGGCTTACCCTTACCCTTACCCTTACCCTTACCCTTGCTTTTACCCTTAAGCTTACCCTTACCCTTACCCTTACCCTTACCCTTACCCTTACCCTTACCCTTACCCTTATCCTTACCCTTACCCTTACCCTTACCCTTACCCTTACCCTTACCCTTACCCTTGCATTTACCCTTAGGCTTAACCATACCTTTACCCTTACCCTTACCCTTACCCTTACCCTTACCCTTACCCTTACCCTTACCCTTACCCTTACCCTTACCCTTACCCTTGCTTTTACCCTTAAGCTTACCCTTACCCTTACCCTTACCCTTACCCTTACCCTTACCCTTGCTTTTACCCTTAAGCTCACCCTTACCCTTACCCTTACCCTCACCCTTACCCTTACCCTTACCCTTGCTTATACCCTTAAGCTTACCCTTACCCTTACCCTTACCCTTACCCTTACCCTTACCCTTACCCTTACCCTTACCCTTACCCTTACCCTTACCCTTACCCTTACCCTTACCCTTACCCTTACCCTTACCCTTGCTTTTACCCTTAGGCTTACCCTTACCTTTACCCTTACCCTTACCCTTACCCTTACCCTTACCCTTACCCTTACCCTTACCCTTACCCTTGCTTTTACCCTTAAGCTTACCCTTACCCTTACCCTTACCCTTACCCTTACCCTTACCCTAACCCTTACCCTTGCTTTTACCCTTAAGCTTACCCTTACCCTTACCCTTACCCTTACCCTTATCCTTACCCTTACCCTTACCCTTACCCTTGCTTTTACCCTTAAGCTTACCCTTACCCTTACCCTTACCCTTACCCTCACCCTCACCCTTACCCTTACCCTTACCCTTACCCTTATCCTTACCCTTGCTTTTACCCTTAAGCTTACCCTTACCCTTACCCTTACCCTTACCCTTACCCTTACCCTTACCCTTACCCTTACCCTTACCCTTACCCTTACCCTTACCCTTACCCTTACCCTTACCCTTACCCTTACCCTTGCTTTTACTCTTAGGCTTACCCTTACCTTTACCCTTACCCTTACCCTTACCCTTACCCTTACCCTTACCCTTACCCTTACCCTTACCCTTACCCTTACCCTCACCCTTGCTTTTACCCTTAAGCTTACCCTTACCCTTACCCTTACCCTTACCCTTACCCTTGATTTTACCCTTAAGCTTACCCTTACCCTTACCCTTACCCTTACCCTTACCCTTGCTTTTACCCTTAGGCTTACCCTTACCCTTACCCTTACCCTTACCCTTGCTTTTACCCTTAAGCTTACCCTTACCCTTACCCTTACCCTTTCCCTTACCCTTACCCTTACCCTTACCCTTACCCTTACCCTTGCTTTTACCCTTAAGCTAACCCTTACCCTTACCCTTACCCTTACCCTTACCCTTAACCTTACCCTTACCCTTGCTTTTACCCTTGAGCTCACCCTTACCCTTACCCTTACCCTTACCCTTACACTTACCCTTACCCTGACCCTTACCCTTGCTTTTACCCTTAAGCTTACCCTTACCCTTACCCTTACCCTTACCCTTAAGCTTACCCTTACCCTTACCCTTACCCTTACCCTTACCCTTGCTTTTACCCTTAAGCTTACCCTTACCCTTACCCTTACCCTTACCCTTACCCTTGCTTTTACCCTTAAGCTTACCCTTACCCTTACCCTTACCCTTACCCTTACCCTTAAGCTTACCCTTACCCTTACCTTTACCCTTACCCTTACCCTTACCCTTACCCTTGCTTTTACCCTTAAGCTTACCCTTACCCTTACCCTTACCCTTACCCTAACCCTTACCCTTAACCTTACCCTTACCCTTACCCTTACCCTTACCCTTACCCTTGCTTTTACCCTTAGGCTTACCCTTACCTTTACCCTTACCATTACCCTTACCCTTACCCTTACCCTTACCCTTATCCTTACCCTTGCTTTTACCCTTAAGCTTACCCTTACCCTTACCCTTACCCTTACCCTTACCCTTACCCTTACCCTTACCCTTACCCTTACCCTTACCCTTACCCTTGCTTTCACCCTTAAGCTTACCCTTACCCTTACCCTTACCCTTACCCTTACCCTTACCCTTACCCTTACCCTTACCCTTACCCTTACCCTTACCCTTACCCTTACCCTTACCCTTGCTTTTACCCTTAAGCTTACCCTTACCCCTACCCTTACTCTTACCCTTACCCTTACCCTTACCCTTACCCTTGCTTTTACCCTTAAGCTTACCCTTACCCTTACCTTTACCCTTACCCTTAACCTTAAACTTACCCTTACCCTTACCCTTACCCTTACCCTTACCCTTACCCTTACCCTTACCCTTACCCTTACCCTTACCCTTGCTTTTACCCTTAGGCTTACCCTTACCTTTAGCCTTACCCTTACCCTTACCCTTACCCTTACCCTTACCCTTACCCTTACCCTTGCTTTTACCCTTAAGCTTACCCTTACCCTTACCCTTACCCTTACCCTTACCCTTGCTTTTACCCTTAAGCTTACCCTTACCCTTACCCTTACCCTTACACTTACCCTTGCTTTTACCCTTAGGCTTACCCTTACCCTTACCCTTACCCTTACCCTTAAGCTTACCCTTACCCTTACCCTTACCCTTACCCTTACCCTTACCCTTGCTTTTACCCTTAAGCTTACCCTTACCCTTACCCTTACCCTTACCCTTACCCTTACCCTTACCCTTACCCTTACCCTTACCCTTGCTTTGACCCTTAGGCTTACCCTTACCTTTACCCTTACCCTTACCCTTACCCTTACCCTTACCCTTACCCTTACCCTTACCCTTACCCTTACCCTTACCCTTACCCTTACCCTTACCCTTGCTTTTACCCTTAAGCTTACCCTTACCCTTACCCTTACCCTTACCCTTACCCTTACCCTTACCCTTGCTTTTACCCTTAAGCTTACCCTTACCCTTACCCTTACCCTTACCCTTACCCTTGCTTTTACCCTTAGGCTTACCCTTACCCTTACCCTTACCCTTACCCTTGCTTTTACCCTTAAGCTTACCCTTACCCTTACCCTTACCCTTACCCTTACCCTTACCCTTACCCTTACCCTTACCCTTACCCTTACCCTTACCCTTACCCTTACCCTTACCCTTACCCTTACCCTTACCCTTACCCTTACTTTTACCCTTAGGCTTAACCTTACCTTTACCCTTACCCTTACCCTTACCCTTACCCTTACCCTTACCCTTACCCTTACCCTTACCCTTACCCTTACCCTTACCCTTACCCTTACCCTTACCCTTACCCTTGCTTTTACCCTTAAGCTTACCCTTACCCTTACCCTTACCCTTACCCTTACCCTTACCCTTACCCTTGCTTTTACCCTTAAGCTTACCCTTACCCTCACCCCTTACCCTTACCCTCACCCTTACCCTTACCCTTACCCTTGCTTATACCCTTAAGCTTACCCTTACCCTTACCCTTACCCTTACCCTTACCCCAACCCTTACCCTTACCCTTACCCTTACCCTTACCCTTACCCTTACCCTTACCCTTACCCTTACCCTTACCCTTACCCTTACCCTTACCCTTACCCTTGCTTTTACCCTTAAGCGGACCCTTACCCTTACCCTTACCCTTTCCCTTACCCTTGCTTTTACCCTTAGGCTTACCCTTACCCTTACCCTTACCCTTACCCTTGCTTTTACCCTTAAGCTTAACCTTACCCTTACCCTTACCCTTACTCTTACCCTTACCCTTACCCTTACCCTTACCCTTACCCTTGCTTTAACCCTTAGGCTTACCCTCACCATTACCCTTACCCTTACCCTTACCCTTACCCTTACCCTTACCCTTACCCTTACCCTTACCCTTACCCTTACCCTTACCCTTACCCTTACCCTTACCCTTACCCTTACCCTTGCTTTTACCCTTAAGCTAACCCTTACCCTTACCCTTACCCTTACCCTTACCCTTAACCTTACCCTTACTATTGCTTTTACCCTTAAGCTCACCCTTACCCTTACCCTTACCCTTACCCTTACACTTACCCTTACCCTGACCCTTACCCTTGCTTTTACCCTTAAGCTTACCCTTACCCTTACCCTTACCCTTAAGCTTACCCTTACCCTTACCCTTACCCTTACCCTTACCCTTACCCTTACCCTTGCTTTTACCCTTAAGCTTACCCTTACCCTTACCCTTACCCTTACCCTTGCTTTTACCCTTAAGCTTACCCTTACCCTTACCCTTACCCTTACCCTTACCCTTACCCTTAAGCTTACCCTTACCCTTACCCTTACCCTTACCCTTACCCTTACCCTTACCCTTGCTTTTACCCTTAAGCTTACCCTTACCCTTACCCTTACCCTTACCCTAACCCTTACCCTTAACCTTACCCTTACCCTTACCCTTACCCTTACCCTTACCCTTACCCTTGCTTTTACCCTTAGGCTTACCCTTACCTTTACCCTTACCATTACCCTTACCCTTACCCTTACCCTTACCCTTACCCTTACCCTTGCTTTTACCCTTAAGCTTACCCTTACCCTTACCCTTACCCTTACCCTTACCCTTACCCTTACCCTTACCCTTACCCTTACCCTTACCCTTGCTTTTACCCTTAAGCTTACCCTTACCCTTACCCTTACCCTTACCCTTACCCTTACCCTTACCCTTACCCTTACCCTTACCCTTACCCTTGCTTTTACCCTTAAGCTTACCCTTACCCTTACCCTTACTCGTACCCTTACCCTTACCCTTACCCTTACCCTTGCTTTTACCCTTAAGCTTACCCTTACCCTTACCTTTACCCTTACCCTTACCCTTACCCTTACCCTTACCCTTACCCTTACCCTTACCCTTACCCTTACCCTTACCCTTACCCTTACCCTTGCTTTTACCCTTAGGCTTACCCTTACCTTTAGCCTAACCCTTACCCTTACCCTTACCCTTACCCTTACCCTTACCCTTGCTTTTACCCTTAAGCTAACCCTTACCCTTACCCTTACCCTTACCCTTACCCTTGCTTTTACCCTTAAGCTTACCCTTACCCTTACCCTTACACTTACCCTTGCTTTTACCCTTAGGCTTACCCTTACCCTTACCCTCACCCTTACCCTTAAGCTTACCCTTACCCTTACCCTTACCCTTACCCTTACCCTTACCCTTACCCTTACCCTTACCCTTACCCTTACCCTTACCCTTACCCTTGCTTTTACCCTTAAGCTTACCCTTACCCTTACCCTTACCCTTACCCTTACCCTTACCCTTACCCTTACCCTTACCCTTACCCTTGCTTTTACCCTTAGGCTCACCCTTACCTTTACCCTTACCCTTACCCTTACCCTTACCCTTACCCTTACCCTTACCCTTACCCTTACCCTTGCTTTTACCCTTAAGCTTACCCTTACCCTTACCCTTACCCTTACCCTTACCCTTACCCTTACCCTTGCTTTTACCCTTAAGCTTACCCTTACCCTTACCCTTACCCTTACCCTTGCTTTTACCCTTAGGCTTACCCTTACCCTTACCCTTACCCTTACCCTTGCTTTTACCCTTAAGCTTACCCTTACCCTTACCCTTACCCTTACCCTTACCCTTACCCTTACCCTTACCCTTACCCTTACCCTTACCCTTACCCTTACCCTTACCCTTACCCTTACCCTTACCCTTACCCTTGCTTTTACCCTTAGGCTTAACCTTACCTTTACACTTACCCTTACTCTTACCCTTACCCTTACCCTTACCCTTACCCTTACCCTTACCCTTACCCTTACCCTTACCCTTACCCTTACCCTTACCCTTGCTTTTACCCTTAAGCTTACCCTTACCCTTACCCTTACCCTTACCCTTACCCTTACCCTTACCCTTACCCTTGCTTTTACCCTTAAGCTTACCCTTACCCTTACCCTTACCCTTACCCTCACCCTTACCCTTACCCTTACCCTTGCTTATACCCTTAAGCTTACCCTTACCCTTACCCTTACCCTTACCCTTACCCTTACCCTTACCCTTACCCTTACCCTTACCCTTACCCTTAACCTTACCCTTACCCTTACCCTTACCCTTGCTTTTACCCTTAAGCTTACCCTTACCTTTACCCTTACCCTTACCCTTACCCTTACCCTTACCCTTACCCTTACCCTTACCCTTGCTTTTACCCTTAAGCTTACCCTTACCCTTACCCTTACCCTTACCCTTACCCTTACCCTTACCCTTACCCTTACCCTTACCCTTACCCTTACCCTTACCCTTACCCTTGCTTTTACCCTTAAGCTTACCCTTACCCTTACCCTTACCCTTACCCTTACCCTTACCCTTACCCTTACCCTTACCCTTACCCTTACCCTTATCCTTACCCTTGCTTTTACCCTTAAGCTTACCCTTACCCTTACCCTTACCCTTACCCTTACCCTTACCCTTACCCTTACCCTTACCCTTACCCTTACCCTTGCTTTTACTCTTAGGCTTACCCTTACCTTTACCCTTACCCTTACCCTTACCGTCACCCTCACCCTTACCCTTACCCTTGCTTTTACCCTTAAGCTTACCCTTACCCTTACCCTTACCCTTACCCTTACCCTTGCTTTTACCCTTAAGCTTACCCTTACCCTTACCCTTAACCTTACCCTTACCCTTGCTTTACCCTTAGGCTTACCCTTACCCTTACCCTTACCCTTACCCTTGCTTTTACCCTTAAGCTTACCCTTACCCTTACCCTTACTCTTACCCTTACCCTTACCCTTACCCTTACCTTACCCTTACCCTTACCCTTACCCTTCCTTACCCTTACACTTGCTTTTACCCTTAGGCTTACCCTTACCTTTACCCTTACCCTAACCCTTACCCTTACCCTTACCCTTACCCTTACCCTTGCTTTTACCCTTAAGCTTACCCTTACCCTTACCCTTACCCTTACCCTTACCCTTACCCTTACCCTTGCTTTTACCCTTAAGCTTACCCTTACCCTTACCCTTACCCTTACCCTTACCCTTACCCTTACCCTTACCCTTACCCTTACCCTTACCCTTACCCTTGCTTGTACCCTTAGGCTTACCCTTACCTTTACCCTTACCCTTACCCTTACCCTTACCCTTACCCTTACCCTTGCTTTTACCCTTAAGCTTACCCTTACCCTTACCCTTAACCTTAAGCTTACCCTTACCCTTACCCTTACCCTTACCCTTACCCTTACCCTTACCCTTACCCTTACCCTTACCCTTACCCTTACCCTTACCCTTGCTTTTACCCTTAAGCTTACCCTTACCCTTACCCTTACCCTTACCCTTACCCTTGCTTTTACCCTTAAGCTTACCCTTACCCTCACCCTTACCCTTACCCTTAAGCTTACCCTTACCCTTACCCTTACCCTTACCCTTACCCTTACCCTTACCCTTACCCTTACCCTTACCCTTACCCTTACCCTTACCCTTACCCTTACCCTTACCCTTGCTTTTACCCTTAAGCTTACCCTTACCCTTACCCCTACCCTTACCCTTAAGCTTACCCTTACCCTTACCCTTACCCTTACCCTTACCCTTAACCTTACCCTTGCTTTTACCCTTAAGCTTACCCTTACCCTTACCCTTACCCTTACCCTTAAGCTTACCCTTACCCTTACCCTTACCCTTACCCTTACCCTTGCTTTTACCCTTAAGCTTACCCTTACCCTTACCCTTACCCTTACCCTTAAGCTTACCCTTACCCTTACCCTTACCCTTACCCTTACCCTTGCTTTTACCCTTAAGCTTACCCTTACCCTTACCCTTACCCTTACCCTTACCCTTACCCTTACCCTTACCCTTGCTTTTACCCTTAAGCTTACCCTTACCCTTACCCTTACCCTTACCCTTGCTTTTACCCTTAAGCTTACCCTTACCCTTACCCTTACCCTTACCCTTAAGCTTACCCTTACCCTTACCCTTACCCTTACCCTTACCCTTACCCTTACCCTTACCCTTACCCTTGCTTTTACCCTTAAGCTTACCCTTACCCTTACCCTTACCCTTACCCTTACCCTTACCCTTACCCTTACCCTTACCCTTGCTTTTACCCTTAGGCTTACCCTTACCTTACCCTTACCCTTACCCTTACCCTTACCCTTACCCTTACCCTTACCCTTACCCTTACCCTTGCTTTACCCTTAAGCTTACCCTTACCCTTACCGTTACCCTTACCCTTACCCTTACCCTTACCCTTGCTTTTACCCTTAAGCTTACCCTTACCCTTACCCTTACCCTTACCCTTACCTTGCTTTACCCTTAGGCTTACCCTTACCCTTACCCTTACCCTTACCCTTGCTTTACCCTTAAGCTTACCCTTACCCTTACCTTACCCTTACCCTTACCCTTACCCTTACCCTTACCCTTACCCTTACCCTTACCCTTACCCTTACCCTTACCCTTACCCTTACCCTTACCCTTACCCTTACCCTTACCCTTACCCTTTACCCTTACCCTTACCCTTACCCTTACCCTTACCCTTACCCTTACCCTTACCCTTACCCTTACCCTTACCCTTGCTTTACCCTTAGGCTTACCCTTACCTTTACCCTTACCCTTACCCTTACCCTTACCCTTACCCTTGCTTTTACCCTTAAGCTTACCCTTACCCTTACCTTAGCCTTACCCTTACCCTTACCCTTACCCTTACCCTTACCCTTACCCTTACCCTTACCCTTACCCTTACCCTTACCCTTACCCTTACCTGCTTTACCCTTAAGCTTACCCTTACCCTTACCCTTACCCTTACCCTTACCCTTACCCTTACCCTTACCCTTACCCTTACCCTTACCCTTACCCTTGCTTTTACCCTTAAGCTTACCCTTACCCTTACCCTTACCCTTACCCTTACCCTTACCCTTACCCTTACCCTTACCCTTACCCTTACCCTTACCCTTACCCTTGCTTTTACCCTTAAGCTTACCCTTACCCTTACCCTTACCCTTACCCTTACCCTTGCTTTACCCTTAGGCTTACCCTTACCCTTACCCTTACCCTTACCCTTGCTTTACCCTTAAGCTTACCCTTACCCTTACCCTTACCCTTACCTCTTACCCTTACCCTTACCCTTACCCTTACCCTTGCTTTTACCCTTAGCTTACCCTTACCTTTACCCTTACCCTTACCCTTACCCTTACCCTTACCCTTACCCTTACCCTTACCCCTTACCCTTACCCTTACCCTTACCCTTACCCTTGCTTTTACCCTTAAGCTTACCCTTACCCTTACCCTTACCCTTACCCTTACCCTTACCCTTACCCTTGCTTTTACCCTTAAGCTCACCCTTACCCTTACCCTTACCCTTACCCTTACCCTTACCCTTACTCTTACCCTTACCCTTGCTTTACCCTTAAGCTTACCCTTACCCTTACCCTTACCCTTACCCTTAAGCTTACCCTTACCCTTACCCTTACCCTTACCCTTACCCTTACCCTACCCTTACCCTTACCCTTGCTTTTACCCTTAAGCTTACCCTTACCCTTACCCTTACCCTTACCCTTACCCTTGCTTTTACCCTCCTTACGCTTACCCTTACCCTTACCCTTACCCTTACCCTTACCCTTACCCTTAAGCTTACCCTTACCCTTACCCTTACCCTTACCCTTACCCTTACCCTTACCCTTACTCTTACCCTTACCCTTACCCTTACCCTTACCCTTACCCTTACCCTTGCTTTTACCCTTAAGCTTACCCTTACCCTTACCCTTACCCTTACCCTTACCCTTACCCTTACCCTTACCCTTACCCTTACCCTTACCCTTGCTTTTACCCTTAGGCTTACCCTTACCTTTACCCTTACCATTACCCTTACCCTTACCCTTACCCTTACCCTTACCCTTACCCTTGCTTTTACCCTTAAGCTTACCCTTACCCTTACCCTTACCCTTACCCTTACCCTTACCCTTACCCTTACCCTTACCCTTACCCTTACCCTTACCCTTACCCTTACCCTTACCCTTGCTTTTACCCTTAAGCTTACCCTTACCCTTACCCTCACCCTTACCCTTACCCTTACCCTTACCCTTGCTTTTACCCTTAAGCTTACCCTTACCCTTACTCTTACCCCTACCCTTACCCTTACCCTTACCCTTACCCTTACCCTTACCCTTACCCTTACCCTTGCTTTTACCCTTAGGCTTACCCTCACCTTTACCCTTACCCTTACCCTTACCCTTACCCTCACCCTTACCCTTGCTTTTACCCTTAAGCTTACCCTTACCCTTACCCTTACCCTTAGCCTTACCCTTACCCTTGCTTTTACCCTTAAGCTTACCCTTACCCTTACCCTTGCTTTTACCCTTAGGCTTACCCTTACCCTTACCCTTACCCTTACCCTTAAGCTTACCCTTACCCTTACCCTTACCCTTACCCTTACCCTTACCCTTACCCTTACCCTTACCCTTACCCTTACCCTTACCCTTACCCTTACCCTTACCCTTACCCTTACCCTTACCCTTACCCTTGCTTTTACCCTTAAGCTTACCCTTACCCTTACCCTTACCCTTACCCTTACCCTTACCCTTACCCTTACCCTTACCCTTACCCTTACCCTTACCCTTATCCTTACCCTTACCCTTACCCTTGCTTTTACCCTTAAGCTTACCCTTACCTTTACCCTTACCCTTACCCTTACCCTTACCCTTACCCTTACCCTTACCCTTACCCTTACCCTTGCTTTTACCCTTAAGCTTACCCTTACCCTTACCCTTACCCTTACCCTTACCCTAACCCTTACCCTTTCTTTTACCCTTAAGCTTACCCTTACCCTTACCCTTACCCTTACCCTTACCCTTACCCTTACCCTTACCCTTACCCTTACCCTTGCTTTTACCCTTAAGCTTACCCTTACCCTTACCCTTACCCTTACCCTTACCCTTACCCTTACCCTTACCCTTACCCTTACCCTTATCCTTACCCTTGCTTTTACCCTTAAGCTTACCCTTACCCTTACCCTTACCCTTACCCTTACCCTTACCCTTACCCTTACCCTTACCCTTACCCTTACCCTTACCCTTGCTTTTACTCTTAGACTTACCCTTACCTTTACCCTTACCCTTACCCTTACCCTCACCCTCACCCTTACCCTTACCCTTGCTTTTACCCTTAAGCTTACCCTAACCCTTACCCTTACCCTTACCCTTACCCTTGCTTTTACCCTTAAGCTTACCCTTACCCTTACCCTTAACCTTACCCTTACCCTTGCTTTTACCCTAAGGCTTACCCTTACCCTTACCCTTACCCTTACCCTTGCTTTTACCCTTAAGCTTACCCTTACCCTTACCCTTACTCTTACCCTTACCCTTACCCTTACCCTTACCCTTACCCTTACCCTTACCCTTACCCTTACCCTTGCTTTTACCCTTAGGCTTACCCTTACCTTTACCCTTACCCTAACCCTTACCCTTACCCTTACCCTTACCCTTACCCTTACCCTTGCTTTTACCCTTAAGCTTACCCTTACCCTTACCCTTACCCTTACCCTTACCCTTACCCTTACCCTTACCCTTACCCTTACCCTTACCCTTACCCTTACCCTTACCCTTACCCTTGCTTTTACCCTTAAGCTTACCCTTACCCTTACCCTTACCCTTACCCTTACCCTTACCCTTACCCTTACCCTTGCTTTTACCCTTAAGCTTACCCTTACCCTTACCCTTACCCTTACCCTTACCCTTACCCTTACCCTTACCCTTACCCTTACCCTTACCCTTACCCTTACCCTTACCCTTACCCTTGCTTTTACCCTTAGGCTTACCCTTACCCTTACCCTTACCCTTACCCTTACCCTTACCCTTACCCTTACCCTTGCTTTTACCCTTAGGCTTACCCTTACCTTTACCCTTACCCTTACCCTTACCCTTACCCTTACCCTTACCCTTGCTTTTACCCTTAAGCTTACCCTTACCCTTACCCTTACCCTTAAGCTTACCCTTACCCTTACCCTTACCCTTACCCTTACCCTTACCCTTACCCTTACCCTTTCCCTTACCCTTACCCTTACCCTTACCCTTACCCTTACCCTTGCTTTTACCCTTAAGCTTACCCTTACCCTTACCCTTACCCTTACCCTTACCCTTGCTTTTACCCTTAAGCTTACCCTTACCCTTACCCTTACCCTTAAGCTTACCCTTACCCTTACCCTTACCCTTACCCTTACCCTTACCCTTACCCTTACCCTTACCCTTACCCTTACCCTTACCCTTACCCTTACCCTTACCCTTACCCTTGCTTTTACCCTTAAGCTTACCCTTACCCTTACCCTTACCCTTACCCTTAAGCTTACCCTTACCCTTACCCTTACCCTTACCCTTACCCTTACCCTTACCCTTAACCTTACCCTTGCTTTTACCCTTAAGCTTACCCTTACCCTTACCCTTACCCTTACCCTTAAGCTTACCCTTACCCTTACCCTTACCCTTACCCTTACCCTTGCTTTTACCCTTAAGCTTACCCTTACCCTTACCCTTACCCTTACCCTTAAGCTTACCCTTACCCTTACCCTTACCCTTACCCTTACCCTTACCCTTACCCTTGCTTTAACCCTTAAGCTTACCCTTACCCTTACCCTTACCCTTACCCTTGCTTTTACCCTTAAGCTTACCCTAACCCTTACCCTTACCCTTACCCTTAAGCTTACCCTTACCCTTACCCTTACCCTTACCCTTACCCTTACCCTTACCCTTACCCTTACCCTTACCCTTACCCTTACCCTTACCCTTACCCTTACCCTTACCCTTGCTTTTACCCTTAAGCTAACCCTTACCCTTACCCTTACCCTTACCCTTACCCTTACCCTTACCCTTACCCTTACCCTTACCCTCACCCTTACCCTTACCCTTGGTTTTACCCTTAGGCTTACCCTTACCTTTACCCTTACCCTTACCCTTACCCTTACCCTTACCTTTACCCTTACCATTACCCTTACCCTTACCCTTACCCTTACCCTTACCCTTACCCTTGCTTTTACCCTTAAGCTTACCCTTACCCTTACCCTTACCCTTACCCTTACCCTTACCCTTACCCTTACCCTTACCCTTACCCTTACCCTTACCCTTACCCTTACCCTTACCCTTGCTTTTACCCTTAAGCTTACCCTTACCCTTACCCTTACCCTTACCCTTACCCTTACCCTTACCCTTACCCTTACCCTTGCTTTTACCCTTAAGCTTACCCTTACCCTTACTCTTACCCCTACCCTTACCCTTACCCTTACCCTTACCCTTACCCTTACCCTTACCCTTACCCTTACCCTTGCTTTTACCCTTAGGCTTACCCTCACCTTTACCCTTACCCTTACCCTTACCCTTACCCTCACCCTTACCTTTGCTTTTACCCTTAAGCTTACCCTTACCCTTACCCTTACCCTTAGCCTTACTCTTACCCTTGCTTTTACCCTTAAGCTTACCCTTACCCTTACCCTTACCCTTACCCTTGCTTTTACCCTTAGGCTTACCCTTACCCTTACCCTTACCCTTACCCTTACCCTTACCCTTACCCTTACCCTTACCCTTACCCTTACCCTTACCCTTACCCTTACCCTTACCCTTACCCTTACCCTTACCCTTACCCTTGCTTTTACCCTTAAGCTTACCCTTACCCTTACCCTTACCCTTACCCTTACCCTTACCCTCACCCTTACCCTTACCCTTACCCTTACCCTTACCCTTACCCTTACCCTTACCCTTGCTTTTACCCTTAAGCTTACCCTTACCTTTACCCTTACCCTTACCCTTACCCTTACCCTTACCCTTACCCTTACCCTTGCTTTTACCCTTAAGCTTACCCTTACCCTTACCCTTACCCTTACCCTTACCCTAACCCTTACCCTTGCTTTTACCCTTAAGCTTACCCTTACCCTTACCCTTACCCTTACCCTTACCCTTACCCTTACCCTTACCCTTACCCTTACCCTTGCTTTTACCCTTAAGCTTACCCTTACCCTTACCCTTACCCTTACCCTTACACTTACCCTTACCCTTACCCTTACCTTTACCCTTATCCTTACCCTTGCTTTTACCCTTAAGCTTACCCTTACCCTTACCCTTACCCTTACCCTTACCCTTACCCTTACCCTTACCCTTACCCTTACCCTTACCCTTACCCTTACCCTTACCCTTACCCTTGCTTTTACTCTTAGGCTTACACTTACCTTTACCCTTACCCTTACCCTTACCCTCACCCTCACCCTTACCCTTACCCTTGCTTTTACCCTTAAGCTTACCCTAACCCTTACCCTTACCCTTACCCTTACCCTTGCTTTTACCCTTAAGCTTACCCTTACCCTTACCCTTAACCTTACCCTTACCCTTGCTTTTACCCTAAGGCTTACCCTTACCCTTACCCTTACCCTTACCCTTGCTTTTACCCTTAAGCTTACCCTTACCCTTACCCTTACTCTTACCCTTACCCTTACCCTTAACCTTACCCTTACCCTTACCCTTACCCTTACCCTTACCCTTGCTTTTACCCTTAGGCTTACCCTTACCTTTACCCTTACCCTAACCCTTACCCTTACCCTTACCCTTACCCTTACCCTTACCCTTACCCTTACCCTTGCTTTTACCCTTAAGCTTACCCTTACCCTTACCCTTACCCTTACCCTTACTCTTACCCTTACCCTTACCCTTACCCTTACCCTTACCCTTACCCTTACCCTTGCTTTTACCCTTAAGCTTACCCTTACCCTTACCCTTACCCTTACCCTTACCCTTACCCTTACCCTTACCCTTACCCTTACCCTTGCTTTTACCCTTAAGCTTACCCTTACCCTTACCCTTACCCTTACCCTTACCCTTACCCTTACCCTTACCCTTACCCTTACCCTCACCCTTACCCTTACCCTTGGTTTTACCCTTAGGCTTACCCTTACCTTTACCCTTACCCTTACCCTTACCCTTACCCTTACCTTTACCCTTACCATTACCCTTACCCTTACCCTTACCCTTACCCTTACCCTTACCCTTGCTTTTACCCTTAAGCTTACCCTTACCCTTACCCTTACCCTTACCCTTACCCTTACCCTTACCCTTACCCTTACCCTTACCCTTACCCTTACCCTTACCCTTACCCTTGCTTTTACCCTTAAGCTTACCCTTACCCTTACCCTTACCCTTACCCTTACCCTTACCCTTACCCTTACCCTTGCTTTTACCCTTAAGCTTACCCTTACCCTTACTCTTACCCCTACCCTTACCCTTACCCTTACCCTTACCCTTACCCTTACCTTTACCCTTACCCTTACCCTTGCTTTTACCCTTAGGCTTACCCTCACCTTTACCCTTACCCTTACCCTTACCCTTACCCTCACCCTTACCTTTGCTTTTACCCTTAAGCTTACCCTTACCCTTACCCTTACCCTTAGCCTTACTCTTACCCTTGCTTTTACCCTTAAGCTTACCCTTACCCTTACCCTTACCCTTACCCTTGCTTTTACCCTTAGGCTTACCCTTACCCTTACCCTTACCCTTACCCTTAAGCTTACCCTTACCCTTACCCTTACCCTTACCCTTACCCTTACCCTTACCCTTACCCTTACCCTTACCCTTACCCTTACCCTTACCCTTACCCTTACCCTTGCTTTTACCCTTAAGCTTACCCTTACCCTTACCCTTACCCTTACCCTTACCCTTACCCTTACCCTCACCCTTACCCTTACCCTTACCCTTACCCTTACCCTTACCCTTACCCTTACCCTTGCTTTTACCCTTAAGCTTACCCTTACCTTTACCCTTACCCTTACCCTTACCCTTACCCTTACCCTTACCCTTACCCTTGCTTTTACCCTTAAGCTTACCCTTACCCTTACCCTTACCCTTACCCTTACCCTAACCCTTACCCTTGCTTTTACCCTTAAGCTTACCCTTACCCTTACCCTTACCCTTACCCTTACCCTTACCCTTACCCTTACCCTTACCCTTACCCTTGCTTTTACCCTTAAGCTTACCCTTACCCTTACCCTTACCCTTACCCTTACACTTACCCTTACCCTTACCCTTACCTTTACCCTTATCCTTACCCTTGCTTTTACCCTTAAGCTTACCCTTACCCTTACCCTTACCCTTACCCTTACCCTTACCCTTACCCTTACCCTTACCCTTACCCTTACCCTTACCCTTACCCTTACCCTTGCTTTTACTCTTAGGCTTACACTTACCTTTACCCTTACCCTTACCCTTACCCTCACCCTCACCCTTACCCTTACCCTTGCTTTTACCCTTAAGCTTACCCTAACCCTTACCCTTACCCTTACCCTTACCCTTGCTTTTACCCTTAAGCTTACCCTTACCCTTACCCTTAACCTTACCCTTACCCTTGCTTTTACCCTAAGGCTTACCCTTACCCTTACCCTTACCCTTACCCTTGCTTTTACCCTTAAGCTTACCCTTACCCTTACCCTTACTCTTACCCTTACCCTTACCCTTACCCTTACCCTTACCCTTACCCTTACCCTTACCCTTACCCTTGCTTTTACCCTTAGGCTTACCCTTACCTTTACCCTTACCCTAACCCTTACCCTTACCCTTACCCTTACCCTTACCCTTACCCTTGCTTTTACCCTTGAGCTTACCCTTACCCTTACCCTTACCCTTACCCTTACCCTTACCCTTACCCTTACCCTTACCCTTACCCTTACCCTTACCCTTACCCTTGCTTTTACCCTTAAGCTTACCCTTACCCTTACCCTTACCCTTACCCTTACCCTTACCCTTACCCTTACCCTTACCCTTGCTTTTACCCTTAAGCTTACCCTTACCCTTACCCTTACCCTTACCCTTACCCTTACCCTTACCCTTACCCTTACCCTTACCCTTACCCTTACCCTTACCCTTACCCTTGCTTTTATCCTTAGGCTTACCCTTACCCTTACCCTTACCCTTACCCTTACCCTTACCCTTACCCTTACCCTTGCTTTTACCCTTAGGCTTACCCTTACCTTTACCCTTACCCTTACCCTTACCCTTACCCTTACCCTTACCCTTGCTTTTACCCTTAAGCTTACCCTTACCCTTACCCTTACCCTTAAGCTTACCCTTACCCTTACCCTTACCCTTACCCTTACCCTTACCCTTACCCTTACCCTTACCCTTACCCTTACCCTTACCCTTACCCTTACCCTTACCCTTACCCTTACCCTTACCCTTGCTTCTACCCTTAAGCTTACCCTTACCCTTACCCTTACCCTTAAGCTTACCCTTACCCTTAACCTTACCCTTACCCTTACCCTTACCCTTAACCTTACCCTTGCTTTTACCCTTGAGCTTACCCTTACCCTTACCCTTACCCTTACCCTTAAGCTTACCCTTACCCTTACCCTTACCCTTACCCTTACCCTTGCTTTTACCCTTAAGCTTACCCTTACCCTTACCCTTACCCTTACCCTTAAGCTTACCCTTACCCTTACCCTTACCCTTACCCTTACCCTTACCCTTACCCTTGCTTTAACCCTTAAGCTTACCCTTACCCTTACCCTTACCCTTACCCTTGCTTTTACCCTTGAGCTTACCCTTACCCTTACCCTTACCCTTACCCTTAAGCTTACCCTTACCCTTACCCTTACCCTTACCCTTACCCTTACCCTTACCCTTACCCTTACCCTTACCCTTACCCTTACCCTTGCTTTTACCCTTAAGCTTACCCTTACCCTTACCCTTACCCTTACCCTTACCCTTACCCTTACCCTTACCCTTACCCTTACCCTTACCCTTACCCTTACCCTTACCCTTACCCTTGGTTTTACCCTTAGGCTTACCCTTACCTTTACCCTTACCCTTACCCTTACCCTTACCCTTACCCTTACCCTTGCTTTTACCCTTAAGCTTACCCTTACCCTTACCCTTACCCTTACCCTTACCCTTGCTTTTACCCTTAGGCTTACCCTTACCCTTACCCTTACCCTTACCCTTGCTTTTACCCTTAAGCTTACCCTTACCCTTACCCTTAGCCTTACCCTTACCCTTACCCTTACCCTTACCCTTACCCTCACCCTTACCCTTACCCTTACCCTTACCCTTACCCTTACCCTTACCCTTACCCTTGCTTTTACCCTTAGGCTTACCCTTACCTTTACCCTTACCCTTACCCTTACCCTTACCCTTACCCTTGCTTTTACCCTAAAGCTTACCCTTACCCTTACCCTTACCCTTACCCTTACCCTTACCCTTACCCTTACCCTTACCCTTACCCTTACCCTTACCCTTACCCTTGCTTTTACCCTTAAGCTTACCCTTACCCTTACCCTTACCCTTACCCTTACCCTTACCCTTACCCTTACCCTCACCCTTGCTTTTACCCTTAAGCTTACCCTTACCCTTACCCTTACCCTTACCCTTACCCTTACCCTTGCTTTTACCCTTAAGCTTACCCTTACCCTTACCCTTACCCTTACCCTTACCCTTGCTTTTACCCTTAGGCTTACCCTTACCCTTACCCTTACCCTTACCCTTGCTTTTACCCTTAAGCTTACCCTTACCCTTACCCTTACCCTTACTCTTACCCTTACCCTTACCCTTACCCTTACCCTTGCTTTTACCCTTAGGCTTACCCTTACCTTTACCCTTACCCTTACCCTTACCCTTACCCTTACCCTTACCCTTACCCTTACCCTTACCCTTACCCTTGCTTTTACCCTTAAGCTTACCCTTACCCTTACCCTTACCCTTACCCTTACCCTTACCCTTACCCTTACCCTTACCCTTACCCTTACCCTTGCTTTTACCCTTAAGCTCACCCTTACCCTTACCCTTACCCTTACCCTTACCCTTACTCTTACCCTTACCCTTGCTTTTACCCTTAAGCTTACCCTTACCCTTACCCTTACCCTTACCCTTAAGCTTACCCTAACCCTTACCCTTACCCTTACCCTTACCCTTACCCTTACCCTTGCTTTTACCCTTAAGCTTACCCTTACCCTTACCCTTACCCTTACCCTTACCCTTGCTTTTACCCTTACGCTTACCCTTACCCTTACCCTTACCCTTACCCTTAAGCTTACCCTTACCCTTACCCTTACCCTTACCCTTACCCTTACCCTTGCTTTTACCCTTAAGCTTACCCTTACCCTTACCCTTACCCTTACCCTTACCCTTACCCTTACCCTTACCCTTACCCTTACCCTTACCCTTGCTTTTACCCTTAGGCTTACCCTTACCTTTACCCTTACCATTACCCTTACCCTTACCCTTACCCTTACCCTTGCTTTTACCCTCAAGCTTACCCTTACCCTTACCCTTACCCTTACCCTTACCCTTACCCTTACCCTTACCCTTACCCTTACCCTTACCCTTACCCTTACCCTTACCCTTACCCTTACCCTTACCCTTACCCTTACCCTTACCCTTGCTTTTACCCTTAAGCTTACCCTTACCCTTACCCTTACCCTTACCCTTACCCTTGCTTTTACCCTTAAGCTTACCCTTACCCTTACTCTTACCCCTACCCTTACCCTTACCCTTACCCTTACCCTTACCCTTACCCTTACCCTTACCCTTACCCTTACCCTTACCCTTGCTTTTACCCTTAGGCTTACCCTCACCTTTACCCTTACCCTTACCCTTACCCTTACCCTTACCCTTACCCTTGCTTTTACCCTTAAGCTTACCCTTACCCTTACCCTTACCCTTACCCTTAGCCTTACCCTTACCCTTGCTTTTACCCTTAAGCTTACCCTTACCCTTACCCTTACCCCTACCCTTGCCTTTACCCTTAGGCTTACCCTTACCCTTACCCTTACCCTTACCCTTAAGCTTACCCTTACCCTTACCCTTACCCTTACCCTTACCCTTACCCTTACCCTTACCCTTACCCTTACCCTTACCCTTACCCTTACCCTTGCTTTTACCCTTAAGCTTACCCTTACCCTTACCCTTACCCTTACCCTTACCCTTACCCTTACCCTTACCCTTACCCTTACTTAGGGTAAGGGTAAGGGTAAGCTTAAGGGTAAAAGCAAGGTAAGGGTAAGGGTAAGGGTAAGGGTAAGGGTAAGGGTAAGGGTAAGGGTAAGCTTAAGGGTAAGGGTAAGGGTAAGGGTAAGGGTAAGCTTAAGGGTAAAAGCAAGGGTAAGGGTAAGGGTAAGGGTAAGGGTAAGCTTAAGGGTAAGGGTAAGGGTAAGGGTAAGGGTAAGCTTAAGGGTAAAAGCAAGGGTAAGGTTAAGGGTAAGGGTAAGGGTAAGGGTAAGGGTAAGCTTAAGGGTAAGGGTAAGGGTAAGGGTAAGGGTAAGCTTAAGGGTAAAATCAAGGGTAAGGGTAAGGGTAAGGGTAAGGGTAAGGGTAAGGGTAAGGGTAAGGGTAAGGGTAAGGGTAAGGGTAAGGGTAAGGGTAAGGGTAAGGGTAAGGGTAAGGGTAAGGGTAAGGGTAAGCTTAAGGGTAAGGGTAAGGGTAAGGGTAAGCTTAAGGGTAAAAGCAAGGGTAAGGGTAAGGGTAAGGGTAAGGGTAAGGGTAAGCTTAAGGGTAAAAGCAAGGGTAAGGGTAAGGGTAAGGGTAAGGGTAAGGGTAAGGGTAAGGGTAAGGGTAAGGGTAAGGGTAAGGGTAAGGGTAAGGGTAAGCTTAAGGGTAAGGGTAAGGGTAAGGGTAAGCTTAGGGGTAAAAGCAAGGGTAAGGGTAAGGGTAAGGGTAAGGGTAAGGGTAAAGGTAAGGGTAAGCCTAAGGGTAAAAGCAAGGGTAAGGGTAAGGGTAAGGGTAAGGGTAAGGGTAAGGGTAAGGGTAAGGGTAAGTGTAAGGGTAAGCTTAAGGGTAAAAGCAAGGGTAAGGGTAAGGGTAAGGGTAAGGGTAAGGGTAAGGGTAAGGGTAAGGGTAAGGGTAAGGGTAAGAGTAAGCTTAAGGTTAAAAGCAAGGGTAAGGGTAAGGGTAAGGGTAAGGGTAAGGGTAAGGGTAAGGGTAAGGGTAAGGGTAAGCTTAAGGGTAAAAGCAAGGGTAAGGGTAAGGGTAAGGGTAAGGGTAAGGGTTAGGGTAAGGGTAAAGGTAAGGGTAAGCCTAAGGGTAAAAGCAAGGGTAAGGGTAAGGGTAAGGGTAAGGGTAAGGGTAAGGGTAAGGGTAAGGGTAAGGGTAAGGGTAAGGGTAAGGGTAAGGGTAAGAGTAAGGGTAAGGGTAAGGGTAAGCTTAAGGGTAAAAGCAAGGGTAAGGGTAAGGGTAAGGGTAAGGGTAAGCCTAAGGGTAAAAGCAAGGGTAAGGGTAAGGTTAAGGGTAAGGGTAAGGGTAAGGGTAAGGGTAAGCCTAAGGGTAAAAGCAAGGGTAGGGGTAAGGGTAAGGGTAAGGGTAAGCTTAAGGGTAAGGGTAAGGGTAAGGGTAAGCTTAAGGGTAAAAGCAAGGGTAAGGGTAAGGGTAAGGGTAAGGGTAAGGGTAAGCTTAAGGGTAAAAGCAAGGGTAAGGGTAAGGGTAAGGGTAAGGGTAAGGGTAAGGGTAAGGGTAAGGGTAAGGGTAAGGGTAAGCTTAAGGGTAAGGGTAAGGGTAAGGGTAAGCTTAGGGGTAAAAGCAAGGGTAAGGGTAAGGGTAAGGGTAAGGGTAAGGGTAAAGGTAAGGGTAAGCCTAAGGGTAAAAGCAAGGGTAAGGGTAAGGGTAAGGGTAAGGGTAAGGGTAAGGGTAAGGGTAAGGGTAAGGGTAAGTGTAAGGGTAAGCTTAAGGGTAAAAGCAAGGGTAAGGGTAAGGGTAAGGGTAAGGGCAAGGGTAAGGGTAAGGGTAAGGGTAAGAGTAAGCTTAAGGGTAAAAGCAAGGGTAAGGGTAAGGGTAAGGGTAAGGGTAAGGGTAAGGGTAAGGGTAAGGGTAAGGGTAAGGGTAAGGGTAAGCTTAAGGGTAAAAGCAAGGGTAAGGGTAAGGGTAAGGGTAAGGGTAAGGGTTAGGGTAAGGGTAAAGGTAAGGGTAAGCCTAAGGGTAAAAGCAAGGGTAAGGGTAAGGGTAAGGGTAAGGGTAAGGGTAAGGGTAAGGGTAAGGGTAAGGGTAAGGGTAAGGGTAAGGGTAAGGGTAAGAGTAAGGGTAAGGGTAAGGGTAAGCTTAAGGGTTAAAGCAAGGGTAAGGGTAAGGGTAAGGGTAAGCCTAAGGGTAAAAGCAAGGGTAAGGGTAAGGTTAAGGGTAAGGGTAAGGGTAAGCTTAAGGGTAAAAGCAAGGGTAAGGGTAAGGGTAAGGGTAAGGGTAAGGGTAAGCTTAAGGGTAAAAGCAAGGGTAAGGGTAAGGGTGAGGGTAAGGGTAAGGGTAAGGGTAAGGGTAAGGGTAAAGGTAAGGGTAAGCCTAAGAGTAAAAGCAAGGGTAAGGGTAAGGGTAAGGGTAAGGGTAAGGGTAAGGGTAAGGGTAAGGGTAAGGGTAAGGGTAAGCTTAAGGGTAAAAGCAAGGGTAAGGATAAGGGTAAGGGTGAGGGTAAGGGTAAGGGTAAGGGTAAGGGTAAGGGTAAGGGTAAGCTTAAGGGTAAAAGCAAGGGTAAGGGTAAGGGTAAGGGTAAGGGTAAGGGTAAGGGTAAGGGTAAGGGTAAGGGTAAGGGTAAGGGTAAGGGTAAGGGTAAGGGTAAGGGTAAGGGTAAGCTTAAGGGTAAAAGCAAGGGTAAGGGTTAGGGTAAGGGTAAGGGTAAGGGTAAGGGTAAGGGTAAGGGTAAGCTTAAGGGTGAAAGCAAGGGTAAGGGTAAGGGTAAGGGTAAGGGTAAGGGTAAGGGTAAGGGTAAGGGTAAGGGTAAGGGTAAGGGTAAAGGTAAGGGTAAGCCTAAGGGTAAAAGCAAGGGTAAGGGTAAGGGTAAGGGTAAGGGTAAGGGTAAGGGTAAGGGTAAGGGTAAGGGTAAGGGTAAGGGTAAGGGTAAGGGTAAGGGTAAGGGTAAGGGTAAGGGTAAGGGTAAGCTTAAGGGTATAAGCAAGGGTAAGGGTAAGGGTAAGGGTGAGGGTAAGGGTAAGGGTAAGGGTAAGGGTAAGCTTAAGGGTAAAAGCAAGGGTAAGGGTAAGGGTAAGGGTAAGGGTAAGGGTAAGGGTAAGGGTAAGCTTAAGGGTAAAAGCAAGGGTAAGGGTAGGTAAGGTAAGGGTAAGGGTAAGGGTAAGGGTAAGGGTAAGGGTAAGGGTAAGGGTAAGGGTAAGGGTAAGGGTAAGGGTAAGGGTAAGGGTAAGGGTAAGGGTAAGGGTAAGCTTAAGGGTAAAAGCAAGGGTAAGGGTAAGGGTAAGGGTAAGGGTAAGCCTAAGGGTAAAAGCAAGGGTAAGGGTAAGGGTAAGGGTAAGCTTAAGGGTAAAAGCAAGGGTAAGGGTAAGGGTAAGGGTAAGGGTAAAGGTAAGGGTAAGGGTAAGCTTAAGGGTAAAAGCAAGGGTAAGGGTAAGGGTAAGGGTAAGGGTAAGGGTAAGGGTAAGGGTAAGGGTAAGGGAAAGGGTAAAGGTAAGGGTAAGCCTAAGGGTCAAAGCAAGGGTAAGGGTAAGGGTAAGGGTAAGGGTAAGGGTAAGGGTAAGGTTAAGGGTAAGGGTAAGCTTAAGGGTAAAAGCAAGGGTAAGGGTAAGGGTAAGGGTAAGGGTAAGGGTAAGGGTAAGGGTAAGGGTAAGGGTAAGTGTAAGGGTAAGCTTAAGGGTAAGGGTAAGGGTAAGGGTAAGGGTAAGCCTAAGGGTAAAAGCAAGTGTAAGTGTAAGGGTAAGGGTAAGGGTAAGGGTAAGCTTACCCTTACCCTTACCCTTACCCTTACCCTTGCTTTTACCCTTAAGCTTACCCTTACCCTTACCCTTACCCTTACCCTTACCCTTACCCTTACCCTTATCCTTACCCTTGCTTTTACCCTTAAGCTCACCCTTACCCTTACCCTTACCCTTACCCTTACCCTTACCCTTACCCTTACCCTTACCCTTGCTTTTACTCTTAGGCTTACCCTTACCTTTACCCTTACCCTTACCCTTACCCTTACCCTCACCCTTACCCTTACCCTTGCTTTTAATCTTAAGCTTACCCTCACCCTTACCCTTACCCTTACCCTTACCCTTGCTTTTACCCTTAAGCTTACCCTTACCCTTACCCTTAACCTTACCCTTACCCTTGCTTTTACCCTTAGGCTTACCCTTACCCTTACCCTTACCCTTACCCTTACCCTTACCCTTACCCTTGCTTTTACCCTTAAGCTTACCCTTACCCTTACCCTTACTCTTACCCTTACCCTTACACTTACCCTTACCCTTACCCTTACCCTTACCCTTACCCTTACCCTTACCCTTGCTTTTACCCTTAGGCTTACCCTTACCTTTACCCTTACCCTAACCCTTACCCTTACCCTTACCCTTACCCTTACCCTTGCTTTTACCCTTAAGCTTACCCTTACCCTTACCCTTACCCTTACCCTTACCCTTACCCTTACCCTTACCCTTATCCTTACCCTTACCCTTGCTTTTACCCTTAAGCTTACCCTTACCCTTACCCTTACCCTTACCCTTACCCTTACCCTTACCCTTACCCTTACCCTTACCCTTACCCTTACCCTTACCCTTGCTTTTACCCTTAGGCTTACCCTTACCTTTACCCTTACCCTTACCCTTACCCTTACCCTTACCCTTGCTTTTACCCTTAAGCTTACCCTTACCCTTACCCTTACCCTTAAGCTTACCCTTACCCTTACCCTTACCCTTACCCTTACCCTTACCCTTACCCTTACCCTTACCCTTACCCTTGCTTTTTCCCTTAAGCTTACCCTTACCCTTACCCTTACCCTTACCCTTACCCTTGCTTTTACCCTTAAGCTTACCCTTACCCTTACCCTTACCCTTAAGCTTACCCTTACCCTTACCCTTATCCTTACCCTTACCCTTACCCTTACCCTTACCCTTACCCTTACCCTTACCCTTACCCTTACCCTTACCCTTACCCTTGCTTTTACCCTTAAGCTTACCCTTACCCTTACCCTTACCCTTAACCTTACCCTTGCTTTTACCCTTAAGCTTACCCTTACCCTTACCCTTACCCTTACCCTTAAGCTTACCCTTACCCTTACCCTTACCCTTACCCTTACCCTTGCCCTTACCCTTACCCTTAAGCTTACCCTTACCCTTACCCTTACCCTTACCCTTACCCTTACGCTTACCCTTGCTTTTACCCTTAAGCTTACCCTTACCCTTACCCTTACCCTTACCCTTAAGCTTACCCTTACCCTTACCCTTACCCTTACCCTTACCCTTACCCTTACCCTTGCTTTTACCCTTAAGCTTACCCTTACCCTTACCCTAAGTAAGGGTAAGGGTAAGGGTAAGGGTAAGGGTAAGGGTAAGGGTAAGGGTAAGGGTAAGGGTAAAGGTAAGGGTAAGGGTAAGGGTAAGGGTAAGGGTAAGGGTAAGCTTAAGGGTAAGGGTAAGGGTAAGGGTAAGGGTAAGCCTAAGGGTAAAAGCAAGGGTAAGGGTAAGGGTAAGGGTAAGGGTAAGGGTAAGGGTAAGCTTAAGGGTAAAAGCAAGGGTAAGGGTAAGGCTAAGGGTAAGGGTAAGGGTAAGGGTAAGGGTAAGGGTAAGCTTAAGGGTAAAAGCAAGGGTAAGGGTAAGGGTAAGGGTAAGGGTAAGGGTAAGGGTAAGGGTAAGGGTAAAGGTGAGGGTAAGCCTAAGGGTAAAAGCAAGGGTAAGGGTAAGGGTAAGGGTAAGGGTAAGGGTAAGGGTAAGGGTAAGGGTAGGGGTAAGAGTAAGGGTAAGGGTAAGCTTAAGGGTAAAAGCAAGGGTAAGGGTAAGGGTAAGGGTAAGGGTAAGGGTAAGGGTATGCTTAAGGGTAAAAGCAAGGGTAAGGGTAAGGGTAAGGGTAAGGGTAAGGGTAAGGGTAAGGGTAAGGGTAAGGGTAAGGGTAGGGTTAAGGGTAAGGGTAAGGGTAAGGGTAAGGGTAAGCTTAAGGGTAAAAGCAAGGGTAAGGGTAAGGGTAAGGGTAACGGTAAGGGTAATGGTAAGGGTAAAGGTAAGGGTAAGCCTAAGGGTAAAAGCAAGGGTAAGGGTAAGGGTAAGGGTAAGGGTAAGGGTAAGGGTAAGGGTAAGGGTAAGGGTAAGCTTAAGGGTAAAAGCAAGGGTAAGGGTAAGGGTAAGGGTAAGGGTAAGGGTAAGGGTAAGGGTAAGCTTAAGGGTAAGGGTAAGGGTAAGGGTAAGGGTAAGGGTAAGCTTAAGGTTAAAAGCAAGGGTGAGGGTAAGGGTGAGGGTAAGGGTAAGGGTAAGGGTAAGGGTAAGGGTAAGGGTAAGGGTAAGCTTAAGGGTAAAAGCAAGGGTAAGGGTAAGGGTAAGGGTAAGGGTAAGGGTAAGGGTAAGGGTAAGGGTAAGGGTAAGCTTAAGGGTAAAAGCAAGGGTAAGGGTAAGGGTAAGGGTAAGGGTAAGGGTAAGGGTAAGGGTAAAGGTAAGGGTAAGCCTAAGGGTAAAAGCAAGGGTAAGGGTAAGGGTAAGGGTAAGGCTAAGGGTAAGGGTAAGGGTAAGGGTAAGGGTAAGGGTAAGGGTAAGGGTAAGGGTAAGGGTAAGGGTAAGGGTAAGGGTAAGGGTAAGGGTAAGGGTAAGGGTAAGCTTAAGGGTAAAAGCAAGGGTAAGGGTAAGGGTAAGGGTAAGGGTAAGCCTAAGGGTAAAAGCAAGGGTAAGGGTAAGGGTAAGGGTAAGGGTAAGGGTAAGCTTAAGGGTAAAAGCAAGGGTAAGGGTAAGGGTAAGGGTAAGGGTAAGGGTAAGGGTAAGGGTAAGGGTAAGCTTAAGGGTAAAAGCAAGGGTAAGGGTAAGGGTAAGGGTAAGGGTAAGGGTAAGGGTAAGGGTAAAGGTAAGGGTAAGCCTAAGGGTAAAAGCAAGGGTAAGGGTAAGGGTAAGGGTAAGGGTAAGGGTAAGGGTAAGGGTAAGGGTAAGGGTAAGGGTAAGGGTAAGGGTAAGGGTAAGCTTAAGGGTAAAAGCAAGGGTAAGGGTAAGGGTAAGGGTAAGGGTAAGGGTAAGGGTAAGGGTAAGGGTAAGGGTAAGCTTAAGGGTAAAAGCAAGGGTAAGGGTAAGGGTAAGGGTAAGGGTAAGGGTAAGGGTAAGGGTAAGGGTAAGGGTAAGGGTAAGCTTTAGGGTAGAAGCAAGGGTAAGGGTAAGGGTAAGGGTAAGGGTAAGGGTAAGGGTAAGGGTAAGGGTAAGCTTTAGGGTAAAAGCAAGGGTAAGGGTAAGGGTAAGGGTAAGGGTAAGGGTAAGGGTAAGGGTAAGGGTAAGGGTAAGGGTAAGGGTAAGCTTAAGGGTAAAAGCAAGGGAAAGGGTAAGGGTAAAGGTAAGGGAAAGGGTAAGGGTAAGGGTAAGGGTAAGGGAAAGGGTAAGCTTAAGGGTAAAAGCAAGGGTAAGGGTAAGGGTAAGGGTAAGGGTAAGGGTAAGGGTAAGGGTAAGGGTAAGGGTGAGGGTAAAGGTAAGGGTAAGCCTAAGGGTAAAAGCAAGGGTAAGGGTAGTTACCCTTACCCTTACCCTTACCCTTGCTTTTACCCTTAAGCTTACCCTTACCCTTACCCTTACCCTTGCTTTTACCCTTAGGCTTACCCTTACCCTTACCCTTACCCTTGCTTTTACCCTTAAGCTTACCCTTACCCTTACCCTTACTCTTACCCTTACCCTTACCCTTTCCCTTACCCTTACCCTTACCCTTACCCTTACCCTTACCCTTACCCTTGCTTTTACCCTTAGGCTTACCCTTACCTTTACCCTTACCCTAACCCTTACCCTCACCCTTACCCTTACCCTTACCCTTGCTTTTACCCTTAAGCTTACCCTTACCCTTACCCTTACCCTTACCCTTACCCTTACCCTTGCTTTTACCCTTAAGCTTACCCTTACCCTTACCCTTACCCTTACCCTTACCCTTACCCTTACCCTTACCCTTACCCTTACCCTTGCTTTTACCCTTAAGCTTACCCTTACCCTTACCCTTACCCTTACCCTTACCCTTACCCTTACCCTTACCCTCACCCTTACCCTTACCCTTGCTTTTACCCTTAGGCTTACCCTTACCTTTACCCTTACCCTTACCCTTACCCTTACCCTTACCCTTACCCTTGCTTTTACCCTTAAGCTTACCCTTACCCTTACCCTTACCCTTAAGCTTACCCTTACCCTTACCCTTACCCTTACCCTTACCCTTACCCTTACCCTTACCCTTACCCTTACCCTTACCCTTACCCTTACCCTTACCCTTGCTTTTACCCTTAAGCTTACCCTTACCCTTACCCTTACCCTTACACTTACCCTTGCTTTTACCCTTAAGCTTACCCTTAAGCTTACCCTTACCCCTACCCTTACCCTTACCCTTACCCTTACCCTTACCCTTACCCTTACCCTTACCCTTACCCTTACCCTTACCCTTACCCTTACCCTTGCTTTTACCCTTAAGCTTACCCTTACCCTTACCCTTACCCTTACCCTTAAGCTTACCCTTACCCTTACCCTTACCCTTACCCTTACCCTTACCCTTAACCTTACCCTTGCTTTTACCCTTAAGCTTACCCTTACCCTTACCCTTACCCTTAAGCTTACCCTTACCCTTACCCTTACTCTTACCCTTACCCTTGCTTTTACCCTTAAGCTTACCCTTACCCTTACCCTTACCCTTACCCTTAAGCTTACCCTTACCCTTACCCTTACCCTTACCCTTACCCTTACCCTTACCCTTACCCTTACCTTTAACCTTGCTTTTACCCTTAAGCTTACCCTTACCCTTACCCTTACCCTTACCCTTGCTTTTACCCTTAAGCTTACCCTTACCCTTACCCTTACCCTTACCCTTAAGCTTACCCTTACCCTTACCCTTACCCTTACCCTTACCCTTACCCTTACCCTTACCCTTACCCTTACCCTTGCTTTTACCCTTAAGCTTACCCTTACCCTTACCCTTACCCTTACCCTTACCCTTACCCTTACCCTTACCCTTGCTTTTACCCTTAGGCTTACCCTTACCTTTACCCTTACCCTTACCCTTACCCTTACCCTTACCCTTACCCTTACCCTTGCTTTTACCCTTAAGCTTACCCTTACCCTTACCCTTACCCTTACCCTTGCTTTTACCCTTAAGCTTACCCTTACCCTTACCCTTACCCTTACCCTTACCCTTGCTTTTACCCTTAGGCTTACCCTTACCCTTACCCTTACCCTTACCCTTGCTTTTACCCTTAAGCTTACCCTTACCCTTACCCTTACCCTTACCCTTACCCTTACCCTTACCCTTACCCTTACCCTTACCCTTACCCTTACCCTTACCCTTACCCTTACCCTTACCCTTACCCTTACCCTTACCCTTACCCTTACCCTTACCCTTACCCTTACCCTTACCCTTACCCTTACCCTTACCCTTGCTTTTACCCTTAGGCTTACCCTTACCTTTACCCTTACCCTTACCCTTACCCTTACCCTTACCCTTGCTTTTACCCTTAAGCTTACCCTTACCCTTACCCTTACCCTTACCCTTACCCTTACCCTTGCTTTTACCCTTAAGCTTACCCTTACCCTTACCCTTACCCTTACCCTTACCCTTACCCTTACCCTTACCCTTACCCTTACCCTTACCCTTACCCTTACCCTTACCCTTACCCTTACCCTTACCCTTACCCTCACCCTTGCTTTTACCCTTAAGCTTACCCTTACCCTTACCCTTACCCTTACCCTTACCCTTACCCTTACCCTTGCTTTTACCCTTAAGCTTACCCTTACCCTTACCCTTACCCTTACCCTTGCTTTTACCCTTAGGCTTACCCTTACCCTTACCCTTACCCTTACCCTTGCTTTTACCCTTAAGCTTACCCTTACCCTTACCCTTACCCTTACTCTTACCCTTACCCTTACCCTTACCCTTACCCTTGCTTTTACCCTTAGGCTTACCCTTACCTTCACCTTTACCCTTACCCTTACCCTTACCCTTACCCTTACCCTTACCCTTACCCTTACCCTTACCCTTACCCTTGCTTTTACCCTTGAGCTTACCCTTACCCTTACTCTTACCCTTACCCTTACCCTTACCCTTACCCTTACCCTTACCCTTGCTTTTACCCTTAAGCTCACCCTTACCCTTACCCTTACCCTTACCCTTACCCTTACCCTTTCCCTTACTCTTACCCTTACCCTTGCTTTTACCCTTAAGCTCACCCTTACCCTTACCCTTACCCTTATCCTTAAGCTTACCCTTACCCTTACCCTTACTCTTACCCTTACCCTTACCCTTACCCTTGCTTTTACCCTTAAGCTTACCCTTACCCTTACCCTTACCCTTACTCTTACCCTTGCTTTTACCCTTAAGCTTACCCTTACCCTTACCCTTACCCTTACCCTTAAGCTTACCCTTACCCTTACCCTTACCCTTACCCTTGCTTTTACCCTTAAGCTTACCCTTACCCTTACCCTTACCCTTAACCTTACCCTTACCCTTACCCTTACCCTTACCCTTACCTTTACCCTTGCTTTTACCCTTAGGCTTACCCTTACCTTTACCCTTACCATTACCCTTACCCTTACCCTTACCCTTACCCTTACCCTTACCCTTGCTTTTACCCTTAAGCTTACCCTTACCCTTACCCTTACCCTTACCCTTACCCTTACCCTTACCCTTACCCTTACCCTTACCCTTACCCTTACCCTTACCCTTACCCTTACCCTTACCCTTACCCTTACCCTTACCCTTACCCTTACCCTTACCCTTACCCTTACCCTTACCCTTACCCTTACCCTTACCCTTACCCTTACCCTTACCCTTACCCTTACCCTTGCTTTTACCCTTAAGCTTACCCTTACCCTTACCCTTAACCTTACCCTTACCCTTACCCTTGCTTTTACCCTTAAGCTTACCCTTACCCTTACTCTTACCCCTACCCTTACCCTTACCCTTACCCTTACCCTTACCCTTACCCTTACCCTTGCTTTTACCCTTAGGCTTACCCTCACCTTTACCCTTACCCTTACCCTTACCCTTACCCTTACCCTTACCCTTACCCTTGCTTTTACCCTTAAGCTTACCCTTACCCTTACCCTTACCCTTACCCTTAGCTTTACCCTTACCCTTGCTTTTACCCTTAAGCTTACCCTTACCCTTACCCTTACCCTTACCCTTACCCTTGCTTTTACCCTTAGGCTTACCCTTACCCTTACCCTTACCCTTAAGCATACCCTTACCCTTACCCTTACCCTTACCCTTACCCTTACCCTTACCTTTACCCTTACCCTTACCCTTACCCTTACCCTTACCCTTACCCTTGCTTTTACCCTTAAGCTTACCCTTACCCTTACCCTTACCCTTACCCTTACCCTTACCCTTACCCTTACCCTTACCCTTACCCTTACCCTTACCCTTACCCTTACCCTTACCCTTACCCTTACCCTTACTTAGGGTAAGGGTAAGGGTAAGCTTAAGGGTAAAAGCAAGGGTAAGGGTAAGGGTAAGGGTAAGGGTAAAGGTAAGGGTAAGGGTAAGCTTAAGGGTAAGGGTAAGGGTAAGGGTAAGGGTAAGCTTAAGGGTAAAAAAGGGTAAGGGTAAGCTTAAGGGTAAGGGTAAGGGTAAGGGTAAGGGTAAGCTTAAGGGTAAAAGCAAGGGTAAGGTTAAGGGTAAGGGTAAGGGTAAGGGTAAGGGTAAGGGAAAGCTTAAGAGTAAGGGTAAGGGTAAGGGTAAGGGTAAAGTTAAGGGTAAAAGCAAGGGTAAGGGTAAAGGGTAAGGGTAAGGGTAAGGGTAAGGATAAGGGTAAGGGTAAGGGTAAGGGTAAGGGTAAGGGTAAGCTTAAGGGTAAGGGTAAGGGTAAGGGTAAGCTTAAGGGTAAAAGCAAGGGTAAGGGTAAGGGTAAGGGTAAGGGTAAGGGTAAGGGTAAGGGTAAGCTTAAGGGTAAAAGCAAGGGTAAGGGTAAGGGTAAGGGTAAGGGTAAGGGTAAGGGTAAGGGTAAGGGTAAGGGTAAGGGTAAGGGTAAGGGTAAGGGTAAGGGTAAAGGTAAGGGTAAGCTTAAGGGTAAGGGTAAGGGTAAGGGTAAGCTTAAGGGTAAAAGCAAGGGTAAGGGTAAGGGTAAGGGTAAGGGTAAGGGTAAAGGTAAGGGTAAGCCTAAGGGTAAAAGCAAGGGTAAGGGTAAGGGTAAGGGTAAGGTAAGGGTAAGGGTAAGGGTAAGGGTAAGGGTAAGGGGTAAGGGTAAGCTTAAGGGTAAAAGCAAGGGTAAGGGTAAGGGTAAGGGTAAGGGTAAGGGTAAGGGTAAGGGTAAGGGTGAGCTTAAGGGTAAAAGCAAAGGTAAGGGTAAGGGTAAGGGTAAGGGTAAGGGTAAGGGTTAGGGTAAGGGTAAGGGTAAGGGTAAGGGTAAGGGTAAGGGTAAGGGTAAGGGTAAGGGTAAGGGTAAGGGTAAGGGTAAGGGTAAGCTTAAGGGTAAAAGCAAGGGTAAGGGTAAGGGTAAGGGTAAGGGTAAGGGTTAGGGTAAGGGTAAAGGTAAGGGTAAGCCTAAGGGTAAAAGCAAGGGTAAGGGTAAGGGTAAGGGAAAGGGTAAGGGTAAGGGTAAGGGTAAGGGTAAGGGTAAGAGTAAGGGTAAGGGTAAGGGTAAGCTTAAGGGTAAAAGCAAGGGTAAGGGTAAGGGTAAGGGTAAGGGTAAGCCTAAGGGTAAAAGCAAGGGTAAGGTAAGGTTAAGGGTAAGGGTAAGGGTAAGCTTAAGGGTAAAAGCAAGGGTAAGGGTAAGGGTAAGGGTAAGGGTAAGCTTAAGGGTAAAAGCAAGGGTAAGGGTAAGGGTGAGGGTAAGGGTAAGGGTAAGGGTAAGGGTAAAGGTAAGGGTAAGCCTAAGAGTAAAAGCAAGGGTAAGGGTAAGGGTAAGGGTAAGGGTAAGGGTAAGGGTAAGGGTAAGGGTAAGGGTAAGGGTAAGGGTAAGCTTAAGGGTAAAAGCAAGGGTAAGGATAAGGGTAAGGGTAAGGGTAAGGGTAAGGGTAAAGGGTAAGGGTAAGGGTAAGCTTAAGGGTAAAAGCAAGGGTAAGGGTAAGGGTAAGGGTAAGGGTAAGGGTAAGCTTACCCTTACCCTTACCCTTACCCTTACACTTACCCTTGCTTTTACCCTTAGGCTTACCCTTACCCTTACCCTTACCCTTACCCTTAAGCTTACCCTTACCTTACCCTTACCCTTACCCTTACCCTTACCCTTACCCTTACCCTTACCCTTACCCTTACCCTTACCCTTACCCTCACACTTGCTTTTACCCTTAAGCTTACCCTAACCCTTACCCTTACCCTTACCCTTACCCTTACCCTTACCCTTGCTTTGACCCTTAGGCTTACCCTTACCTTTACCCTTACCCTTACCCTTACCCTTACCCTTACCCTTACCCTTACCCTTACCCTTACCCTTACCCTTACCCTTACCCTTGCTTTTACCCTTAAGCTTACCCTTACCCTTACCCTTACCCTTACCCTTACCCTTACCCTTACCCTTACCCTTACCCTTGCTTTTACCCTTAAGCTTACCCTTACCCTTACCCTTACCCTTACCCTTACCCTTGCTTTTACCCTTAGGCTTACCCTTACCCTTACCCTTACCCTTACCCTTGCTTTTACCCTCAAGCTTACCCTTACCCTTACCATTACCCTTACCCTTACCCTTAACCCTTACCCTTACCCTTACCCTTACCCTTACCCTTACCCTTACCCTTACCCTTACCCTTGCTTTTACCCTTAGGCTTAACCTTACCTTTACCCTTACCCTTACCCTTACCCTTACCCTTACCCTTACCCTTACCCTTACCCTTACCCTTACCCTTACCCTTAGCTTTTACCCTTAAGCTTACCCTTACCCTTACCCTTACCCTTACCCTTACCCTTACCCTTACCCTTACCCTTGCTTTTACCCTTAAGCTTACCCTTACCCTTACCCTTACCCTTACCCTTACCCTCACCCTTACCCTTACCCTTACCCTTGCTTATACCCTTAAGCTTACCCTTACCCTTAACCTACCCTCACCCTTACCCTTACCCTCACCCTTACCCTTACCCTTACCCTTACCCTACCCTTACCCTTACCCTTACCCTTGCTTTTACCCTCAGGCTTACCCTTACCTTTACCCTTACCCTTACCCTTACCTCCTTACCCTTACCCTTACCCTTACCCTTGCTTTTACCCTTAAGCTTACCCTTACCCTTACCCTTACCCTAACCCTTACCCTTGCTTTTACCCTTAAGCTTACCCTTACCCTTACCCTTACCCTTACCCTTACCCTTACCCTTACCCTTACCCTTACCCTTACCCTTACCCTTACCCTTACCCTTACCCTTACCCTTGCTTTTACCCTTAAGCTTACCCTTACCCTTACCCTTACCCTTACCCTTACCCTTACCCTTACCCTTACCCTTACCCTTATCCTTACCCTTGCTTTTACCCTTAAGCTTACCCTTACCCTTACCCTTACCCTTACCCTTACCCTTACCCTTACCCTTACCCTTACCCTTACCTTTACCCTTACCCTTGCTTTTACTCTTAGGCTTACCCTTACCTTTACCCTTACCCTTACCCTTACCCTTACCCTTACCCTCACCCTTACCCTTACCCTTGCTTTTACCCTTAAGCTTACCCTTACCCTTACCCTTACCCTTACCCTTACCCTTGCTTTTACCCTTAAGCTTACCCTTACCCTTACCCTTAACCTTACCCTTACCCTTGCTTTTACCCTTAGGCTTACCCTTACCCTTACCCTTACCCTTGCTTTTACCCTTAAGCTTACCCTTACCCTTACCCTTACTCTTACCCTTACCCTTACCCTTACCCTTACCCTTACCCTTACCCTTACCCTTACCCTTACCCTTACCCTTACCCTTGCTTTTACCCTTAGGCTTACCCTTACCTTTACCCTTACCCTAACCCTTACCCTTACCCTTACCCTTACCCTTGCTTTTACCCTTAAGCTTACCCTTACCCTTACCCTTACCCTTACTCTTACCCTTACCCTTACCCTTACCCTTGCTTTTACCCTTAAGCTTACCCTTACCCTTACCCTTACCCTTACCCTCACCCTTATCCTTACCCTTACCCTTACCCTTGCTTTTACCCTTAAGCTTACCCTTACCCTTACCCTTACCCTTACCCTTACCCTTACCCTTACCCTTACCCTTACCCTTACCCTTACCCTTACCCTTGCTTTAACCCTTAGGCTTACCCTTACCTTTACCCTTACCCTTACCCTTACCCTTACCCTTGCTTTTACCCTTAAGCTTACCCTTACCCTTACCCTTACCCTTAAGCTTACCCTTACCCTTACCCTTACCCTTACCCTTACCCTTACCCTTACCCTTACCCTTACCCTTACCCTTACACTTACCCTTACCCTTGCTTTTACCCTTAAGCTTACCCTTACCCTTACCCTTACCCTTACCCTTACCCTTGCTTTTACCCTTAAGCTTACCCTTACCCTTACCCTTACCCTTAAGCTTACCCTTACCCTTACCCTTACCCTTACCCTTACCCTTACCCTTACCCTTACCCTTACCCTTACCCTTACCCTTACCCTTACCCTTACCCTTGCTTTTACCCTTAAGCTTACCCTTACCCTTACCCTTACCCTTACCCTTAAGCTTACCCTTACCCTTACCCTTACCCTTACCCTTACCCTTAACCTTACCCTTGCTTTTACCCTTAAGCTTACCCTTACCCTTACCCTTACCCTTACCCTTAAGCTTACCCTTACCCTTACCCTTACCCTTACCCTTACCCTTGCTTTTACCCTTAAGCTTACCCTTACCCTTACCCTCACCCTTACCCTTAAGCTTACCCTTACCCTTACCCTTACCCTTACCCTTACCCTTACCCTTACCCTTACCCTTACCCTTACCCTTACCCTTACCCTTGCTTTTACCCTTAAGCTTACCCTTACCCTTACCCTAAGTAAGGGTAAGGGTAAGGGTAAGGGTAAGGGTAAGGGTAAGGGTAAGGGTAAGGGTAAGGGTAAGGTAAGGGTAAGGGTAAGGGTAAGCTTAAGGGTAAAAGCAAGGGTAAGGGTAAGGGTAAGGGTAAGGGTAAGGGTAAGGGTAAGGGTAAGGGTAAGGGTAAGGGTAAGGGTAAGGGTAAGGGTAAGGGTAAGGGTAAGCTTAAGGGTAAGGGTAAGGGTAAGGGTAAGGGTAAGCCTAAGGGTAAAAGCTAAGGGTAAGGGTAAGGGTAAGGGTAAGGGTAAGGGTAAGGGTAAGGGTAAGGGTAAGGGTAAGGGTAAGGGTAAGGGTAAGGGTAAGGGTAAGCTTAAGGGTAAAAGCAAGGGTAAGGGTAAGGATAAGGGTAAGGGTAAGGGTAAGGGTAAGGGTAAGGGTAAGGGTAAGGGTAAGGGTAAGGGTAAGCTTAAGGGTAAGGGTAAGGGTAAGGTTAAGGGTAAGCTTAAGGGTAAAAGCAAGGGTAAGGGTAAGGGTAAGGGTAAGGGTAAGCTTAAGGGTAAAAGCAAGGGTAAGGGTAAGGGTAAGGGTAAGGGTAAGGGTAAGGGTAAGGGTAAGGGTAAGGGTAAGGGTAAGGGTAAGGGTAAGGGTAAGGGTAAGGGTAAGCTTAAGGGTAAAAGCAAGGGTAAGGGTAAGGGTAAGGGTAAGGGTAAGGGTAAGGGTAAGGGTAAGGGTAAGGGTAAGGGTAAGGGTAAGGGTAAGGGTAAGGGTAAGCTTAAGGGTAAGGGTAAGGGTAAGGGTAAGGGTAAGCCTAAGGGTAAAAGCAAGGGTAAGGGTAAGGGTAAGGGTAAGGGTAAGGGTAAGCTTAAGGGTAAAAGCAAGGGTAAGGGTAAGGCTAAGGGTAAGGGTGAGGGTAAGGGTAAGGGTAAGCTTAAGGGTAAAAGCAAGGGTAAGGGTAAGGGTAAGGGTAAGGGTAAAGGTAAGGGTAAGGGTAAAGGTGAGGGTAAGCCTAAGGGTAAAAGCAAGGGTAAGGGTAAGGGTAAGGGTAAGGGTAAGGGTAAGGGTAAGGGTAGGGGTAAGAGTAAGGGTAAGGGTAAGTTTAAGGGTAAAAGCAAGGGTAAGGGTAAGGGTAAGGGTAAGGGTAAGGGTAAGGGTAAGCTTAAGGGTAAAAGCAAGGGTAAGGGTAAGGGTAAGGGTAAGGGTAAGGGTAAGGGTAAGGGTAAGGGTAAGGGTAAGGGTAAGGGTAAGGGTAAGGGTAAGGGTAAGCTTAAGGGTAAAAGCAAGGGTAAGGGTAAGGGTAAGGGTAAGGGTAAGGGTAAGGGTAAGGGTAAGGGTAAGCTTAAGGGTAAAAGCAAGGGTAAGGGTAAGGGTAAGGGTAAGGGTAAGGGTAAGGGTAATGGTAAGGGTAAAGGTAAGGGTAAGCCTAAGGGTAAAAGCAAGTGTAAGGGTAAGGGTAAGGGTAAGGGTAAGGGTAAGGGTAAGGGTAAGGGTAAGGGTAAGGGTAAGGGTAAGCTTAAGGGTAAAAGCAAGGGTAAGGGTAAGGGTAAGGGTAAGGGTAAGGGTAAGCGTAAGCTTAAGGGTAAGGGTACCCTTACCCTTACCCTTGCTTTTACCCTTAAGCTTACCCTTACCCTTACCCTTACCCTTACCCTTACCCTTACCCTTACCCTTACCCTCACCCTTGCTTTTACCCTTAAGCTTACCCTTACCCTTACCCTTACCCTTACCCTTACCCTTACCCTTACCCTTACCCTTGCTTTTACCCTTAAGCTTACCCTTACCCTTACCCTTACCCTTACCCTTGATTTTACCCTTAGGCTTACCCTTACCCTAACCCTTACCCTTACCCTTGCTTTTACCCTTGAGCTTACCCTTACCCTTACCATTACCCTTACTCTTACCCTCACCCTTACCCTTACCCTCACCCTTGCTTTCACCCTTAGGCTTACCCTTACCTTTACCCTTACCCTTACCCTTACCCTTACCCTTACCCTTACCCTTACCCTTGCTTTTACCCTTAAGCTTACCCTTACCCTTACCCTTACCCCTACCCTTACCCTTACCCCTACCCTTACCCTTACCCTTACCCTTGCTTTTACCCTTAAGCTTACCCTTACCCTTACCCTTACCCTTACCCTTACCCTTACCCTTACCCTTACCCTTACCCTTACCCTTACCCTTACCCTTACCCTTACCCTTACCCTTACCCTTGCTTTTACCCTTAAGCTTACCCTTACCCTTACCCTTACCCTTACCCTTAAGCTTACCCTTACCCTTACCCTTACCCTTACCCTTACCCTTACCCTTACCCTTACCCTTACCCTTGCTTTTACCCTTAAGCTTACCCTTACCCTTACCCTTACCCTTACCCTTACCCTTGCTTTTACCCTTACCCTTATCCTTACCCTTAAGCTTACCCTTACCCTTACCCTTACCCTTACCCTTACCCTTACCCTTACCCTTACCCTTACCCTTACCCTTACCCTTGCTTTTACCCTTAAGTTACCCTTACCCTTACCCTTACCCTTACCCCTACCCTTACCCTTACCCTTGCTTTTACCCTTAGGCTTACCCTTACCTTTACCCTTACCCTTACCCTTACCCTTACCCTTACCCTTACCCTTACCCTTACCCTTACCCTTACTCTTACCCTTACCCTTGCTTTTACCCTTAAGCTTACCCTTACCATTACCCTTACCCTTACCCTTACCCCTACCCTTACCCTTACCCTTACCCTTACCCTTACCCTCACCCTTGCTTTTACACTTAAGCTTACCCTTACCCTTACCCTTACCCTTACCCTTACCCTTACCCTTACCCTTACCCTTACCCTTACCCTTACCCTTACCCATACCCTTACCCTTACCCTTACCCTTGCTTTTACCCTTAAGCTTACCCTTACCCTTACCCTTACACTTACCCTTGCTTTTACCCTTAAGCTTACCCTTACCCTTACCCTTACACTTACCCTTACCCTTACCCTTACCCTTACCCTTACCCTTACCCTTACCCTAACCCTTACCCTTACCCTTGCTTTTACCCTTAGGCTTACCCTTACCTTTACCCTTACCCTTACCCTTACCCTTACCCTTAAGCTTACCCTTACCCTTACCCTTACCCTTACCCTTACCCTTACCCTTACCCTTACCCTTACCCTTACCCTTACCCTTACCCTTACCCTTGCTTTTACCCTTAAGCTTACCCTTACCCTTACCCTTACACTTACCCTTACCCTTACCCTTACCCTTACCTACCCTTACCCTTACCCTTACCCTTACCCTTAACCTAACCCTTACCCTTACCCTTGCTTTTACCCTTAGGCTTACCCTTACCTTTACCCTTACCCTTACCCTTACCCTTACCCTTACCCTTACCCTCACCCTTGCTTTTACCCTTAAGCTTACCCTTACCCTTACCCTTACCCTTACCCTTACCCTTACCCTTACTCTTACCCTTACCCTTACCCTTACCCTTACCCTTACCCTTACCCTTACCCTTACCCTTACCCTTACCCTTACCCTTACCCTTACCCTTACCCTTACCCTTGCTTTTACCCTTAGGCTTACCCTTACGTTTACCCTTACCGTTACCCTTACCCTTACCCTTACCCTTACCCTTGCTTTTACCCTTAAGCTTACCCTTACCCTTACCCTTACCCTTACCCTTACCCTTACCCTTACCCTTACCCTTGCTTTTACCCTTAAGCTTACCCTTACCCTTACCCTTACCCTTACCCTTACCCTTACCCTTACCCTTGCTTTTACCCTTAGGCTTACCCTTACCCTTACCCTTACCCTTACCCTTAAGCTTACCCTTACCCTTACCCTTACCCTTACCCTTACCCTTACCCTTACCCTTACCCTTACCCTTACCCTTACCCTTGCTTTTACCCTTAAGCTTACCCTTACCCTTACCCTTACACTTACCCTTGCTTTTACCCTTAAGCTTACCCTTACCCTTACCCTTACACTTACCCTTACCCTTACCCTTACCCTTACCCTTACCCTTACCCTTACCCTAACCCTTACCCTTACCCTTGCTTTTACCCTTAGGCTTACCCTTACCTTTACCCTTACCCTTACCCTTACCCTTAAGCTTACCCTTACCCTTACCCTTACCCTTACCCTTACCCTTACCCTTACCCTTACCCTTACCCTTACCATTACCCTTACCCTTGCTTTTACCCTTAAGCTTACCCTTACCCTTACCCTTACACTTACCCTTACCCTTACCCTTACCCTTACCCTTACCCTTACCCTTACCCTTACCCTTAACCTAACCCTTACCCTTACCCTTGCTTTTACCCTTAGGCTTACCCTTACCTTTACCCTTACCCTTACCCTTACCCTTACCCTTACCCTTACCCTTACCCTTACCCTTACCCTTGCTTTTACCCTTAAGCTTACCCTTACCCTTACCCTTACCCTTACCCTTACCCTTACCCTTACCCTTACCCTTGCTTTTACCCTTAAGCTTACCCTTACCCTTACCCTTACCCTTACCCTCACCCTTACCCTTACCCTTACCCTTGCTTTTACCCTTAAGCTTACCCTTACCCTTACCCTTACCCTTACCCTTACCCTTACCCTTACCCTTACCCTTACCCTTACCCTTACCCTTACCCTTACCCTTACCCTTACCCTTACCCTTGCTTTTACCCTTAAGCTTACCCTTACCCTTACCCTTACCCTTACCCTTACCCTTACCCTTACCCTTACCCTTACCCTTACCCTTACCCTTACCCTTACCCTTACCCTTACCCTTACCCTTACCCTTACCCTTACCCTTACCCTTGCTTTTACCCTTAGGCTTACCCTTACCTTTACCCTTACCCTTACCCTTACCCTTACCCTTACCCTTACCCTTGCTTTAACCCTTAAGCTTACCCTTAACCTCACCCTTACCCTTACCCTTACCCTTGCTTTTACCCTTAAGCTTACCCTTACCCTTACCCTTACCCTTACCCTTACCCTTGTTTTACCCTTAGGCTTACCCTTACCCTTACCCTTACCCTTACCCTTGCTTTTACCCTTAAGCTTAACCTTACCCTTACCCTTACCGTTACCCTTACCCTTACCCTTACCTTTACCCTTACCCTTGCTTTTACCCTTAGGCTTACCCTAACCTTTACCCTAACCCTTACCCTTACCCTTACCCTTACCCTTACCCTTGCTTTTACCCTTAAGCTTACCCTTTCCCTTACCCTTACCCTTACCCTTACCCTTACCCTTACCCTTACCCTTACCCTTACCCTTACCCTTGCTTTTACCCTTAAGCTTACCCTTACCCTTACCCTTACCCTCACCCTTACCCTTACCCTTATCCTTGCTTATACCCTTAAGCTTACCCTTACCCTTACCCTTACCCTTACCCTTACCCTTACCCTTACCCTTACCCTTACCCTTACCCTTACCCTTACCCTTACCCTTACCCTTACCCTTACCCTTGCTTTTACCCTTAGGCTTACCCTTACCTTTACCCTTACCCTTACCCTTACCCTTACCCTTACCCTTGCTTTTACCCTCAAGCTTACCCTTACCCTTACCCTTACCCTTACCCTAACCCTTACCCTTGCTTTTACCCTTAAGCTTACCCTTACCCTTACCCTTACCCTTACCCTTACCCTTACCCTTACCCTTACCCTTACCCTTACCCTTACCCTTACCCTTACCTTTGCTTTTACCCTTAAGCTTACCCTTACCCTTACCCTTACCCTTACCCTTACCCTTACCCTTACCCTTACCCTTACCCTTACCCTTACCCTTACCCTTACCCTTACCCTTACCCTTGCTTTTACCCTTAAGCATACCCTTACCCTTACCCTTACCCTTACCCTTACCCTTAACCTTACCCTTACCCTTACCCTTGCTTTTACCCTAAGCAAGGGTAAGGGTAAGGGTAAGGGTAAGGGTAAGGGTAAGGGTAAGCTTAAGGTTAAAAGCAAGGGTGAGGGTAAGGGTGAGGGTAAGGGTAAGGGTAAGGGTAAGGGTAAGGGTAAGGGTAAGGGTAAGCTTAAGGGTAAAAGCAAGGGTAAGGGTAAGGGTAAGGGTAAGGGTAAGGGTAAGGGTAAGGGTAAGGGTAAGCTTAAGGGTAAAAGCAAGGGTAAGGGTAAGGGTAAGGGTAAGGGTAAGGGTAAGGGTAAGGGTAAGGGTAAGGGTAAAGGTAAGGGTAAGCCTAAGGGTAAAAGCAAGTTTAAGGGTAAGGTAAGGGTAAGGGTAAGGGTAAGGGTAAGGGTAAGGGTAAGGGTAAGGGTAAGGGTAAGGGTAATGGTAAGGGTAAGGGTAAGGGTAAGGGTAAGGGTAAGCTTAAGGGTAAAAGCAAGGGTAAGGGTAAGGGTAAGGGTAAGGGTAAGCCTAAGGGTAAAAGCAAGGGTAAGGGTAAGGGTAAGGGTAAGGGTAAGGGTAAGCTTAAGGGTAAAAGCAAGGGTAAGGGTAAGGGTAAGGGTAAGGGTAAGGGTAAGGGTAAGTGTAAGCTTAAGGGTAAAAGCAAGGGTAAGGGTAAGGGTAAGGGTAAGGGTAAAGGTAAGGGTAAGCCTAAGGGTAAAAGCAAGGGTAAGGGTAAGGGTAAGGGTAAGGGTAAGGGTAAGGGTAAGCGTAAGGGTAAGGGTAAGGGTAAGCTTTAGGGTAAAAGCAAGGGTAAGGGTAAGGGTAAGGGTAAGGGTAAGGGTAAGGGTAAGGGTAAGGGTAAGGGTAAGGGTAAGGGTAAGCTTCAGGGTAAAAGCAAGGGTAAGGGTAAGGGTAAGGGTAAGGGTAAGGGTAAGGGTAAGGGTAAGGGTAAGGGTAAGGGTAAGGGTAAGCTTAAGGGTAAAAGCAAGGGAAAGGGTAAGGGTAAAGGTAAGGGAAAGGGTAAGGGTAAGGGTAAGGGTAAGGGTAAGCTTAAGGGTAAAAGCAAGGGTAAGGGTAAGGGTAAGGGTAAGGGTAAGGGTAAGGGTGAGGGTAAAGGTAAGGGTGAGCCTAAGGGTAAAAGCAAGGGTAAGGGTAAGGGTAAGGGTAAGGGTAAGGGTAAGGGTAAGGGTAACGGTAAGGGTAAGCTCAAGGGTAAAAGCAAGGGTAAGGGTGAGGGTAAGGGTAAGGGTAAGGGCACCCTTACCCTTACCCTTACCCTTACCCTTGCTTTTACCCTTAAGCATACCCTTACCCTTACCCTTACCCTTACCCTTACCCTTACCCTTAACCTTACCCTTACCCTTACCCTTGCTTTTACCCTAAGCAAGGGTAAGGGTAAGGGTAAGGGTAAGGGTAAGGGTAAGGGTAAGCTTAAGGTTAAAAGCAAGGGTGAGGGTAAGGGTGAGGGTAAGGGTAAGGGTAAGGGTAAGGGTAAGGGTAAGGGTAAGGGTAAGGGTAAGCTTAAGGGTAAAAGCAAGGGTAAGGGTAAGGGTAAGGGTAAGGGTAAGGGTAAGGGTAAGGGTAAGGGTAAGGGTAAGCTTAAGGGTAAAAGCAAGGGTAAAAGCAAGGGTAAGGGTAAGGGTAAGGGTAAGGGTAAGGGTAAGCGTAAGGGTAAGGGTAAAGGTAAGGGTAAGCCTAAGGGTAAAAGCAAGTTTAAGGGTAAGGGTAAGGGTAAGGTAGGGTAAGGGTAAGGGTAAGGGTAAGGGTAAGGGTAAGGGTAATGGTAAGGGTAAGGGTAAGGGTAAGGGTAAGGGTAAGCTTAAGGGTAAAAGCAAGGGTAAGGGTAAGGGTAAGGGTAAGGGTAAGCCTAAGGGTAAAAGCAAGGGTAAGGGTAAGGGTGAGGGTAAGGGTAAGGGTAAGCTTAAGGGTAAAAGCAAGGGTAAGGGTAAGGGTAAGGGTAAGGGTAAGGGTAAGGGTAAGGGTAAGCTTAAGGGTAAAAGCAAGGGTAAGGGTAAGGGTAAGGGTAAGGGTAAGGGTAAGGGTAAGGGTAAAGGTAAGGGTAAGCCTAAGGGTAAAAGCAAGGGTAAGGGTAAGGGGTAAGGGTAAGGGTAAGGGTAAGGGTAAGGGTAAGGGTAAGCGTAAGGGTAAGGGTAAGGGTAAGCTTTAGGGTAAAAGCAAGGGTAAGGGTAAGGGTAAGGGTAAGGGTAAGGGTAAGGGTAAGGGTAAGGGTAAGGGTAAGGGTAAGGGTGAGGGTAAGCTTCAGGGTAAAAGCAAGGGTAAGGGTAAGGGTAAGGGTAAGGGTAAGGGTAAGGTAAGGGTAAGCTTAAGGGTAAAAGCAAGGGAAAGGGTAAGGGTAAAGGTAAGGGAAAGCCCCTTACCCTTACCCTTACCCTTGCTTTTACCCTTAGGCATACCCTTACCTTTACCCTTACCCTTACCCTTACCCTTACCCTTACCCTTACCCTTGCTTTTACCCTTAAGCTTACCCTTACCCTTACCCTTACCCTTACCCTTACCCTTACCCTTACCCTTACCCTTACCCTTGCTTTTACCCTTAAGCTTACCCTTACCCTTACCCTTACCCTTACCCTTACCCTTACCCTTACCCTTACCCTCACCCTTGCTTTTACCCTTAAGCTTACCCTTACCCTTACCCTTACCCTTACCCTTACCCTTACCCTTACCCTTGCTTTTACCCTTAAGCTTACCCTTACCTTACCCTTACCCTTACCCTTGCTTTTACCCTTAGGCTTACCCTTACCCTTACCCTTGCTTTTACCCTTAAGCTTACCCTTACCCTTACCCTTACCCTTACTCTTACCCTTACCCTTACCCTTACCCTTACCCTTACCCTTGCTTTTACCCTTAGGCTTACCCTTACCTTTTCCTTTACCCTTACCCTTACCCTTACCCTTACCCTCACCCTTACCCTTACCCTGACCCTTGCTTTTACCCTTAAGCTTACCCTTACCCTTACCCTTACCCTTACCCTTACCCTTACCCTTACCCTTGCTTTTACCCTTAAGCTCACCCTTACCCTTACCCTTACCCTTACCCTTACCCTTACCCTTACTCTTACCCTTACCCTTGCTTTTACCCTTAAGCTTACCCTTACCCTTACCCTTACCCTTACCCTTAAGCTTACCCTTACCCTTACCCTTACCCTTACTCTTACCCTTACCCTTACCCTTGCTTTTACCCTTAAGCTTACCCTTACCCTTACCCTTACCCTTACCCTTACCTTGCTTTTACCCTTAAGCTTACCCTTACCCTTACCCTTACCCTTACCCTTAAGCTTACCCTTACCCTTACCCTTACCCTTACCCTTACCCTTGCTTTTACCCTTACCCTTACCCTTACCCTTACCCTTACCCTTACCCTTACCTTACCCTTACCCTTACCCTTACCCTTACCCTTACCCTTGATTTTACCCTCAGGCTTACCCTTACCTTTACCCTTACCATTACCCTTACCCTTACCCTTACCCTTACCCTTACCCTTACCCTTACCTTTACCCTTGCTTTTACCCTTAAGCTTACCCTTACCCTTACCCTTACCCTTACCCTTACCTTACCCTTACCCTTACCCTTACCCTTACCCTTACCCTTACCCTTACCTTTACCCTTACCCTTACCCTTACCCTTACCCTTACCCTTACCTTTACCCTTACCCTTACCCTTACCCTTACCCTTACCCTTACCCTTGCTTTTACCCTTAAGCTTACCCTTACCCTTACCCTTACCCTTACCCTTACCCTTACCCTTACCCTTACCCTTGCTTTTACCCTTAAGCTTACCCTTACCCTTACTCTTACCCCTACCCTTACCCTTACCCTTACCCTTACCCTTACCCTTACCCTTACCCTTACCCTTGCTTTTACCCTTAGGCTTACCCTCACCTTTACCCTTACCCTTACCCTTACCCTTACCCTTACCCTTACCCTTACCCTTACCCTTGCTTTTACCCTTAAGCTTACCCTTACCCTTACCCTTACCCTTACCCTTAGCTTTACCCTTTCCCTTGCTTTTACCCTTAAGCTTACCCTTACCCTTACCCTTACCCTTACCCTTACCCTTGCTTTTACCCTTAGGCTTACCCTTACCCTTACCCTTACACTTACCCTTAAGCTTACCCTTACCCTTACCCTTACCCTTACCCTTACCCTTACCCTTACCCTTACCCTTACCCTTACCCTTACCCTTACCCTTACCTTACCCTTGCTTTTACCCTTAAGCTTACCCTTACCCTTACCCTTACCCTTACCCTTACCCTTACCCTTACCCTTACCCTTACCCTTACCCTTACCCTTACCCTTACCCTTACCCTTACCCTTACCCTTACCCTTACCCTTACCCTTACCCTTACTTAGGGTAAGGGTAAGGGTAAGCTTAAGGGTAAAAGCAAGGGTAAGGGTAAGGGTAAGGGTGAGGTAAGGGTAAGGGTAAGGGTAAGGGTAAGCTTAAGGGTAAGGGTAAGGGTAAGAGTAAGGGTAAGCTTAAGGGTGAAAGCAAGGGTAAGGGTAAGGGTAAGGGTAAGGGTAAGGGTAAGCTTAAGGGTAAGGGTAAGGGTAAGGGTAAGGGTAAGCTTAAGGGTAAAAGCAAGGGTAAGGTTAAGGGTAAGGGTAAGGGTAAGGGTAAGGGTAAGCTTAAGGGTAAGGGTAAGGGTAAGGGTAAGGGTAAGCTTAAGGGTAAAAGCAAGGGTAAGGGTAAGGGTAAGGGTAAGGGTAAGGGTTAGGGTAAGGATAAGGGTAAGGGTAAGGGTAAGGGTAAGGGTCAAGGGTAAGCTTAAGGGTAAGGGTAAGGGTAAGGGTAAGCTTAAGGGTAAAAGCAAGGGTAAGGGTAAGGGTAAGGGTAAGGGTAAGGGTAAGCTTAAGGGTAAAAGCAAGGGTAAGGGTAAGGGTAAGGGTAAGGGTAAGGGTAAGGGTAAGGGTAAGGGTAAGGGTAAGGGTAAGCTTAAGGGTAAGGGTAAGGGTAAGGGTAAGCTTAAGGGTAAAAGCAAGGGTAAGGGTAAGGGTAAGGGTAAGGGTAAGGGTAAAGGTAAGGGTAAGCCTAAGGGTAAAAGCAAGGGTAAGGGTAAGGGTAAGGGTAAGGGTAAGGGTAAGGGTAAAGGTAAGGGTAAGGGTAAGGGTAAGGGTAAGCTTAAGGGTAAAAGCAAGGGTAAGGGTAAGGGTAAGGGTAAGGGTAAGGGTAAGGGAAAGGGTAAGGGTAAGGGTGAGCTTAAGGGTAAAAGCAAGGGTAAGGGTAAGGGTAAGGGTTAGGGTAAGGGTAAGGGTAAGGGTAAGGGTAAGGGTAAGGGTAAGGGTAAGGGTAAGGGTAAGCTTAAGGGTAAAAGCAAGGGTAAGGGTAAGGGTAAGGGTAAGGGTAAGGGTAAGGGTTAGGGTAAGGGTAAAGGTAAGGGTAAGCCTAAGGGTAAAAGCAAGGGTAAGGGTAAGGGTAAGGGTAAGGGTAAGGGTAAGGGTAAGGGTAAGGGTAAGGGTAAGGGTAAGGGTAAGGGTAAGAGTAAGGGTAAGGGTAAGGGTAAGCTTAAGGGTAAGGATAAGGGTAAGGGTAAGGGTAAGCTTAAGGGTAAAAACAAGGGTAAGGGTAAGGGTAAGGGTAAGGGTAAGGGTAAGGGTAAGGGTAAGGGTAAGGGTAAGGGTAAGGGTAAGGGTAAGGGTAAGGGTAAGGGTAAGGGTAAGGGTAAGGGTAAGCTTAAGGGTAAGGGTAAGGGTAAGGGTAAGCTTAAGGGTAAAAGCAAGGGTAAGGGTAAGGGTAAGGGTAAGGGTAAGGGTAAGGGTAAGCTTAAGGGTAAAAGCAAGGGTAAGGGTAAGGGTAAGGGTAAGGGTAAGGGTAAGGGTAAGGGTAAGGGTAAGGGTAAGGGTAAGGGTAAGCTTAAGGGTAAGGGTAAGGGTAAGGGTAAGCTTAAGGGTAAAAGCAAGGGTAAGGGTAAGGGTAAGGGTAAGGGTAAGGGTAAAGGTAAGGGTAAGCCTAAGGGTAAAAGCAAGGGTAAGGGTAAGGGTAAGGGTAAGGGTAAGGGTAAGGGTAAGGGTAAGGGTAAGGGTAAAGGTAAGGGTAAGGGTAAGGGTAAGGGTAAGGGTAAGGGTAAGGGTAAGGGTAGGGGTAAGGGTAAGGGTAAGCTTAAGGGTAAAAGCAAGGGTAAGGGTAAGGGTAAGGGTAAGGGTAAGGGTAAGGGTAAGGGTAAGGGTAAGGGTAAGGGTAAGGGTAAGGGTAAGGGTAAGGGTAAGCTTAAGGGTAAAAGCAAGGGTGAGGGTAAGGGTAAGGGTAAGGGTAAGGGTAAGGGTAAGGGTAACGGTAAGGGTAAGGGTAAGGGTAAGGGTAAGGGTAAGGGTAAGGGTAAGGGTAAGGGTAAGGGTAAGGGTAAGGGTAAGCTTAAGGGTAAAAGCAAGGGTAAGGGTAAGGGTAAGGGTAAGGGTAAGGGTTAGGGTAAGGGTAAAGGTAAGGGTAAGCCTAAGGGTAAAAGCAAGGGTAAGGGTAAGGGTAAGGGTAAGGGTAAGGGTAAGGGTAAGGGTAAGGGTAAGGGTATGGGTAAGAGTAAGGGTAAGGGTAAGGGTAAGCTTAAGGGTAAAAGCAAGGGTGAGGGTAAGGGTAAGGGTAAGGGTAAGCCTAAGGGTAAAAGCAAGGGTAAGGGTAAGGTTAAGGGTAAGGGTAAGGGTAAGCTTAAGGGTAAAAGCAAGGGTAAGGGTAAGGGTAAGGGTAAGGGTAAGGGTAAGCTTAAGGGTAAAAGCAAGGGTAAGGGTAAGGGTGAGGGTAAGGGTAAGGGTAAGGGTAAGGGTAAGGGTAAGGGTAAGGGTAAGCTTTAGGGTAAGGGTAAGGGTAAGGGTAAGCTTAAGGGTAAAAGCAAGGGTAAGGGTAAGGGTAAGGGTAAGGGTAAGGGTAAGCTTAAGGGTAAGGGTAAGGGTAAGGGTAAGGGTAAGCTTAAGGGTAAAAGCAAGGGTAAGGGTAAGGGTAAGGGTAAGGGTAAGGGTAAGGGTAAGGGTAAGCTTAAGGGTAAAAGCAAGGGTAAGGGTAAGGGTAAGGGTAAGGGTAAGGGTAAGGGTAAGGGTAAAGGTAAGGGTAAGCCTAAGGGTAAAAGCAAGGGTAAGGGTAAGGGTAAGGGTAAGGGTAAGGGTAAGGGTAAGGGTAAGGGTAAGGGTAAGGGTAAGGGTAAGGGTAAGGGTAAGGGTAAGGGTAAGGGTAAGGGTAAGGGTAAGCTTAAGGGTAAAAGCAAGGGTAAGGGTAAGGGTAAGGGTAAGCCTAAGGGTAAAAGCAAGGGTAAGGGTAAGGGTAAGGGTAAGGGTAAGGGTAAGGGTAAGGGTAAGCTTAAGGGTAAAAGCAAGGGTAAGAGTAAGGGTAAGGGTAAGGGTAAGGGTAAGCTTAAGGGTAAAAGCAAGGGTAAGGGTAAGGGTAAGGGTAAGGGTAAGGGTAAGGGTAAGGGTAAGGGTAAGGGTAAGGGTAAGGGTAAGGGTAAGGGTAAGGGTAAGGGTAAAGGTAAGGGTAAGCCTAAGGGTAAAAGCAAGGGTAAGGGTAAGGGTAAGGGTAAGGGTAAGGGTAAGGGTAAGGGTAAGGGTAAGGGTAAGGGTAAGGGTAAGGGTAAGGGTAAGGGTAAGGGTAAGCTTAAGGGTAAAAGCAAGGGTAAGGGTAAGGGTAAGGGTAAGGGTAAGGGTAAGGGTAAGGGTAAGGGTAAGCTTAAGGGTAAAAGCAAGGGTAAGGGTAAGGGTAAGGGTAAGGGTAAGGGTAAGGGTAAGGGTAAGGGTAAGGGTAAGGGTAAGTTAAGGGTAAGCTTTAGGGTAAAAGCAAGGGTAAGGGTAAGGGTAAGGGTAAGGGTAAGGGTAAGCTTAAGGGTAAAAGCAAGGGTAAGGGTAAGGGTAAGGGTAAGGGTAAGGGTAGGGGTAAGGGTAAGGGTAAGGGTAAGGGTAAGGGTAAAGGTAAGGGTAAGCCTAAGGGTAAATGCAAGGGTAAGGGTAAGGGTAAGGGTAAGGGAAAGGGTAAGTGTAAGGGTAAGGGTAAGGGTAAGGGTAAGGGTAAGCTTAAGGGTAAAAGCAAGGGTAAGGGTAAGGGTAAGGGTAAGGGTAAGGGTAAGGGTAAGGTTAAGCTTAAGGGTAAGGAAAAGGGTAAGGGTAAGGGTAAGCTTAAGGGTAAAAGCAAGGGTAAGGGTAAGGGTAAGGGTAAGGGTAAGGGTAAGCTTAAGGGTAAAAGCAAGGGTAAGGGTATGGGTAAGGGTAAGGGTAAGGGTAAGGGTAAGGGTAAGGGTAAGCTTAAGGGTAAAAGCAAGGGTAAGGGTAAGGGTAAGGGTAAGGGTAAGGGTAAGGGTAAGGGTAAGGGTAAGGGTAAGGGTAAGGGTAAGGGTAATTGTAAGGGTAAGGGTAAGGGTAAGGGTAAGCTTAAGGGTAAAAGCAAGGGTAAGGGTAAGGGTAAGGGTAAGGGTAAGGGTAAAGGTAAGGGTAAGGGTAAGGGTAAGGGTAAGCTTAAGGGTAAAAGCAAGGGAAAGGGTAAGGGTAAAGGTAAGGGAAAGGGTAAGGGTAAGGGTAAGGGTAAGGGTAAGGGTAAGCTTAAGGGTAAAAGCAAGGGTAAGGGTAAGGGTAAGGGTAAGGGTAAGGGTAAGGGTGAGGGTAAAGGTAAGGGTAAGCCTAAGGGTAAAAGCAAGGGTAAGGGTAAGGGTAAGGGTAAGGGTAAGGGTAAGGGTAAGGGTAAGGGTAAGGGTAAGGGTAAGGGTAAGGGTAAGGGTAAGGGTAAGGGTAAGGGTAAGCTTAAGGGTAAAAGCAAGGGTAAGGGTAAGGGTAAGGGTAAGGGTAAGCTTAAGGGTAAGGGTAAGGCCAAGGGTAAGCTTAAGGGTAAAAGCAAGGGTAAGGGTAAGGGTAAGGGTAAGGGTAAGGGTAAGGGTAAGGGTAAGGGTAAGGGTAAGCTTAAGGGTAAGGGTAAGGGTAAGGGTAAGGGTAAGCTTAAGGGTAAAAGCAAGGGTTAGGGTAAGGGTAAGAGTAAGGGTAAGGGTAAGGGTAAGGGTAAGGGTAAGGGTAAGGGTAAGGGTAAGGGTAAGGGTAAGGGTAAGCTTAAGGGTAAAAGCAAGGGTAAGGGTGAGGGTAAGGGTAAGGGTAAGGGTAAGGGTAAGGGTAAGCTTAAGGGTAAAAGCAAGGACAAGGGTAAGGGTAAGGGTAAGGGTAAGGGTAAGGGTAAGGGTAAGTGTAAGGGTAAGTGTAAGGGTAAGCTTAAGGGTAAAAGCAAGGGTAAGGGTAAGGGTAAGGGTAAGGGTAAGCCTAAGGGTAAAAGCAAGGGTAAGGGTAAGGGTAAGGGTAAGGGTAAGGGTAAGGGTAAGCTTAAGGGTAAAAGCAAGGGTAAGGGTAAGGGTAAGGGTAAGGGTAAGGGTAAGGGTAAGGGTAAGGGTAAGGGTAAGCTTAAGGGTAAAAGCAAGGGTAAGGGTAAGGGTAAGGGTAAGGGTAAGGGTAAGGGTAAGGTTAAGCTTAAGGGTAAAAGCAAGGGTAGGGGTAAGGGTAAGGGTAAGGGTAAGGGTAAGGGTAAGGGTAAGGGTAAGGGTAAGCTTAAGGGTAAAAGCAAGGGTAAGGGTAAGGGTAAGGGTAAGGGTAAGGGTAAGGGTAAGGGTAAGGGTAAGGGTAAGGGTAAGGGTGAGGGTAAGGGTAAGGGTAAGCTTAAGGGTAAAAGCAAGGGTAAGGGTAAGGGTAAGGGTAAGGGTAAGGGTAAGGGTAAGGATAAGGGTAAAGGTAAGAGTAAGCCTAAGGGTAAAAGCAAGGGTAAGGGTAAGGGTAAGGGTAAGGTTAAGGGTAAGGGTAAGGGTAAGGGTAAGGGTAAGGGTAAGCTTAAGGGTAAAAGCAAGGGTAAGGGTAAGGGTAAGGGTAAGGGTAAGGGTAAGGGTAAGGGTAAGGGTAAGGGTAAGGGTAAGGGTAAGGGTAAGGGTAAGGGTAAGGGTAAGGGTAAGGGTAAGGGTAAGGGTAAGCTTAAGGGTAAGCTTAAGGGTAAAAGCAAGGGTAAGGGTAAGGGTAAGGGTAAGGGTAAGGGTAAGGGTAAGGGTAAGGGTAAGGGTAAAGGTAAGGGTAAGCCTAAGGGTAAAAGCAAGGGTAAGGGTAAGGGTAAGGGTAAGGGTAAGGGTAAGGGTAAGGGTAAGGGTAAGGGTAAGGGTAAGGGTAAGGGTAAGGGTAAGGGTAAGGGTAAGGGTAAGGGTAAGGGTAAGGGTAAGCTTAAGGGTAAAAGCAAGGGTAAGGGTAAGGGTAAGGGTAAGGGTAAGCCTAAGGGTAAAAGCAAGGGTAAGGGTAAGGGTAAGGGTAAGGGTAAGGGTAAGGGTAAAGGTAAGGGTAAGCCTAAGGGTAAAAGCAAGGGTAAGGGTAAGGGTAAGGGTAAGGGTAAGGGTAAGGGTAAAGGTAAGGGTAAGCCTAAGGGTAAAAGCAAGGGTAAGGGTAAGGGTAAGGGTAAGGGTAAGGGTAAGGGTAAGGGTAAGGGTAAGGGTAAGGGTAAGGGTAAGGGTAAGGGTAAGGGTAAGGGTAAGGGTAAGGGTAAGGGTAAGGGTAAGGGTAAGCTTAAGGGTAAAAGCAAGGGTAAGGGTAAGGGTAAGGGTAAGGGTAAGGGTAAGGGTAAGGGTAAGGGTAAGGGTAAGCTTAAGGGTAAAAGCAAGGGTAAGGGTAAGGGTTAGGGTAAGGGTAAGGGTAAGGGTAAGGGTAAGGGTAAGGGTAAGGGTAAGCTTTAGGGTAAAAGCAAGGGTAAGGGTAAGGGTAAGGGTAAGGGTAAGGGTAAGGCTAAGCTTAAGGGTAAAAGCAAGGGTAAGGGTAAGGGTAAGGGTAAGGGTAAGGGTAAGGGTAAGGGTAAGGGTAAGGGTAAGGGTAAAGGTAAGGGTAAAAGCAAGGGTAAGGGTAAGGGTAAGGGTAAGGGTAAGGGTAAAGGTAAGGGTAAGCCTAAGGGTAAAAGCAAGGGTAAGGGTAAGGGTAAGGGTAAGGGTAAGGGTAAGGGTAAGGGTAAGGGTAAGGGTAAGGGTAAGGGTAAGGGTAAGGGTAAGGGTAAGGGTAAGGGTAAGGGTAAGGGTAAGGGTAAGGGTAAGCTTAAGGGTAAAAGCAAGGGTAAGGGTAAGGGTAAGGGTAAGGGTAAGGGTAAGGGTGAGGGTAAGGGTAAGGGTAAGCTTAAGGGTAAAAGCAAGGGTAAGGGTAAGGGTTAGGGTAAGGGTAAGGGTAAGGGTAAGGGTAAGGGTAAGGGTAAGGGTAAGGGTAAGCTTTAGGGTAAAAGCAAGGGTAAGGGTAAGGGTAAGGGTAAGGGTAAGGGTAAGGCTAAGCTTAAGGGTAAAAGCAAGGGTAAGGGTAAGGGTAAGGGTAAGGGTAAGGGTAAGGGTAAGGGTAAGGGTAAGGGTAAGGGTAAGGGTAAAGGTAAGGGTAAGCCTAAGGCTAAGTGCAAGGGTAAGGGTAAGGGTAAGGGTAAGGGTAAGGGTAAGGGTAAGGGTAAGGGTAAGGGTAAGGGTAAGGGTAAGGGTAAGGGTAAGCTTAAGGGTAAGGGTAAGGGTAAGGGTAAGGGTAAGGGTAAGCTTAAGGGTAAAAGCAAGGGTTAGGGTAAGGGTAAGAGTAAGGGTAAGGGTAAGGGTAAGGGTAAGGGTAAGGGTAAGGGTAAGGGTAAGGGTAAGCTTAAGGGTAAAAGCAAGGGTAAGGGTGAGGGTAAGGGTAAGGGTAAGGGTAAGGGTAAGGGTAAGCTTAAAGGGTAAAAGCAAGGACAAGGATAAGGGTAAGGGTAAGGGTAAGGGTAAGGGTAAGGGTAAGGGTAAGTGTAAGGGTAAGCTTAAGGGTAAAAGCAAGGGTAAGGGTAAGGGTAAGGGTAAGGGTGAGCCTAAGGGTAAAAGCAAGGGTAAGGGTAAGGGTAAGGGTAAGGGTAAGGGTAAGCTTAAGGGTAAAAGCAAGGGTAAGGGTAAGGGTAAGGGTAAGGGTAAGGGTAAGGGTAAGGGTAAGGGTAAGCTTAAGGGTAAAAGCAAGGGTAAGGGTAAGGGTAAGGGTAAGGGTAAGGGTAAGGGTAAGGTTAAGCTTAAGGGTAAAAGCAAGGGTAGGGGTAAGGGTAAGGGTAAGGGTAAGGGTAAGGGTAAGGGTAAGGGTAAGGGTAAGCTTAAGGGTAAAAGCAAGGGTAAGGGTAAGGGTAAGGGTAAGGGTAAGGGTAAGGGTAAGGGTAAGGGTAAGGGTAAGGGTAAGGGTGAGGGTAAGGGTAAGGGTAAGCTTAAGGGTAAAAGCAAGGGTAAGGGTAAGGGTAAGGGTAAGGCTAAGGGTAAGGGTAAGGATAAGGGTAAAGGTAAGGGTAAGCCTAAGGGTAAAAGCAAGGGTAAGGGTAAGGGTAAGGGTAAGGTTAAGGGTAAGGGTAAGGGTAAGGGTAAGGGTAAGGGTAAGCTTAAGGGTAAAAGCAAGGGTAAGGGTAAGGGTAAGGGTAAGGGTAAGGGTAAGGGTAAGTGTAAGGGTAAGCTTAAGGGTAAGGGTAAGGGTAAGGGTAAGCTTAAGGGTAAAAGCAAGGGTAGGGGTAAGGGTAAGGGTAAGGGTAAGGGTAAGGGTAAGCTTAAGGGTAAAAGCAAGGGTAAGGGTAAGGGTAAGGGTAAGGGTAAGGGTAAGGGTAAGGGTAAAGGTAAGGGTAAGGGTAAGCTTAAGGGTAAGGGTAAGGGTAAGGGTAAGGGTAAGCTTAAGGGTAAAAGCAAGGGTTAGGGTAAGGGTAAGGGTAAGGGTAAGGGTAAGGGTAAGGGTAAGCTTAAGGGTAAAAGCAAGGGTAAGGGTGAGGGTAAGGGTAAGGGTAAGGGTAAGGGTAAGCTTAAGGGTAAAAGCAAGGGTAAGGGTAAAGGTAAGGGTAAGGGTAAGGGTAAGGGTAAGGGTAAGGGTAAGGGTAAGCCTAAGGGTAAAAGCAAGGGTAAGGGTGAGGGTAAGGGTAAGCTTAAGGGTAAAAGCAAGGGTAAGGGTAAGGGTAAGGGTAAGGGTAAGGGTAAGGGTAAGGGTAAGGGTAAGCTTAAGGGTAAGGGTAAGGCCAAGGGTAAGCTTAAGGGTAAAAGCAAGGGTAAGGGTAAGGGTAAGGGTAAGGGTAAGGGTAAGGGTAAGGGTAAGGGTAAGGGTAAGGGTAAGGGTAAGGGTAAGCTTAAGGGTAAGGGTAAGGGTAAGGGTAAGGGTAAGCTTAAGGGTAAAAGCAAGGGTTAGGGTAAGGGTAAGGGTAAGGGTAAGGGTAAGGGTAAGGGTAAGGGTAAGGGTAAGGGTAAGGGTAAGGGTAAGGGTAAGCTTAAGGGTAAGGGTAAGGGTAAGGGTAAGGGTAAGCTTAAGGGTAAAAGCAAGGGTTAGGGTAAGGGTAAGAGTAAGGGTAAGGGTAAGGGTAAGGGTAAGGGTAAGGGTAAGGGTAAGGGTAAGGGTAAGGGTAAGCTTAAGGGTAAAAGCAAGGGTAAGGGTGAGGGTAAGGGTAAGGGTAAGGGTAAGGGTAAGGGTAAGCTTAAGGGTAAAAGCAAGGATAAGGGTAAGGGTAAGGGTAAGGGTAAGGGTAAGGGTAAGGGTAAGGGTAAGTGTAAGGGTAAGCTTAAGGGTAAAAGCAAGTGTAAGGGTAAGGGTAAGGGTAAGGGTGAGCCTAAGGGTAAAAGCAAGGGTAAGGGTAAGGGTAAGGGTAAGGGTAAGGGTAAGCTTAAGGGTAAAAGCAAGGGTAAGGGTAAGGGTAAGGGTAAGGGTAAGGGTAAGGGTAAGGGTAAGCTTAAGGGTAAAAGCAAGGGTAAGGGTAAGGGTAAGGGTAAGGGTAAGGGTAAGGTTAAGCTTAAGGGTAAAAGCAAGGGTAGGGGTAAGGGTAAGGGTAAGGGTAAGGGTAAGGGTAAGGGTAAGGGTAAGGGTAAGGGTAAGCTTAAGGGTAAAAGCAAGGGTAAGGGTAAGGGTAAGGGTAAGGGTAAAGGTAAGGGTAAGCCTAAGGGTAAAAGCAAGGGTAAGGGTAAGGGAAGGGTAAGGGTAAGGGTTAGGGTAAGGCTAAGGGTAAGGGTAAGGGTAAGGGTAAGGGTAAGGGTAAGGGTAAGGGTAAGGGTAAGGGTAAGGGTAAGGGTAAGGGTAAGGGTAAGCTTAAGGGTAAAAGCAAGGGTAAGGGTGAGGGAAAGGGTAAGGGTAAGCCTAAGGGTAAAAGCAAGGGTAAGGGTAAGGGTTAGGGTAAGGGTAAGGGTAAGCTTAAGGGTAAAAGCAAGAGTAAGGGTAAGGGTAAGGGTAAGGGTAAGGGTAAGGGTAAGCTTAAGGGTAAAAGCAAGGGTAAGGGTAAAGGTAAGGGTAAGGGTAAGGGTAAGGGTAAGGGTAAGGGTAAGGGTAAGGGTAAGGGTAAGGGTAAGGGTAAGGGTAAAGGTAAGGGTAAGCCTAAGGGTAAAAGCAAGGGTAAGGGTTAGGGTAAGGGTAATGGTAAGGGTAAGGGTAAGGTTAAGGGTAAGGGTAAGGGTAAGCTTAAGGGTAAAAGCAAGGGTAAGGGTAAGGGTAAGGGTAAGGGTAAGGGTAAGGGTGAGGGTAAGGGTAAGGGTAAGGGTAAGGGTAAGCTTAAGGGTAAGGGTAAGGGTAAGGGTAAGCTTAAGGGTAAAAGCAAGGGTAAGGGTAAGGGTAAGGGTAAGGGTAAGCTTAAGGGTAAAAGCAAGGGTAAGGGTAAGGGTAAGGGTAAGGGTAAGGGTAAGGGTAAGGGTAAGGGTAAGGGTAAGGGTAAGCTTAAGGGTAAGGGTAAGGGTAAGGGTAAGGGTAAGCTTAAGGGTAAAAGCAAGGGTAAGGGTAAGGGTAAGGGTAAGGGTAAGGGTAAGGGTAAGGGTAAGCTTAAGGGTAAGGGTAAGGGTAAGGGTAAGGGTAAGCTTAAGGGTAAAAGCAAGGGTAAGGGTAAGGGTGAGGGTAAGGGTAAGGGTAAGGGTAAGGGTAAGGGTAAGCTTAAGGGTAAGGGTAAGGGTAAGGGTAAGGGTAAGCTTAAGGGTAAAAGCAAGGGTAAGGGTAAGGGTAAGGGTAAGGGTAAGGGTAAGGGTAAGGGTAAGGGTAAGGGTAAGGGTAAGGGTAAGGGTAAGGGAAAGCTTAAGGGTAAGGGTAAGGGTAAGGGTAAGGGTAAGCTTAAGGGTAAAAGCAAGGGTAAGGTTAAGGGTAAGGTTAAGGGTAAGGGTAAGGGTAAGGGTAAGCTTAAGGGTAAAAGCAAGGGTAAGGGTAAGGGTAAGGGTAAGGGTAAGGGTAAGGGTAAGGGTAAGGGTAAGGGTAAGGGTAAGGGTAAGGGTAAGGGTAAGCTTAAGGGTAAGGGTAAGGGTAAGGGTAAGGGTAAGCTTAAGGGTAAAAGCAAGGGTAAGGGTAAGGGTAAGGGTAAGGGTAAGGGTAAAGGTAAGGGTAAGCCTAAGGGTAAAAGCAAGGATAAGGGTAAGGGTAAGGGTAAGGGTAAGGGTAAGGGTAAGGGTAAGGGTAAGGGTAAGGGTAAGGGTAAGGGTAAGGGTAAGCTTAAGGGTAAAAGCAAGGGTAAGGGTAAGGGTAAGGGTAAGGGTAAGGGTAAGGGTAAGGGTAAGGGTAAGGGTAAGCTTAAGGGTAAAAGCAAGGGTAAGGGTAAGGGTAAGGGTAAGGGTAAGGGTAAGGGTAAGCTTAAGGGTAAAAGCAAGGGTAAGGGTAAGGGTAAGGGTAAGGGTAAGGGTTAGGGTAAGGGTAAAGGTAAGGGTAAGCCTAAGGGTAAAAGCAAGGGTAAGGGTAAGGGTAAGGGTAAGGGTAAGGGTAAGGGTAAGGGTAAGGGTAAGAGTAAGGGTAAGGGTAAGGGTAAGAGTAAGGGTAAGGGTAAGGGTAAGCTTAAGGGTAAAAGCAAGGGTAAGGGTGAGGGTAAGGGTAAGCCTAAGGGTAAAAGCAAGGGTAAGGGTAAGGGTAAGGGTAAGGGTAAGGGTAAGCTTAAGGGTAAAAGCAAGGGTAAGGGTAAGGGTAAGGGTAAGGGTAAGGGTAAGGGTAAGGGTAAGGGTAAGCTTAAGGGTAAAAGCAAGGGTAAGGGTAAGGGTAAGGGTAAGGGTAAGGGTAAGGGTAAGGGTAAGGGTAAAGGTAAGGGTAAGCCTAAGGGTAAAAGCAAGGGTAAGGGTAAGGGTAAGGGTAAGGGTAAGGGTAAGGGTAAGGGTAAGCTTAAGGGTAAAAGCAAGGGTTAGGGTAAGGGTAAGGGTAAGGGTAAGGGTAAGGGTAAGGGTAAGGGTAAGGGTAAGGGTAAGGGTAAGGGTAAGGGTAAGCTTAAGGGTAAAAGCAAGGGTAAGGGTAAGGGTAAGGGTAAGGGTAAGGGTAAGGGTAAGGGTAAGGGTAAGGGTAAAGGTAAGGGTAAGGGTAAGGGTAAGGGTAAGGGTAAGGGTAAGGGTAAGCTTAAGGGTAATAGCAAGGGTAAGGGTTAGGGTAAGGGTAAGGGTAAGGGTAAGGGTAAGGGTAAGCTTAAGGGTAAAAGCAAGGGTAAGGGTAAGGGTAAGGGTAAGGGTAAGGGTAAGGGTAAGGGTAAGGGTAAGGGTAAGGGTAAGGGTAATGGTAAGGGTAAGGGTAAGCTTAAGGGTAAAAGCAAGGGTAAGGGTAAGGGTAAGGGTAAGGGTAAGGGTAAGGGTGAGGGTAAGCTTAAGGGTAAAAGCAAGGGTAAGGGTAAGGGTAAGGGTAAGGGTAAGGGTTAGGGTAAGGGTAAAGGTAAGGGTAAGCCTAAGGGTAAAAGCAAGGGTAAGGGTAAGGGTAAGGGTAAGGGTAAGGGTAAGGGTAAGGGTAAGGGGAAGGGTAAGAGTAAGGGTAAGGGTAAGGGTAGGCCTAAGGGTAAAAGCAAGGGAAAGGGTAAGGGTAAGGGTAAGGGTAAGGGTAAGCTTAAGGGTAAAAGCAAGGGTAAGGGTAAGGGTAAGGGTAAGGGTAAGGGTAAGGGTAAGCTTAAGGGTAAAAGCAAGGGTAAGGGTAAGGGTAAGGGTAAGGGTAAGGGTAAGGGTAAGGGTAAGGGTAAGGGTAAGGGTAAGGGTAAGGGTAAGGGTAAGGGTAAGGGTAAGGGTAAAGGTAAGGGTAAGGGTAAGGGTAAGGGTAAGGGTAAGGGTAAGGGTAAAGGTAAGGGTAAGCCTAAGGGTAAAAGCAAGGGTAAGGGTAAGGGTAAGGGTAAGGGTAAGCTTAAGGGTAAAAGCAAGGGTAAGGGTAAGGGTAAGGGTAAGGGTAAGAGTAAGGGTAAGGGTAAGGGTAAGCTTAAGGGTAAAAGCAAGGGTAAGGGTAAGGGTAAGGGTAAGGTTAAGGGTAAGGGTAAGGGTAAGGGTAAGGGTAAGGGTAAGGGTAAGGGTAAGGGTAAGGGTAAGGGTAAGGGTAAGGGTAAGGGTAAGCTAAAGGGTAAAAGCAAGGGTAAGGGTTAGGGTAAGGGTAAGGGTAAGGGTAAGGGTAAGGGTAAGGGTAAGCTTAAGGGTAAAAGCAAGGGTAAGGGTAAGGGTAAGGGTAAGGGTAAGGGTAAGGGTAAGGGTAAGGGTAAGGGTAAGGGTAAGGGTAAGGGTAAGGGTAAGGGTAAAGGTAAGGGTAAGCCTAAGGGTAAAAGCAAGGGTAAGGGTAAGGGTAAGGGTAAGGGTAAGGGTAAGGGTAAGGGTAAGGGTAAGGGTAAGGGTAAGCTTAAGGGTATAAGCAAGGGTAAGGGTAAGGGTAAGGGTGAGGGTAAGGGTAAGGGTAAGGGTAAGGGTAAGGGTAAGCTTAAGGGTAAAAGCAATGGTAAGGGTAAGGGTAAGGGTAAGGGTAAGGGTAAGCTTAAGGGTAAAAGCAAGGGTAAGGGTAAGGGTAAGGGTAAGGGTAAGGGTAAGGGTAAGGGTAAGGGTAAGGGTAAGGGTAAGGGTAAGGGTAAGGGTAAGGGTAAGGGTAAGGGTAAGGGTAAGGGTAAGGGTAAGGGTAAGGGTAAAGGTAAGGGTAAGCCTAAGGGTAAAAGCAAGGGTAAGGGTAAGGGTAAGGGTAAGGGTAAGGGTAGGGGTAAGGGTAAGGGTAAGGGTAAGTGTGAGGGTAAGCTTAAGGGTAAAAGCAAGGGTAAGGGTAAGGGTAAGGGTAAGGGTAAGCCTAAGGGTAAAAGCAAGGGTAAGGGTAAGGGTAAGGGTAAGGGTAAGGGTAAGCTTAAGGGTAAAAGCAAGGGTAAGGGTAAGGGTAAGGGTAAGGGTAAGGGTAAGCTTAAGGGTAAAAGCAAGGGTAAGGGTAAGGGTAAGGGTAAGGGTAAGGGTATGGGTAAAGGTAAGGGTAAGCCTAAGGGTAAAAGCAAGGGTAAGGGTAAGGGTAAGGGTAAGGGTAAGGGGTAAGGGTAAGGGTAAGGGTAAGGCTAAGGGTAAGGGTAAGGGTAAGGGTAAGGGTAAGGGTAAGGGTAAGTGTAAGGGTAAGCTTAAGGGTAAAAGCAAGGGTAAGGGTAAGGGTAAGGGTAAGGGTAAGGGTAAGGGTAAGGGTAAGCTTAAGGGTAAAAGCAAGGGTAAGGGTAAGGGTAAGGGTAAGGGTAAGGGTAAGGGTAAGGGTAAGGGTAAGGGTAAGGGTAAGGGTAAGCTTAAGGGTAAAAGCAAGGGTAAGGGTAAGGGTAAGGGTAAGGGTAAGCTTAAGGGTAAAAGCAAGGGTAAGGGTAAGGGTAAGGGTAAGGGTAAGGGTAAGGGTAAGGGTAAGGGTAAAGGTAAGGGTAAGCCTAAGGGTAAAAGCAAGGGTAAGGGTAAGGGTAAGGGTAAGGGTAAGGGTAAGGGTAAGGGTAAGGGTAAGGGTAAGGGTAAGGGTAAGGGTAAGGGTAAGCTTAAGGGTAAAAGCAAGGGTGAGGGTAAGGGTAAGGGTAAGGGTAAGGGTAAGGGTAAGGGTAAGGGTAAGGGTAAGGGTAAGGGTAAGGGTAAGGGTAAGGGTAAGGGTAAGGGTAAGGGTAAGGGTAAGGGTAAGGGTAAGGGTAAGGGTAAGGGTAAGCCTAAGGGTAAAAGCAAGGGTAAGGGTAAGGGTAAGGGTAAGGGTAAGGGTAAGCTTAAGGGTAAAAGCAAGTGTAAGGGTAAGGGTAAGGGTAAGGGTAAGGGTAAGGGTAAGCTTAAGGGTAAAAGCAAGGGTAAGGGTAAGGGTAAGGGTAAGGGTAAGGGTAAGGGTAAGGGTAAGGGTAAGGGTAAGGGTAAGGGTAAGGGTAAGCTTAAGGGTAAAAGCAAGGGTAAGGGTAAGGGTAAGGGTAAGGGTAAGGGTAAGGGTAAGGGTAAGGGTAAGCTTAAGGGTAAAAGCAAGGGTAAGGGTAAGGGTAAGGGTAAGGGTAAGGGTAAGGGTAAGGGTAAGGGTAAGGGTAAGGGTAAGGGTAAGGGTAAGGGTAAGGGTAAGGGTAAGGGTAAGGGTAAGGGTAAGGGTAAGGGTAAGCTTAAGGGTAAAAGCAAGGGTAAGGGTAAGGGTAAGGGTAAGGGTAAGGGTAAGGGTAAGGGTAAGGGTAAGGGTAAGCTTAAGGGTAAAAGCAAGGGTAAGGGTAAGGGTAAGGGTAAGGGTAAGGGTAAGCCTAAGGGTAAAAGCAAGGGTAAGGGTAAGGGTAAAGGCAAGGGTAAGGGTAAGGGTAAGGGTAAGGGTAAGGGTAAGGGTAAGGGTAAGGGTAAGGGTAAGGGTAAGGGTAAGGGTAAGGGTAAGCTTAAGGGTAAAAGCAAGGGTAAGGGTAAGGGTAAAGGTAAGGGTAAGGGTAAGTGTAAGCTTAAGGGTAAAAGCAAGGGTAAGGGTAAGGGTAAGGGTAAAGGTAAGGGTAAGCCTTAGGGTAAAAGCAAGGGTAAGGGTAAGGGTAAGGGTAAGGGTAAGGGTAAGGGTAAGGGTAAGGGTAAGGGTAAGCTTAAGGGTAAAAGCAAGGGTAAGGGTAAGGGTAAGGGTAAGGGTAAGGGTAAGGGTAAGGGTAAGCTTAAGGGTAAAAGCAAGGGTAAGGGTTAGGGTAAGGGTAAGGGTAAGGGTAAGGGTAAGCTTGAGGGTAAAAGCAAGTGTAAGGGTAAGGGTATGGGTAAGGTTAAAGGTAAGGGTAAGCCTAAGGGTAAAAGCAAGGGTAAGGGTAAGGGTAAGGGTAAGGGTAAGGGTAAGGGTAAGGGTAAGGGTAAGGGTAAGCTTAAGGGTATAAGCAAGGGTAAGGGTAAGGGTAAGGGTGAGGGTAAGGGTAAGGGTAAGGGTAAGCTTAAGGGTAAAAGCAAGGGTAAGGTTAAGGGTAAGGGTAAGGGTAATGGTAAGGGTAAGGGTAAGCTTAAGGGTAAAAGCAAGGGTAAGGGTAAGGGTAAGGGTAAGGGTAAGGGTAAGGGTAAGGGTAAGGGTAAGGGTAAGGGTAAAGGTAAGGGTAAGCCTAAGGGTAAAAGCAAGGGTAAGGGTAAAGGTAAGGGTAAGGGTAAGGGTAAGGGTAAGGGTAAGGGTGGGGGTAAGCTTAAGGGTAAAAGCAAGGGTAAGGGTAAGGGTAAGGGTAAGCCTTAGGGTAAAACAAGGGTAAGGGTAAGGGTAAGGGTAAGGGTAAGCCTAAGGGTAAAAGCAAGGGTAAGGGTAAGGGTAAGGGTGAGGGTAAGGGTAAGCTTAAGGGTTAAAGCAAGGGTAAGGGTAAGGGTAAGGGTAAGGGAAAGGGTAAGGGTAAGGGTAAAGGTAAGGGTAAGGGTAAGGGTAAGGGTAAGGGTAAGGGTAAGCTTAAGGGTGAAAGCAAGGGTAAGGGTAAGGGTAAGGGTAAGGGTAAGGGTAAGGGTAAGGGTAAGGGTAAGGGTAAGGGTAAGCTTAAGGGTAAGGGTAAGGGTAAGGGTAAGGGTAAGCTTAAGGGTAAAAGCAAGGGTAAGGGTAAGGGTAAGGGTAAGGGTAAGGGTAAGGGTAAGGGTAAGGGTAAGCTTAAGGGTAAGGGTAAGGGTAAGGGTAAGGGTAAGCTTAAGGGTAAAAGCAAGGGTAAGGGTAAGGGTAAGGGTAAGGGTAAGGGTAAGCTTAAGGGTAAGGGTAAGGGTAAGGGTAAGGGTAAGCTTAAGGGTAAAAGCAAGGGTAAGGGTAAGGGTAAGGGTAAGGGTAAGGGTAAGGGTAAGGGTAAGGGTAAGGGTAAGGGTAAGGGTAAGGGTAAGGGTAAGGGTAAGCTTAAGGGTAAGGGTAAGGGTAAGGGTAAGGGTAAGCTTAAGGGTAAAAGCAAGGGTAAGGGTAAGGGTAAGGGTAAGGGTAAGGGTAAGGGTAAGGGTAAGCTTAAGGGTAAAAGCAAGGGTAAGGGTAAGGGTAAGGGTAAGGGTAAGGGTAAGGGTAAGGGTAAGGGTAAGGGTAAGCTTAAGGGTAAGGGTAAGGGTAAGGGTAAGGGTAAGCTTAAGGGTAAAAGCAAGGGTAAGGGTAAGGGTAAGGGTAAGGGTAAGGGTAAGGGTAAGGGTAAGGGTAAGGGTAAGGGTAAGCTTAAGGGTAAAAGTAAGGGTAAGGGTAAGGGTAAGGGTAAGGGTAAGGGTAAGGGTAAGGGTAAGGGTAAGGGTAAGGGTAAGGGTAAGGGTAAGCTTAAGGGTAAAAGCAAGGGTAAGGGTAAGGGTAAGGGTAAGGGTAAGGGTAAGGGTAAAGGTAAGGGTAAGCCTAAGGGTAAAAGCAAGGGTAAGGGTAAGGGTAAGGGTAAGGGTAAGGGTAAGGGTAAGGGTAAGGGTAAGGGTAAGGGTAAGGGTAAGGGTAAGGGTAAGGGTAAGCTTAAGGGTAAAAGCAAGGGTAAGGGTAAGGGTAAGGGTAAGGGTAAGCCTAAGGGTAAAAGCAAGGGTAAGGGTAAGGGTAAGGGTAAGGGTAAGGGTAAGGGTAAGGGTAAGCTTAAGGGTAAAAGCAAGGGTAAGGGTAAGGGTAAGGGTAAGGGTAAGGGTAAGGGTAAGGGTAAAGGTAAGGGTAAGCCTAAGGGTAAAAGCAAGGGTAAGGGTAAGGGTAAGGGTAAGGGTAAGGGTAAGGGTAAGGGTAAGGGTAAGGGTAAGGGTAAGGGTAAGGGTAAGGGTAAGGGTAAGCTTAAGGGTAAAAGCAAGGGTAAGGGTAAGGGTAAGGGTAAGCCTAAGGGTAAAAGCAAGGGTAAGGGTAAGGGTAAGGGTAAGGGTAAGGGTAAGGGTAAGGGTAAGCTTAAGGGTAAAAGCAAGGGTAAGAGTAAGGGTAAGGGTAAGGGTAAGGGTAAGCTTAAGGGTAAAAGCAAGGGTAAGGGTAAGGGTAAGGGTAAGGGTAAGGGTAAGGGTAAGGGTAAGGGTAAGGGTAAGGGTAAGGGTAAGGGTAAAGGTAAGGGTAAGCCTAAGGGTAAAAGCAAGGGTAAGGGTAAGGGTAAGGGTAAGGGTAAGGGTAAGGGTAAGGGTAAGGGTAAGGGTAAGGGTAAGGGTAAGGGTAAGGGTAAGCTTAAGGGTAAAAGCAAGGGTAAGGGTAAGGGTAAGGGTAAGGGTAAGGGTAAGGGTAAGGGTAAGGGTAAGCTTAAGGGTAAAAGCAAGGGTAAGGGTAAGGGTAAGGGTAAGGGTAAGGGTAAGGGTAAGGGTAAGGGTAAGGGTAAGGGTAAGGGTAAGTTAAGGGTAAGCTTTAGGGTAAAAGCAAGGGTAAGGGTAAGGGTAAGGGTAAGGGTAAGCTTAAGGGTAAAAGCAAGGGTAAGGGTAAGGGTAAGGGTAAGGGTAAGGGTAGGGGTAAGGGTAAGGGTAAGGGTAAGGGTAAGGGTAAAGGTAAGGGTAAGCCTAAGGGTAAATGCAAGGGTAAGGGTAAGGGTAAGGGTAAGGGAAAGGGTAAGTGTAAGGGTAAGGGTAAGGGTAAGGGTAAGGGTAAGCTTAAGGGTAAAAGCAAGGGTAAGGGTAAGGGTAAGGGTAAGGGTAAGGGTAAGGGTAAGGTTAAGCTTAAGGGTAAGGAAAAGGGTAAGGGTAAGGGTAAGCTTAAGGGTAAAAGCAAGGGTAAGGGTAAGGGTAAGGGTAAGGGTAAGGGTAAGCTTAAGGGTAAAAGCAAGGGTAAGGGTAAGGGTAAGGGTAAGGGTAAGGGTAAGGGTAAGGGTAAGCTTAAGGGTAAAAGCAAGGGTAAGGGTAAGGGTAAGGGTAAGGGTAAGGGTAAGGGTAAGGGTAAGGGTAAGGGTAAGGGTAAGGGTAATTGTAAGGGTAAGGGTAAGGGTAAGGGTAAGCTTAAGGGTAAAAGCAAGGGTAAGGGTAAGGGTAAGGGTAAGGGTAAGGGTAAAGGTAAGGGTAAGGGTAAGGGTAAGGGTAAGCTTAAGGGTAAAAGCAAGGGAAAGGGTAAGGGTAAAGGTAAGGGAAAGGGTAAGGGTAAGGGTAAGGGTAAGGGTAAGGGTAAGCTTAAGGGTAAAAGCAAGGGTAAGGGTGAGGGTAAGGGTAAGGGTAAGGGTAAGGGTGAGGGTAAAGGTAAGGGTAAGCCTAAGGGTAAAAGCAAGGGTAAGGGTAAGGGTAAGGGTAAGGGTAAGGGTAAGGGTAAGGGTAAGGGTAAGGGTAAGGGTAAGGGTAAGGGTAAGGGTAAGGGTAAGGGTAAGGGTAAGGGTAAGCTTAAGGGTAAAAGCAAGGGTAAGGGTAAGGGTAAGGGTAAGGGTAAGCTTAAGGGTAAGGGTAAGGCCAAGGGTAAGCTTAAGGGTAAAAGCAAGGGTAAGGGTAAGGGTAAGGGTAAGGGTAAGGGTAAGGGTAAGGGTAAGGGTAAGGGTAAGCTTAAGGGTAAGGGTAAGGGTAAGGGTAAGGGTAAGCTTAAGGGTAAAAGCAAGGGTTACGGTAAGGGTAAGAGTAAGGGTAAGGGTAAGGGTAAGGGTAAGGGTAAGGGTAAGGGTAAGGGTAAGGGTAAGGGTAAGGGTAAGGGTAAGCTTAAGGGTAAAAGCAAGGGTAAGGGTGAGGGTAAGGGTAAGGGTAAGGGTAAGGGTAAGGGTAAGCTTAAGGGTAAAAGCAAGGACAAGGGTAAGGGTAAGGGTAAGGGTAAGGGTAAGTGTAAGGGTAAGTGTAAGGGTAAGCTTAAGGGTAAAAGCAAGGGTAAGGGTAAGGGTAAGGGTAAGGGTAAGCCTAAGGGTAAAAGCAAGGGTAAGGGTAAGGGTAAGGGTAAGGGTAAGGGTAAGGGTAAGCTTAAGGGTAAAAGCAAGGGTAAGGGTAAGGGTAAGGGTAAGGGTAAGGGTAAGGGTAAGGGTAAGGGTAAGGGTAAGGGTAAGGGTAAGCTTAAGGGTAAAAGCAAGGGTAAGGGTAAGGGTAAGGGTAAGGGTAAGGGTAAGGGTAAGGTTAAGCTTAAGGGTAAAAGCAAGGGTAGGGGTAAGGGTAAGGGTAAGGGTAAGGGTAAGGGTAAGGGTAAGGGTAAGCTTAAGGGTAAAAGCAAGGGTAAGGGTAAGGGTAAGGGTAAGGGTAAGGGTAAGGGTAAGGGTAAGGGTAAGGGTAAGGGTAAGGGTGAGGGTAAGGGTAAGGGTAAGCTTAAGGGTAAAAGCAAGGGTAAGGGTAAGGGTAAGGGTAAGGGTAAGGGTAAGGGTAAGGGTAAGGATAAGGGTAAAGGTAAGGGTAAGCCTAAGGGTAAAAGCAAGGGTAAGGGTAAGGGTAAGGGTAAGGTTAAGGGTAAGGGTAAGGGTAAGGGTAAGGGTAAGGGTAAGCTTAAGGGTAAAAGCAAGGGTAAGGGTAAGGGTAAGGGTAAGGGTAAGGGTAAGGGTAAGGGTAAGGGTAAGGGTAAGGGTAAGGGTAAGGGTAAGGGTAAGGGTAAGGGTAAGGGTAAGGGTAAGGGTAAGGGTAAGGGTAAGGGTAAGGGTAAGGGTAAGGGTAAGCTTAAGGGTAAGCTTAAGGGTAAAAGCAAGGGTAAGGGTAAGGGTAAGGGTAAGGGTAAGGGTAAGGGTAAGGGTAAGGGTAAGGGTAAGGGTAAAGGTAAGGGTAAGCCTAAGGGTAAAAGCAAGGGTAAGGGTAAGGGTAAGGGTAAGGGTAAGGGTAAGGGTAAGGGTAAGGGTAAGGGTAAGGGTAAGGGTAAGGGTAAGGGTAAGGGTAAGGGTAAGGGTAAGGGTAAGGGTAAGGTTAAGGGTAAGGGTAAGCTTAAGGGTAAAAGCAAGGGTAAGGGTAAGGGTAAGGGTAAGGGTAAGCCTAAGGGTAAAAGCAAGGGTAAGGGTAAGGGTAAGGGTAAGGGTAAGGGTAAGGGTAAAGGTAAGGGTAAGCCTAAGGGTAAAAGCAAGGGTAAGGGTAAGGGTAAGGGTAAGGGTAAGGGTAAAGGTAAGGGTAAGCCTAAGGGTAAAAGCAAGGGTAAGGGTAAGGGTAAGGGTAAGGGTAAGGGTAAGGGTAAGGGTAAGGGTAAGGGTAAGGGTAAGGGTAAGGGTAAGGGTAAGGGTAAGGGTAAGGGTAAGGGTAAGGGTAAGGGTAAGGGTAAGCTTAAGGGTAAAAGCAAGGGTAAGGGTAAGGGTAAGGGTAAGGGTAAGGGTAAGGGTAAGGGTAAGCTTAAGGGTAAAAGCAAGGGTAAGGGTAAGGGTTAGGGTAAGGGTAAGGGTAAGGGTAAGGGTAAGGGTAAGGGTAAGGGTAAGGGTAAGGGTAAGGGTAAGCTTTAGGGTAAAAGCAAGGGTAAGGGTAAGGGTAAGGGTAAGGGTAAGGGTAAGGCTAAGCTTAAGGGTAAAAGCAAGGGTAAGGGTAAGGGTAAGGGTAAGGGTAAGGGTAAGGGTAAGGGTAAGGGTAAGGGTAAGGGTAAGGGTAAAGGTAAGGGTAAGCCTAAGGGTAAGTGCAAGGGTAAGGGTAAGGGTAAGGGTAAGGGTAAGGGTAAGGGTAAGGGTAAGGGTAAGGGTAAGGGTAAGGGTAAGGGTAAGGGTAAGCTTAAGGGTAAGGGTAAGGGTAAGGGTAAGGGTAAGCTTAAGGGTAAAAGCAAGGGTTAGGGTAAGGGTAAGAGTAAGGGTAAGGGTAAGGGTAAGGGTAAGGGTAAGGGTAAGGGTAAGGGTAAGGGTAAGCTTAAGGGTAAAAGCAAGGGTAAGGGTGAGGGTAAGGGTAAGGGTAAGGGTAAGGGTAAGCTTAAAGGGTAAAAGCAAGGACAAGGATAAGGGTAAGGGTAAGGGTAAGGGTAAGGGTAAGGGTAAGGGTAAGTGTAAGGGTAAGCTTAAGGGTAAAAGCAAGGGTAAGGGTAAGGGTAAGGGTAAGGGTGAGCCTAAGGGTAAAAGCAAGGGTAAGGGTAAGGGTAAGGGTAAGGGTAAGGGTAAGCTTAAGGGTAAAAGCAAGGGTAAGGGTAAGGGTAAGGGTAAGGGTAAGGGTAAGGGTAAGGGTAAGGGTAAGCTTAAGGGTAAAAGCAAGGGTAAGGGTAAGGGTAAGGGTAAGGGTAAGGGTAAGGGTAAGGGTAAGGTTAAGCTTAAGGGTAAAAGCAAGGGTAGGGGTAAGGGTAAGGGTAAGGGTAAGGGTAAGGGTAAGGGTAAGGGTAAGGGTAAGCTTAAGGGTAAAAGCAAGGGTAAGGGTAAGGGTAAGGGTAAGGGTAAGGGTAAGGGTAAGGGTAAGGGTAAGGGTAAGGGTAAGGGTGAGGGTAAGGGTAAGGGTAAGCTTAAGGGTAAAAGCAAGGGTAAGGGTAAGGGTAAGGGTAAGGCTAAGGGTAAGGGTAAGGATAAGGGTAAAGGTAAGGGTAAGCCTAAGGGTAAAAGCAAGGGTAAGGGTAAGGGTAAGGGTAAGGTTAAGGGTAAGGGTAAGGGTAAGGGTAAGGGTAAGGGTAAGCTTAAGGGTAAAAGCAAGGGTAAGGGTAAGGGTAAGGGTAAGGGTAAGGGTAAGGGTAAGTGTAAGGGTAAGCTTAAGGGTAAGGGTAAGGGTAAGGGTAAGCTTAAGGGTAAAAGCAAGGGTAGGGGTAAGGGTAAGGGTAAGGGTAAGGGTAAGGGTAAGCTTAAGGGTAAAAGCAAGGGTAAGGGTAAGGGTAAGGGTAAGGGTAAGGGTAAGGGTAAGGGTAAAGGTAAGGGTAAGGGTAAGCTTAAGGGTAAGGGTAAGGGTAAGGGTAAGGGTAAGCTTAAGGGTAAAAGCAAGGGTTAGGGTAAGGGTAAGGGTAAGGGTAAGGGTAAGGGTAAGGGTAAGCTTAAGGGTAAAAGCAAGGGTAAGGGTGAGGGTAAGGGTAAGGGTAAGGGTAAGGGTAAGCTTAAGGGTAAAAGCAAGGGTAAGGGTAAAGGTAAGGGTAAGGGTAAGGGTAAGGGTAAGGGTAAGGGTAAGGGTAAGCCTAAGGGTAAAAGCAAGGGTAAGGGTGAGGGTAAGGGTAAGCTTAAGGGTAAAAGCAAGGGTAAGGGTAAGGGTAAGGGTAAGGGTAAGGGTAAGGGTAAGGGTAAGGGTAAGCTTAAGGGTAAGGGTAAGGCCAAGGGTAAGCTTAAGGGTAAAAGCAAGGGTAAGGGTAAGGGTAAGGGTAAGGGTAAGGGTAAGGGTAAGGGTAAGGGTAAGGGTAAGGGTAAGGGTAAGCTTAAGGGTAAGGGTAAGGGTAAGGGTAAGGGTAAGCTTAAGGGTAAAAGCAAGGGTTAGGGTAAGGGTAAGGGTAAGGGTAAGGGTAAGGGTAAGGGTAAGGGTAAGGGTAAGGGTAAGGGTAAGCTTAAGGGTAAGGGTAAGGGTAAGGGTAAGGGTAAGCTTAAGGGTAAAAGCAAGGGTTAGGGTAAGGGTAAGAGTAAGGGTAAGGGTAAGGGTAAGGGTAAGGGTAAGGGTAAGGGTAAGGGTAAGGGTAAGCTTAAGGGTAAAAGCAAGGGTAAGGGTGAGGGTAAGGGTAAGGGTAAGGGTAAGGGTAAGGGTAAGGGTAAGCTCAAGGGTAAAAGCAAGGACAAGGGTAAGGGTAAGGGTAAGGGTAAGGGTAAGGGTAAGGGTAAGGGTAAGTGTAAGGGTAAGCTTAAGGGTAAAAGCAAGGGTAAGGGTAAGGGTAAGGGTAAGGGTGAGCCTAAGGGTAAAAGCAAGGGTAAGGGTAAGGGTAAGGGTAAGGGTAAGGGTAAGCTTAAGGGTAAAAGCAAGGGTAAGGGTAAGGGTAAGGGTAAGGGTAAGGGTAAGGGTAAGGGTAAGCTTAAGGGTAAAAGCAAGGGTAAGGGTAAGGGTAAGGGTAAGGGTAAGGGTAAGGTTAAGCTTAAGGGTAAAAGCAAGGGTAGGGGTAAGGGTAAGGGTAAGGGTAAGGGTAAGGGTAAGGGTAAGGGTAAGGGTAAGGGTAAGCTTAAGGGTAAAAGCAAGGGTAAGGGTAAGGGTAAGGGTAAGGGTAAGGGTAAGGGTAAGGGTAAGGGTAAGGGTAAGGGTAAGGGTAAGGGTAAGGGTAAGGGTAAGCTTAAGGGTAAAAGCAAGGGTGAGGGTAAGGGTAAGGGTAAGGGTAAGGGTAAGGGTAAGGGTAAGGGTAAGGGTAAGGGTAAGGGTAAGGGTAAGGGTAAGGGTAAGGGTAAGGGTAAGGGTAAGGGTAAGGGTAAGGGTAAGGGTAAGGGTAAGCCTAAGGGTAAAAGCAAGGGTAAGGGTAAGGGTAAGGGTAAGGGTAAGGGTAAGCTTAAGGGTAAAAGCAAGGGTAAGGGTAAGGGTAAGGGTAAGGGTAATGGTAAGGGTAAGCTTAAGGGTAAAAGCAAGGGTAAGGGTAAGGGTAAGGGTAAGGGTAAGGGTAAGGGTAAGGGTAAGGGTAAGGGTAAGGGTAAGGGTAAGGGTAAGCTTAAGGGTAAAAGCAAGGGTAAGGGTAAGGGTAAGGGTAAGGGTAAGGGTAAGGGTAAGGGTAAGGGTAAGCTTAAGGGTAAAAGCAAGGGTAAGGGTAAGGGTAAGGGTAAGGGTAAGGGTAAGGGTAAGGGTAAGGGTAAGGGTAAGGGTAAGGGTAAGGGTAAGGGTAAGGGTAAGGGTAAGGGTAAGGGTAAGGGTAAGGGTAAGGGTAAGCTTAAGGGTAAAAGCAAGGGTAAGGGTAAGGGTAAGGGTAAGGGTAAGGGTAAGGGTAAGGGTAAGGGTAAGCTTAAGGGTAAAAGCAAGGGTAAGGGTAAGGGTAAGGGTAAGGGTAAGGGTAAGCCTAAGGGTAAAAGCAAGGGTAAGGGTAAGGGTAAAGGCAAGGGTAAGGGTAAGGGTAAGGGTAAGGGTAAGGGTAAGGGTAAGGGTAAGGGTAAGGGTAAGGGTAAGGGTAAGGGTAAGGGTAAGGGTAAGGGTAAGGGTAAGCTTAAGGGTAAAAGCAAGGGTAAGGGTAAGGGTAAAGGTAAGGGTAAGGGTAAGTGTAAGCTTAAGGGTAAAAGCAAGGGTAAGGGTAAGGGTAAGGGTAAAGGTAAGGGTAAGCCTTAGGGTAAAAGCAAGGGTAAGGGTAAGGGTAAGGGTAAGGGTAAGGGTAAGGGTAAGGGTAAGCTTAAGGGTAAAAGCAAGGGTAAGGGTAAGGGTAAGGGTAAGGGTAAGGGTAAGGGTAAGGGTAAGCTTAAGGGTAAAAGCAAGGGTAAGGGTTAGGGTAAGGGTAAGGGTAAGGGTAAGGGTAAGCTTGAGGGTAAAAGCAAGTGTAAGGGTAAGGGTATGGGTAAGGTTAAAGGTAAGGGTAAGCCTAAGGGTAAAAGCAAGGGTAAGGGTAAGGGTAAGGGTAAGGGTAAGGGTAAGGGTAAGGGTAAGGGTAAGGGTAAGCTTAAGGGTATAAGCAAGGGTAAGGGTAAGGGTAAGGGTGAGGGTAAGGGTAAGGGTAAGGGTAAGCTTAAGGGTAAAAGCAAGGGTAAGGTTAAGGGTAAGGGTAAGGGTAATGGTAAGGGTAAGGGTAAGCTTAAGGGTAAAAGCAAGGGTAAGGGTAAGGGAAAGGGTAAGGGTAAGGGTAAGGGTAAGGGTAAGGGTAAGGGTAAGGGTAAAGGTAAGGGTAAGCCTAAGGGTAAAAGCAAGGGTAAGGGTAAAGGTAAGGGTAAGGGTAAGGGTAAGGGTAAGGGTAAGGGTGGGGGTAAGCTTAAGGGTAAAAGCAAGGGTAAGGGTAAGGGTAAGGGTAAGCCTAAGGGTAAAACAAGGGTAAGGGTAAGGGTAAGGGTAAGGGTAAGCTTAAGGGTAAAAGCAAGGGTAAGGGTAAGGGTAAGGGTGAGGGTAAGGGTAAGCTTAAGGGTTAAAGCAAGGGTAAGGGTAAGGGTAAGGGTAAGGGAAAGGGTGAGGGTAAGGGTAAAGGTAAGGGTAAGGGTAAGGGTAAGGGTAAGGGTAAGGGTAAGCTTAAGGGTGAAAGCAAGGGTAAGGGTAAGGGTAAGGGTAAGGGTAAGGGTAAGGGTAAGGGTAAGGGTAAGGGTAAGGGTAAGCTTAAGGGTAAGGGTAAGGGTAAGGGTAAGGGTAAGCTTAAGGGTAAAAGCAAGGGTAAGGGTAAGGGTAAGGGTAAGGGTAAGGGTAAGGGTAAGGGTAAGGGTAAGCTTAAGGGTAAGGGTAAGGGTAAGGGTAAGGGTAAGCTTAAGGGTAAAAGCAAGGGTAAGGGTAAGGGTAAGGGTAAGGGTAAGGGTAAGCTTAAGGGTAAGGGTAAGGGTAAGGGTAAGGGTAAGCTTAAGGGTAAAAGCAAGGGTAAGGGTAAGGGTAAGGGTAAGGGTAAGGGTAAGGGTAAGGGTAAGGGTAAGGGTAAGGGTAAGGGTAAGGGTAAGGGTAAGGGTAAGGGTAAGGGTAAGGGTAAGGGTAAGCTTAAGGGTAAGGGTAAGGGTAAGGGTAAGGGTAAGCTTAAGGGTAAAAGCAAGGGTAAGGGTAAGGGTAAGGGTAAGGGTAAGGGTAAGGGTAAGCTTAAGGGTAAAAGCAAGGGTAAGGGTAAGGGTAAGGGTAAGGGTAAGGGTAAGGGTAAGGGTAAGGGTAAGGGTAAGCTTAAGGGTAAGGGTAAGGGTAAGGGTAAGGGTAAGCTTAAGGGTAAAAGCAAGGGTAAGGGTAAGGGTAAGGGTAAGGGTAAGGGTAAGGGTAAGGGTAAGGGTAAGGGTAAGGGTAAGCTTAAGGGTAAAAGTAAGGGTAAGGGTAAGGGTAAGGGTAAGGGTAAGGGTAAGGGTAAGGGTAAGGGTAAGGGTAAGGGTAAGGGTAAGGGTAAGCTTAAGGGTAAAAGCAAGGGTAAGGGTAAGGGTAAGGGTAAGGGTAAGGGTAAGGGTAAAGGTAAGGGTAAGCCTAAGGGTAAAAGCAAGGGTAAGGGTAAGGGTAAGGGTAAGGGTAAGGGTAAGGGTAAGGGTAAGGGTAAGGGTAAGGGTAAGGGTAAGGGTAAGGGTAAGGGTAAGGGTAAGCTTAAGGGTAAAAGCAAGGGTAAGGGTAAGGGTAAGGGTAAGGGTAAGCCTAAGGGTAAAAGCAAGGGTAAGGGTAAGGGTAAGGGTAAGGGTAAGGGTAAGGGTAAGGGTAAGCTTAAGGGTAAAAGCAAGGGTAAGGGTAAGGGTAAGGGTAAGGGTAAGGGTAAGAGTAAGGGTAAAGGTAAGGGTAAGCCTAAGGGTAAAAGCAAGGGTAAGGGTAAGGGTAAGGGTAAGGGTAAGGGTAAGGGTAAGGGTAAGGGTAAGGGTAAGGGTAAGGGTAAGGGTAAGCTTAAGGGTAAAAGCAAGGGTAAGGGTAAGGGTAAGGGTAAGCCTAAGGGTAAAAGCAAGGGTAAGGGTAAGGGTAAGGGTAAGGGTAAGGGTAAGGGTAAGGGTAAGCTTAAGGGTAAAAGCAAGGGTAAGAGTAAGGGTAAGGGTAAGGGTAAGGGTAAGCTTAAGGGTAAAAGCAAGGGTAAGGGTAAGGGTAAGGGTAAGGGTAAGGGTAAGGGTAAGGGTAAGGGTAAGGGTAAGGGTAAGGGTAAAGGTAAGGGTAAGCCTAAGGGTAAAAGCAAGGGTAAGGGTAAGGGTAAGGGTAAGGGTAAGGGTAAGGGTAAGGGTAAGGGTAAGGGTAAGGGTAAGGGTAAGGGTAAGGGTAAGGGTAAGCTTAAGGGTAAAAGCAAGGGTAAGGGTAAGGGTAAGGGTAAGGGTAAGGGTAAGGGTAAGGGTAAGGGTAAGCTTAAGGGTAAAAGCAAGGGTAAGGGTAAGGGTAAGGGTAAGGGTAAGGGTAAAGGTAAGGGTAAGGGTAAGGGTAAGGGTAAGGGTAAGGGTAAGTTAAGGGTAAGCTTTAGGGTAAAAGCAAGGGTAAGGGTAAGGGTAAGGGTAAGGGTAAGGGTAGGGGTAAGGGTAAGGGTAAGGGTAAGGGTAAGGGTAAAGGTAAGGGTAAGCCTAAGGGTAAATGCAAGGGTAAGGGTAAGGGTAAGGGTAAGGGAAAGGGTAAGTGTAAGGGTAAGGGTAAGGGTAAGGGTAAGGGTAAGCTTAAGGGTAAAAGCAAGGGTAAGGGTAAGGGTAAGGGTAAGGGTAAGGGTAAGGGTAAGGTTAAGCTTAAGGGTAAGGAAAAGGGTAAGGGTAAGGGTAAGCTTAAGGGTAAAAGCAAGGGTAAGGGTAAGGGTAAGGGTAAGGGTAAGGGTAAGCTTAAGGGTAAAAGCAAGGGTAAGGGTAAGGGTAAGGGTAAGGGTAAGGGTAAGGGTAAGGGTAAGCTTAAGGGTAAAAGCAAGGGTAAGGGTAAGGGTAAGGGTAAGGGTAAGGGTAAGGGTAAGGGTAAGGGTAAGGGTAAGGGTAAGGGTAATTGTAAGGGTAAGGGTAAGGGTAAGGGTAAGCTTAAGGGTAAAAGCAAGGGTAAGGGTAAGGGTAAGGGTAAGGGTAAGGGTAAAGGTAAGGGTAAGGGTAAGGGTAAGGGTAAGCTTAAGGGTAAAAGCAAGGGAAAGGGTAAGGGTAAAGGTAAGGGAAAGGGTAAGGGTAAGGGTAAGGGTAAGGGTAAGGGTAAGCTTAAGGGTAAAAGCAAGGGTAAGGGTGAGGGTAAGGGTAAGGGTAAGGGTAAGGGTGAGGGTAAAGGTAAGGGTAAGCCTAAGGGTAAAAGCAAGGGTAAGGGTAAGGGTAAGGGTAAGGGTAAGGGTAAGGGTAAGGGTAAGGGTAAGGGTAAGGGTAAGGGTAAGGGTAAGGGTAAGGGTAAGGGTAAGCTTAAGGGTAAAAGCAAGGGTAAGGGTAAGGGTAAGGGTAAGGGTAAGCTTAAGGGTAAGGGTAAGGCCAAGGGTAAGCTTAAGGGTAAAAGCAAGGGTAAGGGTAAGGGTAAGGGTAAGGGTAAGGGTAAGGGTAAGGGTAAGGGTAAGGGTAAGCTTAAGGGTAAGGGTAAGGGTAAGGGTAAGGGTAAGCTTAAGGGTAAAAGCAAGGGTTACGGTAAGGGTAAGAGTAAGGGTAAGGGTAAGGGTAAGGGTAAGGGTAAGGGTAAGGGTAAGGGTAAGGGTAAGGGTAAGGGTAAGGGTAAGCTTAAGGGTAAAAGCAAGGGTAAGGGTGAGGGTAAGGGTAAGGGTAAGGGTAAGGGTAAGGGTAAGCTTAAGGGTAAAAGCAAGGACAAGGGTAAGGGTAAGGGTAAGGGTAAGGGTAAGGGTAAGGGTAAGTGTAAGGGTAAGTGTAAGGGTAAGCTTAAGGGTAAAAGCAAGGGTAAGGGTAAGGGTAAGGGTAAGGGTAAGCCTAAGGGTAAAAGCAAGGGTAAGGGTAAGGGTAAGGGTAAGGGTAAGGGTAAGGGTAAGCTTAAGGGTAAAAGCAAGGGTAAGGGTAAGGGTAAGGGTAAGGGTAAGGGTAAGGGTAAGGGTAAGGGTAAGGGTAAGCTTAAGGGTAAAAGCAAGGGTAAGGGTAAGGGTAAGGGTAAGGGTAAGGGTAAGGGTAAGGTTAAGCTTAAGGGTAAAAGCAAGGGTAGGGGTAAGGGTAAGGGTAAGGGTAAGGGTAAGGGTAAGGGTAAGGGTAAGCTTAAGGGTAAAAGCAAGGGTAAGGGTAAGGGTAAGGGTAAGGGTAAGGGTAAGGGTAAGGGTAAGGGTAAGGGTAAGGGTAAGGGTGAGGGTAAGGGTAAGGGTAAGCTTAAGGGTAAAAGCAAGGGTAAGGGTAAGGGTAAGGGTAAGGGTAAGGGTAAGGGTAAGGATAAGGGTAAAGGTAAGGGTAAGCCTAAGGGTAAAAGCAAGGGTAAGGGTAAGGGTAAGGGTAAGGTTAAGGGTAAGGGTAAGGGTAAGGGTAAGGGTAAGGGTAAGCTTAAGGGTAAAAGCAAGGGTAAGGGTAAGGGTAAGGGTAAGGGTAAGGGTAAGGGTAAGGGTAAGGGTAAGGGTAAGGGTAAGGGTAAGGGTAAGGGTAAGGGTAAGGGTAAGGGTAAGGGTAAGGGTAAGCTTAAGGGTAAGCTTAAGGGTAAAAGCAAGGGTAAGGGTAAGGGTAAGGGTAAGGGTAAGGGTAAGGGTAAGGGTAAGGGTAAGGGTAAGGGTAAGGGTAAAGGTAAGGGTAAGCCTAAGGGTAAAAGCAAGGGTAAGGGTAAGGGTAAGGGTAAGGGTAAGGGTAAGGGTAAGGGTAAGGGTAAGGGTAAGGGTAAGGGTAAGGGTAAGGGTAAGGGTAAGGGTAAGGGTAAGGGTAAGGGTAAGGTTAAGGGTAAGGGTAAGCTTAAGGGTAAAAGCAAGGGTAAGGGTAAGGGTAAGGGTAAGGGTAAGCCTAAGGGTAAAAGCAAGGGTAAGGGTAAGGGTAAGGGTAAGGGTAAGGGTAAGGGTAAAGGTAAGGGTAAGCCTAAGGGTAAAAGCAAGGGTAAGGGTAAGGGTAAGGGTAAGGGTAAGGGTAAAGGTAAGGGTAAGCCTAAGGGTAAAAGCAAGGGTAAGGGTAAGGGTAAGGGTAAGGGTAAGGGTAAGGGTAAGGGTAAGGGTAAGGGTAAGGGTAAGGGTAAGGGTAAGGGTAAGGGTAAGGGTAAGGGTAAGGGTAAGGGTAAGGGTAAGGGTAAGGGTAAGGGTAAGCTTAAGGGTAAAAGCAAGGGTAAGGGTAAGGGTAAGGGTAAGGGTAAGGGTAAGGGTAAGGGTAAGCTTAAGGGTAAAAGCAAGGGTAAGGGTAAGGGTTAGGGTAAGGGTAAGGGTAAGGGTAAGGGTAAGGGTAAGCTTTAGGGTAAAAGCAAGGGTAAGGGTAAGGGTAAGGGTAAGGGTAAGGGTAAGGCTAAGCTTAAGGGTAAAAGCAAGGGTAAGGGTAAGGGTAAGGGTAAGGGTAAGGGTAAGGGTAAGGGTAAGGGTAAGGGTAAGGGTAAGGGTAAAGGTAAGGGTAAGCCTAAGGGTAAGTGCAAGGGTAAGGGTAAGGGTAAGGGTAAGGGTAAGGGTAAGGGTAAGGGTAAGGGTAAGGGTAAGGGTAAGGGTAAGGGTAAGCTTAAGGGTAAGGGTAAGGGTAAGGGTAAGGGTAAGCTTAAGGGTAAAAGCAAGGGTTAGGGTAAGGGTAAGAGTAAGGGTAAGGGTAAGGGTAAGGGTAAGGGTAAGGGTAAGGGTAAGGGTAAGGGTAAGCTTAAGGGTAAAAGCAAGGGTAAGGGTGAGGGTAAGGGTAAGGGTAAGGGTAAGGGTAAGGGTAAGCTTAAAGGGTAAAAGCAAGGACAAGGATAAGGGTAAGGGTAAGGGTAAGGGTAAGGGTAAGGGTAAGGGTAAGTGTAAGGGTAAGCTTAAGGGTAAAAGCAAGGGTAAGGGTAAGGGTAAGGGTAAGGGTGAGCCTAAGGGTAAAAGCAAGGGTAAGGGTAAGGGTAAGGGTAAGGGTAAGGGTAAGCTTAAGGGTAAAAGCAAGGGTAAGGGTAAGGGTAAGGGTAAGGGTAAGGGTAAGGGTAAGGGTAAGGGTAAGCTTAAGGGTAAAAGCAAGGGTAAGGGTAAGGGTAAGGGTAAGGGTAAGGGTAAGGGTAAGGGTAAGGTTAAGCTTAAGGGTAAAAGCAAGGGTAGGGGTAAGGGTAAGGGTAAGGGTAAGGGTAAGGGTAAGGGTAAGGGTAAGGGTAAGGGTAAGCTTAAGGGTAAAAGCAAGGGTAAGGGTAAGGGTAAGGGTAAGGGTAAGGGTAAGGGTAAGGGTAAGGGTAAGGGTAAGGGTAAGGGTAAGGGTGAGGGTAAGGGTAAGGGTAAGCTTAAGGGTAAAAGCAAGGGTAAGGGTAAGGGTAAGGGTAAGGCTAAGGGTAAGGGTAAGGATAAGGGTAAAGGTAAGGGTAAGCCTAAGGGTAAAAGCAAGGGTAAGGGTAAGGGTAAGGGTAAGGTTAAGGGTAAGGGTAAGGGTAAGGGTAAGGGTAAGGGTAAGCTTAAGGGTAAAAGCAAGGGTAAGGGTAAGGGTAAGGGTAAGGGTAAGGGTAAGGGTAAGTGTAAGGGTAAGCTTAAGGGTAAGGGTAAGGGTAAGGGTAAGCTTAAGGGTAAAAGCAAGGGTAGGGGTAAGGGTAAGGGTAAGGGTAAGGGTAAGGGTAAGCTTAAGGGTAAAAGCAAGGGTAAGGGTAAGGGTAAGGGTAAGGGTAAGGGTAAGGGTAAGGGTAAAGGTAAGGGTAAGGGTAAGCTTAAGGGTAAGGGTAAGGGTAAGGGTAAGGGTAAGCTTAAGGGTAAAAGCAAGGGTTAGGGTAAGGGTAAGGGTAAGGGTAAGGGTAAGGGTAAGGGTAAGGGTAAGCTTAAGGGTAAAAGCAAGGGTAAGGGTGAGGGTAAGGGTAAGGGTAAGGGTAAGGGTAAGCTTAAGGGTAAAAGCAAGGGTAAGGGTAAAGGTAAGGGTAAGGGTAAGGGTAAGGGTAAGGGTAAGGGTAAGGGTAAGGGTAAGCCTAAGGGTAAAAGCAAGGGTAAGGGTGAGGGTAAGGGTAAGCTTAAGGGTAAAAGCAAGGGTAAGGGTAAGGGTAAGGGTAAGGGTAAGGGTAAGGGTAAGGGTAAGGGTAAGCTTAAGGGTAAGGGTAAGGCCAAGGGTAAGCTTAAGGGTAAAAGCAAGGGTAAGGGTAAGGGTAAGGGTTAGGGTAAGGGTAAGGGTAAGGGTAAGGGTAAGGGTAAGGGTAAGCTTAAGGGTAAGGGTAAGGGTAAGGGTAAGGGTAAGCTTAAGGGTAAAAGCAAGGGTTAGGGTAAGGGTAAGGGTAAGGGTAAGGGTAAGGGTAAGGGTAAGGGTAAGGGTAAGGGTAAGGGTAAGCTTAAGGGTAAGGGTAAGGGTAAGGGTAAGGGTAAGCTTAAGGGTAAAAGCAAGGGTTAGGGTAAGGGTAAGAGTAAGGGTAAGGGTAAGGGTAAGGGTAAGGGTAAGGGTAAGGGTAAGCTTAAGGGTAAAAGCAAGGGTAAGGGTGAGGGTAAGGGTAAGGGTAAGGGTAAGGGTAAGGGTAAGGGTAAGCTCAAGGGTAAAAGCAAGGACAAGGGTAAGGGTAAGGGTAAGGGTAAGGGTAAGGGTAAGGGTAAGGGTAAGTGTAAGGGTAAGCTTAAGGGTAAAAGCAAGGGTAAGGGTAAGGGTAAGGGTAAGGGTGAGCCTAAGGGTAAAAGCAAGGGTAAGGGTAAGGGTAAGGGTAAGGGTAAGGGTAAGCTTAAGGGTAAAAGCAAGGGTAAGGGTAAGGGTAAGGGTAAGGGTAAGGGTAAGGGTAAGCTTAAGGGTAAAAGCAAGGGTAAGGGTAAGGGTAAGGGTAAGGGTAAGGGTAAGGTTAAGCTTAAGGGTAAAAGCAAGGGTAGGGGTAAGGGTAAGGGTAAGGGTAAGGGTAAGGGTAAGGGTAAGGGTAAGGGTAAGGGTAAGCTTAAGGGTAAAAGCAAGGGTAAGGGTAAGGGTAAGGGTAAGGGTAAGGGTAAGGGTAAGGGTAAGGGTAAGGGTAAGGGTAAGGGTGAGGGTAAGGGTAAGGGTAAGCTTAAGGGTAAAAGCAAGGGTAAGGGTAAGGGTAAGGGTAAGGGTAAGGGTAAGGGTAAGGTAAGGATGGGGTAAAGGTAAGGGTAAGCCTAAGGGTAAAAGCAAGGGTAAGGGTAAGGGTAAGGGTAAGGTTAAGGGTAAGGGTAAGGGTAAGGGTAAGGGTAAGGGTAAGCTTAAGGGTAAAAGCAAGGGTAAGGGTTAATTAATTAATTAATTTATTAATTAATTAATTAATTAATTAATAAGGGTAAGGGTAAGGGTAAGGGTAAGGGTAAGGGTAAGCTTAAGGGTAAGGGTAAGGGTAAGGGTAAGCTTAAGGGTAAAAGCAAGGGTAGGGGTAAGGGTAAGGGTAAGGGTAAGGGTAAGGGTAAGCTTAAGGGTAAAAGCAAGGGTAAGGGTAAGGGTAAGGGTAAGGGTAAGGGTAAGGGTAAGGGTAAGGGTAAGGGTAAGGGTAAGGGTAAGCTTAAGG
>CAUEHS010000530.1:0-20021 GCA_958510865.1 Myrrha octodecimguttata
AGGCTTACCCTTACCCTTACCCTTACCCTTACCCTTGCTTTACCCTTAAGCTTACCCTTACCCTTACCCTTAACCTTACCCTTACCCTTACCCTTACCCTTAACCTATCCTTTACCCTTACCCTTGCTTTTACCCTTAGGCTTACCCTAACCTTTACCCTTACCCTTACCCTTACCCTTACCCTTACCCTTACCCTTACCCTTACCCTTACCCTTACCCTTACCCTTACCCTTACCCTTGCTTTTACCCTTAAGCTTACCCTTACCCTTACCCTTACCCTTACCCTTACCCTTACCCTTACCCTTACCCTTACCCTTACCCTTGCTTTTACCCTTAAGCTTACCCTTACCCTTACCCTTACCCTCACCCTTACCCTTACCCTAACCCTTGCTTATACCCTTAAGCTCACCCTTACCCTTACCCTTACCCTTACCCTTACCCCTTACCCTTACCCTTACCCTTACCCTTACCCTTATCCTTGCTTTCACCCTTAGGCTTACCCTTACCTTTACCCTTACCCTTACCCTTACCCTTACCCTTGCTTTTACCCTCAAGCTTACCCTTACTCTTACCCTTACCCTTACCCTAACCCTTACCCTTGCTTTTACCCTTAAGCTTACCCTTACCCTTACCCTTACCCTTACCCTTACCCTTACCCTTACCCTTACCCTTACCCTTACCCTTGCTTTTACCCTTAAGCTTACCCTTACCCTTACCCTTACCCTTACCCTTACCCTTACCCTTACCCTTACCCTTACCCTTGCTTTTACCCTTAAGCTTACCCTTACCCTTACCCTTACCCTTACCCTCACCCTTACCCTTACCCTTACCCTTGCTTTTACCCTAAGGCTTACCCTTACCTTTACCCTTACCCTTACCCTTGCTTTTACCCTTAAGCTTACACTTACCCTTACCCTTACCCTTACCCTTACCCTTACCCTTACCCTTGCTTTACCCTTAAGCTTACCCTTACCCTTACCCTTACCCTTACCCTTACCCTCGCCCTTACCCTTACCCTTACCCTTACCCTTGCTTTTACCCTTACCCTTACCCTTGCTTTTACCCTTAGGCTTACCCTTACCCTTACCCTTACCCTTACCCTTACCCTTACCCTTACCCTTGCTTTTACCCTTAAGCTTACCCTTACCCTTACCCTTACCCTTACCCTTACCCTTACCCTTACCCTTGCTTTTACCCTTAAGCTTACCCTTACCCTTACCCTTACCCTTACCCTTACCCTTACCCTTACCCTTACCCTTACCCTTACCCTTACCCTTACCCTTACCCTTACCCTTACCCTTACCCATACCCTTACCCTTACCCTTACCCTTACCCTTACCCTTACCCTTGCTTTTACCCTTAAGCTTACCCTTACCCTTACCCTTACCCTTACCCTTACCCTTGCCTTACCCTTACCCTTACCCTTACCCTTACCCTTACCCTTACCCATACCCTTGCTTTTACCCTTAGGCTTACCCTTACCTTTACCCTTACCCTTACCCTTACCCTTACCCTTACCCTTACCCTTACCCTTACCCTTGCTTTTACCCTTAAGCTTACCCTTACCCTTACCCTTACCCTTACCCTTACCCTTACCCTTGCTTTTACCCTTAAGCTTACCCTTACCCTTACCCTTACCCTTACCCTTACCCTTGCTTTTACCCTTAGGCTTACCCTTACCCTTACCCTTACCCTTACCCTTACCCTTACCCTTACCCTTACCCTTACCCTTACCCTTAACCTTACCCTTACCCTTACCCTTACCCTTACCCTCACCCTTGCTTTTACCCTTAAGCTTACCCTTACCCTTACCCCTACCCTTACCCTTACCCTTACCCTTACCCTTACCCTTACCCTTACCCTTACCCTTACCCTTACCCCTTACCCCTTACCCTTACCCTTACCCTTGCTTTTACCCTTAGGCTTACCCTTACCTTTACCTTACCCTTACCCTTACCCTTACCCTTACCCTTACCCTTGCTTTTACCCTTAAGCTTATCCTTACCCTTACCCTTACCCTTACCCTTGCTTTTACCCTTAAGCTTACCCTTACCCTTACCCTTACCCTTACCCTTACCCTTACCCTTACCCTTACCCTTGCTTTTACCCTTAAGCTTACCCTTACCCTTACCCTTACCCTTACCCTTACCCTTACCCTTACCCTTACCTTACCCTTACCCTTACCCTTACCCTTACCCTTACCCTTACCCTTACCCTTACCCTTACCCTTACCCTTACCCTTACCCTTACCCTTGCTTTTACCCTTAGCTTACCCTTACCTTTACCCTTACCCTTACCCTTACCCTTACCCTTACCCTTACCCTTACCCTTGCTTTTACCTTAAGCTTACCCTTACCCTTACCCTTACCCTTACCCTTACCCTTACCCTTGCTTTTACCCTTAAGCTTACCCTTACCCTTACCCTTACCCTTACCCTTACCCTTGCTTTACCCTTAGGCTTACCCTTACCCTTACCCTTACCCTTACCCTTGCTTTTACCCTTAAGCTTACCCTTACACTTACCCTTACCCTAACCCTTACCCTTACCCTTACCCTTACCCTTACCCTTACCCTTACCCTTACCCTTACCCTTACCCTTGCTTTTACCCTTAGGCTTACCCTTACCTTTACCCTTACCCTTACCCTTACCCTTACCCTTACCCTTACCCTTACCCTTACCCTTACCCTTACCCTTACCCTTACCCTTACCCTTACCCTTGCTTTTACACTTAAGCTTACCCTTACCCTTACCCTTACCCTTACCCTTACCCTTACCCTTACCCTTGCTTTTACCCTTAAGCTTACCCTTACCCTTACCCTTACCCTTACCCTTACCCTTACCCTCACCCTTACCCTTACCCTTACCCTTGCTTATACCCTTAAGCTTACCCTTAAGCTTACCCTTACCCTTACCCTTACCCTTACCCTTACCCTTACCCTTACCCTTACCCTTACCCTTACCCTTACCCTTACCCTTGCTTTTACCCTTAGGCTTACCCTTACCTTTACCCTTACCCTTACCCTTACCCTTACCCTTACCCTTACCCTTACCCTTACCCTTACCCTTACCCTTACCCTTACCCTTGCTTTTACCCTTAAGCTTACCCTTACCTCTACCCTTACCCTTACCCTTACCCTAACCCTTACCCTTGCTTTTACCCTTTAGCTTACCCTTACCCTTACCCTTACCCTTACCCTTACCCTTACCCTTACCCTTACCCTTACCCTTACCCTTACCCTTACCCTTACCCTTACCCTTAACCTTACCCTTACCCTTGCTTTTACCCTTAAGCTTACCCTTACCCTTACCCTTACCCTTACCCTTACCCTTACCCTTGCTTTTACCCTTAAGCTTACCCTTACCCTTACCCTTACCCTTACCCTTACCCTTGCTTTTACCCTTAGGCTTACCCTTACCTTTACCCTTACCCTTACCCTTACCCTTACCCTTACCCTTACCCTTACCCTTACCCTTACCCTTGCTTTTACCCTTAAGCTTACCCTTACCCTTACCATTACCCTTACCCTTACCCTTACCCTTGCTTTTACCCTTAAGCTTACCCTTTCCCTTACCCTTACCCTTACCCTTACCCTTGCTTTTACCCTTAGGCTTACCCTTACCCTTACCCTTACCCTTACCCTTGCTTTTACCCTTAAGCTTACCCTTACCCTTACCCTTACTCTTACCCTTACCCTTACCCTTACCCTTACCCTTACCCTAACCCTTACCCTTACCCTTACCCTTACCCTTACCCTTACCCTTGCTTTTACCCTTAGGCTTACCCTTACCTTTACCCTCACCCTAACCCTTACCCTTACCCTTACCCTTACCCTTACCCTTGCTTTTACCCTTAAGCTTACCCTTACCCTTACCCTTACCCTTACCCTTGCTTTTACCCTTAGGCTTACCCTTACCTTTACCCTTACCCTTACCCTTACCCTTACCCTTACCCTTACCCTTACCCTTGCTTTTACCCTTAAGCTTACCCTTACCCTTACCCTTACCCTTACCCTTACCCTTGCTTTTACCCTTAAGCTTACCCTTACCCTTACCCTTACCCTTACCCTTACCCTTACCCTTACCCTTGCTTTTACCCTTAGGCTTACCCTTACCCTTACCCTTACCCTTACCCTTGCTTTTACCCTTAAGCTTACCCTTACACTTACCCTTACCCTTACCCTTACCCTTACCCTTACCCTTACCCTTACCCTTACCCTTACCCTTACCCTTACCCTTACCCTTACCCTTGCTTTTACCCTTAGGCTTACCCTTACCTTTACCCTTACCCTTACCCTTACCCTTACCCTCACCCTTACCCTTACCCTTACCCTTACCCTTACCCTTACCCTTACCCTTGCTTTAACCCTTAAGCTTACCCTTACCCTTACCCTTACCCTTACCCTTACCCTTACCCTTGCTTTTACCCTTAAGCTTACCCTTACCCTTACCCTTACCCTTACCCTTACCCTCACCCTTACCCTTACCCTTACCCTTGCTTATACCCTTAAACTTACCCTTACCCTTACCCTTACCCTTACCCTTACCCTTACCCTTACCCTTACCCTCACCCTTACCCTTACCCTTACCCTTACCCTTACCCTTACCCTTGCTTTTACCCTTAGGCTTACCCTTACCTTTACCCTTACCCTTACCCTTACCCTTACCCTTACCCTTACCCTTACCCTTACCCTTACCCTTACCCTTACCCTTACCCTTACCCTTACCCTTACCCTTACCCTTACCCTTACCCTTACCCTTACCCTTGCTTTTACCCTTAAGCTTACCCTTACCTCTACCCTTACCCTTACCCTTACCCTAACCCTTACCCTTGCTTTTACCCTTTAGCTTACCCTTACCCTTACCCTTACCCTTACCCTTACCCTTACCCTTACCCTTACCCTTACCCTTACCCTTACCCTTACCCTTACCCTTACCCTTACCCTTACCCTTACCCTTACCCTTACCCTTACCCTTGCTTTTACCCTTAAGCTTACCCTTACCCTTACCCTTACCCTTACCCTTACCCTTACCCTTACCCTTACCCTTACCCTTACCCTTGCTTTTACCCTTAAGCTTACCCTTACCCCTACCCTTACCCTTACCCTTACCCTTGCTTTTACCCTTAGGCTCACCCTTACCTTTACCCTTACCCTTACCCTTACCCTTACCCTTACCCTTACCCTTACCCTTACCCTTACCCTTGCTTTTACCCTTAAGCTTACCCTTACCCTTACCATTACCCTTACCCTTACCCTTACCTTTGCTTTTACCCTTAAGCTTACCCTTTCCCTTACCCTTACCCTTACCCTTACCCTTGCTTTTACCCTTAGGCTTACCCTTACCCTTACCCTTACCCTTACCCTTGCTTTTACCCTTAAGCTTACCCTTACCCTTACCCTTACTTTTACCCTTACCCTTACCCTTACCCTTACCCTTACCCTTACCCTTACCCTTACCCTTACCGTTACCCTTACCCTTACCCTTACCCTTGCTTTTACCCTTAGGCTTACCCTAACCTTTACCCTTACCCTAACCCTTACCCTTACCCTTACCCTTACCCTTACCCTTGCTTTTACCCTTAAGCTTACCCTTACCCTTACCCTTACCCTTACCCTTAACCTTACCCTTGCTTTTACCCTTAAGCTTACCCTTACCCTTACCCTTACCCTTACCCTTACCCTTACCCTTACCCTTACCCTTACCCTTACCCTTACCCTTACCCTTACCCTTACCCTTACCCTTGCTTTTACCCTTAAGCTTACCCTTACCCTTACCCTTACCCTTACCCTTACCCTAACCCTTACCCTTGCTTTTACCCTTAAGCTTACCCTTACCCTTACCCTTACCCTTACCCTTACCCTTACCCTTACCTTTACCCTTACCCTTACCCTTACCCTTACCCTTACCCTTACCCTTACCCTTACCCTTACCCTTACCCTTACCCTTACCCTTACCCTTACCCTTACCCTTACCCTTGCTTTTACCCTTAAGCTTACCCTTACCCTTACCCTTACCCTTACCCTTACCCTTACCCTTACCCTTACCCTTACCCTTACCCTTACCCTTACCCTTACCCTTACCCTTACCCTTACCCTTGCTTTTACCCTTAAGCTTACCCTTACCCTTACCCTTACCCTTACCCTTACCCTTACCCTTACCCTTACCCTTGCTTTTACCCTTAGGCTTACCCTTACCTTTACCCTTACCCTTACCCTTACCCTTACCCTTACCCTTACCCTTACCCTTACCCTTGCTTTTACCCTTAAGCTTACCCTTACCCTTACCCTTACCCTTACCCTTACCCTTACCCTTGCTTTTACCCTTAAGCTTACCCTTACCCTTACCCTTACCCTTACCCTTGCTTTTACCCTTAGGCTTACCCTTACCCTTACCCTTACCCTTGCTTTTACCCTTAAGCTTACCCTTACCCTTACCCTTACTCTTACCCTTACCCTTACCCTTACCCTTACCGTTACCCTTACCCTTACCCTTACCCTTGCTTTTACCCTTAGGCTTACCCTTATCTTTACCCTTACCCTAACCCTTACCCTTACCCTTACCCTTACCCTTGCTTTTACCCTTAAGCTTACCCTTACCCTTACCCTTACTCTTACCCTTACCCTTACCCTTACCCTTACCCTTACCCTTACCCTTACCCTTACCCTTACCCTTACCCTTACCCTTGCTTTTACCCTTAGGCTTACCCTTACCCTTACCCTTACCCTCACCCTTGCTTTTACCCTTAAGCTTACCCTTACCCTTACCCCTACCCTTACCCTTACCCTTACCCTTACCCTTACCCTTACCCTTACCCTTACCCTTACCCTTACCCTTGCTTTTACCCTAAGGCTTACCCTTACCTTTACCCTTACCCTTACCCTTACCCTTACCCTTACCCTTACCCTTGCTTTTACCCTTAAGCTTACCCTTACCCTTACCCTTACCCTTACCCTTGCTTTTACCCTTAAGCTTACCCTTACCCTTACCCTTACCCTTACCCTTACCCTTACCCTTACCCTTACCCTTGCTTTTACCCTTAAGCTTACCCTTACCCTTACCCTTACCCTTACCCTTACCCTTACCCTTGCTTTTACCCTTAAGCTTACCCTTACCCTTACCCTTACCCTTACCCTTACCCTCACCCTTACCCTTACCCTTACCCTTACCCTTACCCTTACCCTTACCCTTACCCTTACCCTTACCCTTACCCTTACCCTTACCCTTACCCTTACCCTTACCCTTACCCTTACCCTTACCCTTGCTTTTACCCTTAGGCTTACCCTTACCTTTACCCTTACCCTTACCCTTACCCTTACCCTTACCCTTACCCTTGCTTTTACCCTTAAGCTTACCCTTACCCTTACCCTTACCCTTACCCTTACCCTTACCCTTGCTTTTACCCTTAAGCTTACCCTTACCCTTACCCTTACCCTTACCCTTGCTTTTACCCTTAGGCTTACCCTTACCCTTACCCTTACCCTTACCCTTGCTTTTACCCTTAAGCTTACCCTTACACTTACCCTTACCCTTACCCTTACCCTTACCCTTACCCTTACCCTTACCCTTACCCTTACCCTTACCCTTGCTTTTACCCTTAGGCTTACCCTTACCTTTACCCTTACCCTTACCCTTACCCTTACCCTTACCCTTACCCTTACCCTTACCCTTACCCTTACCCTTACCCTTACCCTTACCCTTACCCTTGCTTTTACCCTTAAGCTTACCCTTACCCTTACCCTTACCCTTACCCTTACCCTTACCCTTACCCTTACCCTTGCTTTTACCCTTAAGCTTACCCTTACCCTTACCCTTACCCTTACCCTTACCCTCACCCTTACCCTTACCCTTACCCTTGCTTATACCCTTAAGCTTACCCTTACCCTTACCCTTACCCTTACCCTTACCCTTACCCTTACCCTTACCCTTACCCTTACCCTTACCCTTACCCTTACCCTTACCCTTACCCTTACCCTTACCCTTGCTTTTACCCTTAGGCTTACCCTTACCTTTACCCTTACCCTCACCCTTACCCTTACCCTTACCCTTACCCTTACCCTTACCCTTACCCTTACCCTTACCCTTGCTTTTACCCTTAAGCTTACCCTTACCTCTACCCTTACCCTTACCCTTACCCTAACCCTAACCCTTGCTTTTACCCTTTAGCTTACCCTTACCCTTACCCTTACCCTTACCCTTACCCTTACCCTTACCCTTACCCTTACCCTTACCCTTACCCTTACCCTTACCCTTACCCTTACCCTTACCCTTACCCTTACCCTTACCCTTACCCTTGCTTTTACCCTTAAGCTTACCCTTACCCTTACCCTTACCCTTACCCTTACCCTTACCCTTACCCTTACCCTTACCCTTACCCTTGCTTTTACCCTGAAGCTTACCCTTACCCTTACCCTTACCCTTACCCTTACCCTTGCTTTTAACCTTAGGCTTACCCTTACCTTTACCCTTACCCTTACCCTTACCTTTACCCTTACCCTTACCCTTACCCTTACCCTTACCCTTGCTTTTACCCTTAAGCTTAACCTTACCCTTACCATTACCCTTACCCTTACCCTTGCTTTACCCTTGAGCTTACCCTTTCCCTTACCCTTACCCTTACCCTTACCCTTGCTTTTACCCTTAGGCTTACCCTTACCCTTACCCTTACCCTTACCCTTGCTTTTACTCTCAAGCTTACCCTTACCCTTACCCTTACTCTTACCCTTACCCTTACCCTTACCCTTACCCTTACCCTTACCCTTACCCTTACCCTTACCCTTACCCTTACCCTTACCCTTACCCTTGCTTTTACCCTTAGGCTTACCCTTACCTTTACCCTTACCCTAACCCTTACCCTTACCCTTACCCTTACCCTTACCCTTGCTTTTACCCTTAAGCTTACCCTTACCCTTACCCTTACCCTTACCCTTACCCTTACCCTTGCTTTTACCCTTAAGCTTACCCTTACCCTTACCCTTACCCTTACCCTTACCCTTACCCTTACCCTTACCCTTACCCTTACCCTTACCCTTGCTTTTACCCTTAAGCTTACCCTTACCCTTACCCTTACCCTTACCCTTACCCTAACCCTTACCCTTGCTTTTACCCTTAAGCTTACCCTTACCCTTACCCTTACCCTTACCCTTACCCTTACCTTTACTCTTACCCTTACCCTTACCCTTACCCTTACCCTTACCCTTACCCTTACCCTTACCCTTACCCTTGCTTTTACCCTTAAGCTTACCCTTACCCTTACCCTTACCCTTACCCTTACCCTTACCCTTACCCTTACCCTTGCTTTTACCCTTAAGCTTACCCTTACCCTTACCCTTACCCTTACCCTTACCCTTACCCTTACCCTTACCCTTACCCTTACCCTTGCTTTAACCCTTAGGCTTACCCTTACCTTTACCCTTACCCTTACCCTTACCCTTACCCTTACCCTTACCCTTACCCTTACCCTTACCCTTGCTTTTACCCTTAAGCTTACCCTTACCCTTACCCTTACCCTTACCCTTACCCTTACCCTTGCTTTTACCCTTAAGCTTACCCTTACCCTTACCCTTACCCTTACCCTTACCCTTGCTTTTACCCTTAGGCTTACCCTTACCCTTACCCTTACCCTTACCCTTGCTTTTACCCTTAAGCTTACCCTTACCCTTACCCTTACTCTTACCCTTACCCTTACCCTTACCCTTACCCTTACCCTTACCCTTACCCTTGCTTTTACCCTTAGGCTTACCCTTACCTTTACCCTTACCCTAACCCTTACCCTTACCCTTACCCTTACCCTTACCCTTGCTTTTACCCTTAAGCTTACCCTTACCCTTACCCTTGCCCTTACCCTTACACTTACCCTTACCCTTGCTTTTACCCTTAAGCTTACCCTTACCCTTACCCTTACCCTTACCCTTACCCTTACCCTTACCCTTACCCTTACCCTTACCCTTACCCTTACCCTTACCCTTACCCTTACCCTTGCTTTTACCCTTAAGCTTACCCTTACCCTTACCCTTACCCTTACCCTTACCCTTACCCTTACCCTTACCGTTACCCTTACCCTTATCCTTGCTTTTACCCTTAGGCTTACCCTTACCTTTACCCTTACCCTTACCCTTACCCATACCCTTACCCTTGCATTTACCCTTAAGCTTACCCTTACCCTTACCCTTACCCTTACCCTTAAGCTTACCCTTACCCTTACCCTTACCCTTACCCTTACCCTTACCCTTACCCTTACCCTTACCCTTACCCTTACCCTTACCCTTACCCTTACCCTTGCTTTTACCCTTAAGCTTACCCTTACCCTTACCCTTACCCTTGCTTTTACCCTTAAGCTTACCCTTACCCTTACCCTTACCCTTACCCTTAAGCTTTCCCTTACCCTTACCCTTACCCTTACCCTTACCCTTACCCTAACCCTTACCCTTGCTTTTACCCTTAAGCTTACCCTTACCCTTACCCTTACCCTTACCCTTACCCTTACCCTTACCTTTACCCTTACCCTTACCCTTACCCTTACCCTTACCCTTACCCTTACCCTTACCCTTACCCTTACCCTTACCCTTACCCTTGCTTTTACCCTTAAGCTTACCCTTACCCTTACCCTTACCCTTACCCTTACCCTTACCCTTACCCTTACCCTTACCCTTACCCTTACCCTTACCCTTGCTTTTACCCTTAAGCTTACCCTTACCCTTACCCTTACCCTTACCCTTACCCTTACCCTTACCCTTGCTTTTACCCTTAGGCTTACCCTTACCTTTACCCTTACCCTTTCCCTTACCCTTACCCTTACCCTTACCCTTACCCTTACCCTTACCCTTACCCTTACCCTTACCCTTACCCTTACCCTTACCCTTGCTTTTACCCTTAAGCTTACCCTTACCCTTACCCTTACCCTTACCCTTACCCTTACCCTTACCCTTACCCTTACCCTTACCCTTACCCTTACCCTTATCCTTGCTTTTACCCTTAGGCTTACCCTTACCTTTACCCTTACCCTTACCCTTACCCTTACCCTTACCCTTGCTTTTACCCTTAAGCTTACCCTTACCCTTACCCTTACCCTTACCCTTAAGCTTACCCTTACCCTTACCCTTACCCTTACCCTTACCCTTACCCTTACCCTTACCCTTACCCTTGCTTTTACCCTTAAGCTTACCCTTACCCTTACCCTTACCCTTGCTTTTACCCTTAAGCTCACCCTTACCCTTACCCTTACCCTTACCCTTAAGCTTTCCCTTACCCTTACCCTTACCCTTACCCTTACCCTTACCCTAACCCTTACCCTTGCTTTTACCCTTAAGCTTACCCTTACCCTTACCCTTACCCTTACCCTTACCCTTACCCTTACCTTTACCCTTACCCTTACCCTTACCCTTACCCTTACCCTTACCCTTACCCTTACCCTTACCCTTACCCTTACCCTTACCCTTGCTTTCACCCTTAAGCTTACCCTTACCCTTACCCTTACCCTTACCCTTACCCTTACCCTTACCCTTACCCTTACCCTTACCCTTACCCTTACCCTTACCCTTACCCTTGCTTTTACCCTTAAGCTTACCCTTACCCTTACCCTTACCCTTACCCTTACCCTTACCCTTACCCTTGCTTTTACCCTTAGGCTTACCCTTACCTTTACCCTTACCCTTACCCTTACCCTTACCCTTACCCTTACCCTTGCTTTTACCCTTAAGCTTACCCTTACCCTTACCCTTACCCTTACCCTTACCCTTGCTTTTACCCTTAAGCTTACCCTTACCCTTACCCTTACCCTTACCCTTACCCTTGCTTTTACCCTTAGGCTTACCCTTACCCTTACCCTTACCCTTACCCTTGCTTTTACCCTTAAGCTTACCCTTACCCTTACCCTTACTCTTACCCTTACCCTTACCCTTACCCTTACCCTTACCCTTACCCTTACCCTTACCCTTACCCTTACCCTTACCCTTGCTTTTACCCTTAGGCTTACCCTTACCTTTACCCTTACCCTAACCCTTACCCTAACCCTTACCCTTACCCTTACCCTTGCTTTTACCCTTAAGCTTACCCTTACCCTTACCCTTTCCCTTACCCTTACCCTTACCCTTACCCTTACCCTTACCCTTACCCTTACCCTTACCCTTGCTTTTACCCTTAAGCTTACCCTTACCCTTACCCTTACCCTTACCCTTACCCTTACCCTTACCCTTACCCTTACCCTTACCCTTACCCTTACCCTTACCCTTGCTTTTACCCTTAAGCTTACCCTTACCCTTACCCTTACCCTTACCCTTACCCTTACCCTTACCCTTACCCTTACCCTTACCCTTACCCTTACCCTTACCCTTACCCTTACCCTTACCCTTACCCTTACCCTTGCTTTTACCCTTAGGCTTACCCTTACCTTTACCCTTACCCTTACCCTTACCCTTACCCTTACCCTTGCTTTTACCTCTAAGCTTACCCTTACCCTTACCCTTACCCTTAAGCTTACCCTTACCCTTACCCTTACCCTTACCCTTACCCTTACCCTTACCCTTACCCTTACCCTTACCCTTGCTTTTACCCTTAAGCTTACCCTTACCCTTACCCTTACCCTTACCCTTACCCTTGCTTTTACCCTTAAGCTTACCCTTACCCTTACCCTTACCCTTAAGCTTACCCTTACCCTTACCCTTACCCTTACCCTTACCCTTACCCTTACCCTTACTCTTACCCTTACCCTTACCCTTACCCTTGCTTTTACCCTTAAGCTTACCCTTACCCTTACCCTTACCCTTACCCTTAAGCTTACCCTTACCCTTACCCTTACCCTTACCCTTACCCTTAACCTTACCCTTGCTTTTACCCTTAAGCTTACCCTTACCCTTACCCTTACGCTTACCCTTAAGCTTACCCTTACCCTTACCCTTACCCTTACCCTTACCCTTGCTTTTACCCTTAAGCTTACCCTTACCCTTACCCTTACCCTTACCCTTAAGCTTACCCTTACCCTTACCCTTACCCTTACCCTTACCCTTACCCTTACCCTTACCCTTACCCTTGCTTTTACCCTTAAGCTTACCCTTACCCTTACCCTAAGTAAGGGTAAGGGTAAGGGTAAGGGTAAGGGTAAGGGTAAGGGTAAGGGTAAGGGTAAGGGTAAGGGTAAGGGTAAGGGTAAGGGTAAGCTTAAGGGTAAAAGCAAGGGTAAGGGTAAGGGTAAGGGTAAGGGTAAGGGTAAGGGTAAGGGTAAGGGTAAGGGTAAGGGTAAGGGTAAGGGTAAGCTTAAGGGTAAGGGTAAGGGTAAGGGTAAGGGTAAGCCTAAGGGTAAAAGCAAGGGTAAGGGTAAGGGTAAGGGTAAGGGTAAGGGTAAGCTTAAGGGTAAAAGCAAGGGTAAGGGTAAGGCTAAGGGTAAGGGTAAGGGTAAGGGTAAGGGTAAGCTTAAGGGTAAAAGCAAGGGTAAGGGTAAGGGTAAGGGTAAGGGTAAGGGTAAGGGTAAGGGTGAGGGTAAGCCAAAGGGTAAAAGCAAGGGTAAGGGTAAGGGTAAGGGTAAGGGTAAGGGTAAGGGTAAGGGTAGGGGTAAGAGTAAGGGTAAGGGTAAGCTTAAGGGTAAAAGCAAGGGTAAGGGTAAGGGTAAGGGTAAGGGTAAGGGTAAGGGTAAGCTTAAGGGTAAAAGCAAGGGTAAGGGTAATGGTAAGGGTAAGGGTAAGGGTAAGGGTAAGGGTAAAGGTAAGGGTAAGGGTAAGGGTAAGGGTAAGGGTAAGGGTAAGGGTAAGGGTAAGGGTAAGGGTAAGCTTAAGGGTAAAAGCAAGGGTAAGGGTAAGGGTAAGGGTAAGGGTAAGGGTAAGGGTAATGGTAAGGGTAAAGGTAAGGGTAAGCCTAAGGGTAAAAGCAAGGGTGAGGGTAAGGGTAAGGGTAAGGGTAAGGGTAAGGGTAAGGGTAAGGGTAAGGGTAAGGGTAAGGGTAAGCTTAAGGGTAAAAGCAAGGGTAAGGGTAAGGTAGGGTATGGGTAAGGGTAAGGGTAAGGGTAAGCTTAAGGGTAAGGGTAAGGGTAAGGGTAAGGGTAAGCTTAAGGGTAAAAGCAAGGGTAAGGGTAAGGGTAAGGGTAAGGGTAAGGGTAAGCTTAAGGGTAAAAGCAAGGGTAAGGGTAAGGGTAAGGGTAAGGGTAAGGGTAAGGGTAAGGGTAAGCTTAAGGGTAAGGGTAAGGGTAAGGGTAAGGGTAAGCTTAAGGGTAAAAGCAAGGGTAAGGGTAAGAGTAAGGGTAAGGGTAAGGGTAAGGGTAAGGGTAAGGGTAAGGGTGAGCTTAAGGGTAAAAGCAAGGGTAAGGGTAAGGGTAAGGGTAAGGGTAAGGGTAAGGGTAAGGGTAAGGGTAAGGGTAAGGGTAAGCTTAAGGGTAAAAGCAAGGGTAAGGGAAAGGGTAAGGGTAAGGGTAAGGGTAAGGGTAAGGGTAAGGGTAAGGGTAAGGGTAAGGGTAAGGGTAAGGGTAAGGGTAAAGGTAAGGGTAAGCCTAAGGGTAAAAGCAAGGGTAAGGGTAAGGGTAAGGGTAAGGGTAAGAGTAAGGGTAAGGGTAAGGGTAAGGGTAAGCTTAAGGGTAAAAGCAAGGGTAAGGGTAAGGGTAAGGGTATGGGTAAGCCTAAGGGTAAAAGCAAGGGTAAGGGTAAGGGTAAGGGTAAGGGTAAGGGTGAGGGTAAGCTTAAGGGTAAAAGCAAGGGTAAGGGTAAGGGTAAGGGTAAGGGTAAGGGTAAGGGTAAGCTTAAGGGTAAAAGCAAGAAGGGGGTAAGGGTAAGGGTAAGGGTAAGGGTAAGGGTAAGGGTAAGGGTAAGCTTAAGGGTAAAAGCAAGGGTAAGGGTAAGGGTAAGGGTAAGGGTAAGGGTAAGGGTAAGGGTAAGGGTAAGGGTAAGCTTAAGGGTAAAAGCAAGGGTAAGGGTAAGGGTAAGGGTAAGGGTAAGGGTAAAGGTAAGGGTAAGCCTAAGGGTAAAAGCAAGGGTAAGGGTAAGGGTAAGGGTAAGGGTAAGGGTAAGGGTAAGGGTAAGGGTAAGGGTAAGGGTAAGGGTAAGGGTGAGGGTAAGGGTAAGGGTAAGGGTAAGGGTAAGCTTAAGGGTAAAAGCAAGGGTAAGGGTAAGGGTAAGGGTAAGGGTAAGCCTAAGGGTAAAAGCAAGGGTAAGGGTAAGGGTAAGGGTAAGGGTAAGGGTAAGGGTAAGCTTAAGGGTAAAAGCAAGGGTAAGGGTAAGGGTAAGGGTAAGGGTAAGGGTAAGGGTAAGGGTAAGGGTAAGGGTAAGGGTAAGCTTAAGGGTAAAAGCAAGGGTAAGGGTAAGGGTAAGGGTAAGGGTAAGGGTAAGGGTAAGGGTAAAGGTAAGGGTAAGCCTAAGGGTAAAAGCAAGGGTAAGGGTAAGGGTAAGGGTAAGGGTAAGGGTAAGGGTAAGGGTAAGGGTAAGGGTAAGCTTAAGGGTAAAAGCAAGGGTAAGGGTAAAGGTAAGGGTAAGGGTAAGGGTAAGGGTAAGGGTAAGGGTAAGGGTAAGGGTAAGGGTAAGGGTAAGGGTAAGCTTAAGGGTAAGGGTAAGGGTAAGGGTAAGGGTAAGCTTAAGGGTAAAAGCAAGGGTAAGGGTAAGGGTAAGGGTAAGGGTAAGCTTAAGGGTAAAAGCAAGGGTAAGGGTAAGGGTAAGGGTAAGGGTAAGGGTAAGGGTAAGGGTAAGGGTAAGGGTAAGGGTAAGCTTAAGAGTAAGGGTAAGGGTAAGGGTAAGGGTAAGCTTAAGGGTAAGGGTAAGAGTAAGGGTAAGGGTAAGCTTAAGGGTAAAAGCAAGGGTAAGGTTAAGGGTAAGGGTAAGGGTAAGGGTAAGGGTAAGGGTAAGGGTAAGGGTAAGGGTAAGGGTAAGGGTAAGGGTAAGGGTAAGGGTAAGGGTAAGCTTAAGGGTAAGGGTAAGGGTAAGGGTAAGCTTAAGGGTAAAAGCAAGGGTAAGGGTAAGGGTAAGGGTAAGGGTAAGGGTAAGGGTAAGCTTAAGGGTAAAAGCAAGGGTAAGGGTAAGGGTAAGGGTAAGGGTAAGGGTAAGGGTAAGGGTAAGGGTAAGGGTAAGGGTAAGGGTAAGGGTAAGGGTAAGGGTAAGCTTAAGGGTAAGGGTAAGGGTAAGGGTAAGCTTAAGGGTAAAAGCAAGGGTAAGGGTAAGGGTAAGGGTAAGGGTAAGGGTAAAGGTAAGGGTAAGCCTAAGGGTAAAAGCAAGGGTAAGGGTAAGGGTAAGGGTAAGGGTAAGGGTAAGGGTTAGGGTAAGGGTAAGGGTAAGGGTAAGCTTAAGGGTAAAAGCAAGGGTAAGGGTAAGGGTAAGGGTAAGGGTAAGGGTAAGGGTAAGGGTAAGGGTAAGGGTAAGCTTAAGGGTAAAAGCAAGGGTAAGGGTAAGGGTAAGGGTAAGGGTAAGGGTAAGGGTAAGGGTAAGGGTAAGGGTAAGGGTAAGGGTAAGCTTAAGGGTAAAAGCAAGGGTAACGGTAAGGGTAAGGGTAAGGGTAAGGGTTAGGGTAAAGGTAAAGGTAAGGGTAAGCCTAAGGGTAAAAGCAAGGGTAAGGGTAAGGGTAAGGGTAAGGGTAAGGGTAAGGGTAAGAGTAAGGGTAAGGGTAAGGGTAAGCTTAAGGGTAAAAGCAAGGGTAAGGGTAAGGGTAAGGGTAAGGGTAAGCCTAAGGGTAAAAGCAAGGGTAAGGGTAAGGTTAAGGGTAAGGGTAAGGGTAAGCTTAAGGGTAAAAGCAAGGGTAAGGGTAAGGGTAAGGGTAAATGTAAGGGTAAGCTTAAGGGTAAAAGCAAGGGTAAGGGTAAGGGTGAGGGTAAGGGTAAGGGTAAGGGTAAGGGTAAAGGTAAGGGTAAGCCTAAGAGTAAAAGCAAGGGTAAGGGTAAGGGTAAGGGTAAGGGTAAGGGTAAGGGTAAGGGTAAGGGTAAGGGTAAGGGTAAGCTTAAGGGTAAAAGCAAGGGTAAGGATAAGGGTAAGGGTAAGGGTAAGGGTAAGGGTAAGGGTAAGGGTAAGGGTAAGGGTAAGGGTAAGCTTAAGGGTAAAAGCAAGGGTAAGGGTAAGGGTAAGGGTAAGGGTAAGGGTAAGGGTAAGGGTAAGGGTAAGGGTAAGGGTAAGGGTAAGGGTAAGGGTAAGGGTAAGGGTAAGGGTAAGGGTAAGCTTAAGGGTAAAAGCAAGGATAAGGGTTAGGGTAAGGGTAAGGGTAAGGGTAAGGGTAAGGGTAAGGGTAAGCTTAAGGGTAAAAGCAAGGGTAAGGGTAAGGGTAAGGGTAAGGGTAAGGGTAAGGGTAAGGGTAAGGGTAAGGGTAAGGGTAAGGGTAAGGGTAAGGGTAAGGGTAAGGGTAAGGGTAAGGGTAAGGGTAAGCTTAAGGGTATAAGCAAGGGTAAGGGTAAGGGTAAGGGTGAGGGTAAGGGTAAGGGTAAGGGTAAGGGTAAGCTTAAGGGTAAAAGCAAGGGTAAGGGTAAGGGTAAGGGTAAGGGTAAGGGTAAGGGTAAGGGTAAGCTTAAGGGTGAAAGCAAGGGTAAGGGTAAGGGTAAGGGTAAGGGTAAGGGTAAGGGTAAGGGTAAGGGTGAGGGTAAGGGTAAGGGTAAGGGTAAGGGTAAGGGTAAGGGTAAGGGTAAGGGTAAAGGTAAGGTTAAGCCTAAGGGTAAAAGCAAGGGTAAGGGTAAGGGTAAGGGTAAGGGTAAGGGTAAGGGTAAGGGTAAGGGTAAGGGTAAGGGTAAGGGTAAGGGTAAGGGTAAGGGTAAGGGTAAGGGTAAGGGTAAGGGTAAGGGTAAGGGTAAGGGTAAGGGTAAGGGTAAGCTTAAGGGTAAAAGCAAGGGTAAGGGTAAGGGTAAGGGTAAGGGTAAGCCTAAGGGTAAAAGCAAGGGTAAGGGTAAGAGTAAGGGTAAGGGTAAGGGTGAGCTTAAGGGTAAAAGCAAGGGTAAGGGTAAGGGTAAGGGTAAGGGTAAGGGTAAGGGTAAGGGTGAGCTTAAGGGTAAAAGCAAGGGTAAGGGTAAGGGTAAGGGTAAGGGTAAGGGTAAGGGTAAGGGTAAGGGTAAGGGTAAAGGTAAGGGTAAGTCTGAGGGTCAAAGCAAGGGTAAGGGTGTAAGGGTAAGGGGTAAGGATTAAGGGTAAGGGTAAGGGTAAGGGTAAGGGTAAGCTTAAGGGTAAAAGCAAGGGTAAGGGTAAAGGTAAGGGTAAGGGTAAGGGTAAGGGTAAGGGTAAGGGTAAGGGTAAGGGTAAGGGTAAGCTTAAGGGTAAGGGTAAGGGTAAGGGTAAGGGTAAGCCTAAGGGTAAAAGCAAGGGTAAGTGTAAGGGTAAGGGTAAGGGTAAGGGTAAGCTTAAGGGTAAAAGCAAGGGTAAGGGTAAGGGTAAGGGTAAGGGTAAGGGTAAGGGTAAGGGTAAGCTTAAGGGTAAAAGCAAGGGTAAGGGTAAGGGTAAGGGTAAGGGTAAGGGTAAGGGTAAGGCTAAAGGTAAGGGTAAGCCTAAGGGTAAAAGCAAGGGTAAGGGTAAGGGTAAGGGTAAGGGTAAGGGTAAGGGTAAGGGTAAGGGTAAGGGTAAGGTAAGGGTAAGGGTAAGGTAAGGGTAAGGGTAAGCTTAAGGGTAAAAGCAAGGGTAAGGGTAAGGGTAAGGGTAAGGGTAAGAGTAAGGGTAAGGGTAAGGGTAAGCTTAAGGGTAAAAGCAAGGGTAAGGGTAAGGGTAAGGGTAAGGGTAAGGGTAAGGGTAAGGGTAAGGGTAAGGGTAAGGGTAAGGGTAAGGGTAAGGGTAAGGGTAAGGGTAAGGGTAAGGGTAAGGGTAAGGGTAAGGGTAAGGGTAAGGGTAAGCTTAAAAGTAAAAGCAAGGGTAAGGGTAAGGGTAAGGGTAAGGGTAAGGGTAAGGGTAAGGGTAAGGGTAAGGGTAAGCTTAAGGGTTAAAGCAAGGGTAAGGGTAAGGGTAAGGGTAAGGGTAAGGGTAAGGGTAATGGTAAGGGTAAAGGTGAGGGTAAGCCTAAGGGCAAAAGCAAGGGTAAGGGTAAGGGTAAGGGTAAGGGTAAGGGTAAGGGTAAGGTTAAGGGTAAGGGTTAGGGTAAGGGTAAGGGTAAGGGTAAGGGTAAGCTTAAGGGTAAAAGCAAGGGTAAAGGTAAGGGTAAGGGTAAGGGTAAGGGTAAGGGTAAGGGTAAGCTTAAGGGTAAGGGTAAGGGTAAGGGTAAGGGTAAGCTTAAGGGTAAAAGCAAGGGTAAGGGTAAGGGTAAGGGTAAGGGTAAGCTTAAGGGTAAAAGCAAGGGTAAGGGTAAGGGTAAGGGTAAGGGTAAGGGTAAGCTTAAGGGTAAGAGTAAGGGTAAGGATAAGGGTAAGCTTAAGGGTAAAAGCAAGGGTAAGGGTCAGGGTAAGGATAAGTGTAAGGGTAAGGGTAAGGGTAAGGGTAAGGGTGAGCTAAAGGGTAAAAGCAAGGGTAAGGGTAAGGTTAAGGGTAAGGGTAAGGGTAAGGGTAAGGGTAAGGGTTAGCTTAAGGGTAAAAGAAAGGGTAAGGGTTAGGGTAAGGGTAAGGGTAAGGGTAAGGGTAAGGGTAAGGGTAAGGGTAAGGGTAAAGGTAAGGGTAAGCCTAAGGGTAAAAGCAAGGGTAAGGGTAAGGGTAAGGGTAAGGGTAAGAGTAAGGGTAAGGGTAAGGGTAAGGGTAAGCTTAAGGGTAAAAGCAAGGGTAAGGGTAAGGGTAAGGGTAAGGGTAAGCCTAAGGGTAAAAGCAAGGGTAAGGGTAAGGGTAAGGGTAAGGATAAGGGTAAGCTTAAGGGTAAAAGCAAGGGTAAGGGTATAAGGGTAAGGGTAAGGGTAAGGGTAAGGGTAAGGGTAAGCTTAAGAGTAAAAGCAAGGGTGAGGGTAAGGGTAAGGGTAAGGGTAAGTAAGGGTAAGGGTAAGGGTAAGGGTAAGGGTAAGGGTAAGGGTAAGGGTAAGGTAAGGGTAAGGGTAAGGGTAAGGGTAAGCTTAAGGGTAAAAGCAAGGGTAAGGGTAAGGGTAAGGGTAAGGGTAAGGGTAAGGGTAAAGGTAAGGGTAAGGGTAAGGGTAAGCTTAAGGGTAAAAGCAAGGGTAAGGGTAAGGGTAAGGGTAAGGGTAAGG